>SSNP01000057.1:3159538-3236650 GCA_006937955.1 Pachypanchax playfairii | reverse complement strand
GACAGGTATGGTGTTCTTTGGATCCAACTCAGCATTCTTTCCCCTCCAAACATGACAAGTTGAGTTTCTACCAAAAAGTTCTATTTTGGTTTCATCTGACCATATGATGTTCTCCCAATCCTCTTCTGGATCATCCAAATGCTCTCTAGCAAACCGCAGATGGGCCTGGACGTGTCCTGGCTTCAGCAGGGGGACACGTCTGGCACTGCAGGATTTGAGTCCCTGGCGGCGTAGTGTGTTACTGATGGTAGCCTTTGTTACTTTGGTCCCAGCTCTCTGCAGGTCATTCACTAGGTCCCTCCGTGTGGTTCTGGGATTTTTGCTCACCGTTCTTGTGATCATTTTGACCCCACAGGGTGAGATCTTGCGTGGAGCCCCAGATCGAGGGAGATTATCAGTGGTCTTGTATGTCTTCCATTTTCTAATAATTGCTCCCACAGTTGATTTCTTCACACCAAGCTGCTTACCTATTGCAGATTCAGTCTTCCCAGCCTGGTGAAGGTCTACAATTTTGTTTCTGGTGTCCTTTGACAGCTCTTTGGTCTTGGCCATAGTGGAGTTTGGAGCGTGACTGTTTGAGGTTGTGGACAGGTGTCTTTTATACTGATAACGAGTTCACACAGGTGCCATTAATACAGGTAACGAGTGGAGGACCGAGGAGCCTCTTAAAGAAGTTACAGGTCTGTGAAAGCCAGAAATCTTACTTGTTTGTAGGTGACCAAATACTTATTTTCCACCATAATTTGCAAATAAATTCTTTAAAAATCAGACAATGTGATTTTCTGGATTTTTTTTCCTCATTTTGTCTCTCATAGTTGAGGTATACCTATGATGAAAATTACAGGCCTCTCTGATCTTTTTAAGTGGGAGAACTTACACAATTGGTGGCTGACTAAATACTTTTTTGCCCCACTGTATATAAAGCCTGCATTGTAAATAAACCTTTCACTTTTGCACCTGAATCGCTGTCTGAGTCTGAGTCCAGCAATGTGGGTCAACAAAATCACTGAGCCCGTGACACTGCTCAGTTACTGGGATTTTCACACACAATCATTTCTAGGGTTTACAAAGAATGGTGTGAAAAAGGAAAAACATCCAGTAAACGGGAGTCCTGTGGGTGAAAATGCCTTGTTGATGCTAGAGGTCAGAGGAGAATGGGCCGACTGATTCGAGCTGATAGAAGAGCAACTTTAACTGAAATAACCACTCATTACAACCAAGGAATGCAGCAAAGCATTTGTGAAGCCACAACAAGCACAACCTTGAGGCGGATGGGCTACAACAGCAGAAGATCCCACCGGGTACCACTCATCTCCTCTACCAAAAGGTAAAAGAAGCTACAATTTGCACAAGCTCACTAAAATTACACAGTTGAAGACTGGAAAAATGTTGGTGTAATGAGTCTCGTTTTCTATTGAGACATTTAAATAAAAGAGTAAGAATTTGGCGTAAACAGAATGAGAACATGGATCCATCATGCCTTGTTACTTCTGTGCAGGCTGGTGGTGGTGGTGTAATGGTGTGGGGGATGTTTTCTTGACACACTTTAGGCCCCTTAGTGCCAATCGGGCATTATTTAAATGCCACGGGCTACCTGAGCATTGTTTCTGACCATGTCCATCCTTTCATGACCACCATGTACCCATCATCTGATGATTCCAGTCTGAGAGGGGTTTTTATAAGCTTTATATAAGTGCCCTAAGTTTTTATATAATTGCCCTAGATTTCAACTCGATACACAAACTTGTTCTGTGAGACAGAAATACAAGTTCTAGGAATTGTTATTGTTCAAACTTTTCCAAAAATTGAGATAGGCGATGTCCAGTTTTTCACTGTGAAGCTCTGTGTGAGAATAGTCACAATTCCCTAAAAAGAAACCATCTATTTCTTATTCGTGCCTGATGACGTTATGAGGGGGGCTATAAAAGGACCTGTCTTTTCTTAGTTCACAGGATGGCGCTCTGATGCGATGGCTGGCGGTCAGTGATTGATAACTGTGAATTGTCGCTCATCCCATCCCTGGGGACCTGTAAATAAATTGGAGAAGCAACTGATATCCTGGCGTGTGTGTGATTCTTGTTGCACCTTAGAATTATTCAAAAACCTACATTCTTGGCAACCACAAAGGGTGCTGATGGATGCTGACCACGTCGGCTTCCTGGACGGACCAGAGAGAAAAGGAGCTCCTTAAGGTAATTAAAAAAATTTTTTGGCCTGCCCTTTGTGGCTGCCTGGGAGGCACTCAGAGTCACATACAACGATTGCCCCTGTTTCTCTGAGGTCCATGCAATATATCCGTGCACGGATGCCGTTGTGTTAAACTTAGATGAAAGTAAAATGATGTAGAAGATTGTCAAACTGACACCACTTGTTTTGAAATTGGCAAAACACAACGGAAAAAGACGTCTTGGAAGTTGGCAGATAAGAGGCCACTTGTGGTTTTGTGAAGTTATCCTGGCCAGAAGGGATGTCCAAGTGTTTTTGGCAGTGTGCCAAAAGTGCTATGAGAAGTTTTTGTTCATGCAAGCATAATTTGGGCAGGTAGAAAAATTGTTGAAAAAGCACTTTAACAGAGGTTTTGGTTGTGCACTGAAGAAGCAGAGAAGTCAGATAGTGAATCCTGTGGGAATAAACCAGAAAACTTCAGTATAAAATATCAAAATAAAATCGTTGAATAGTGATTTAAAAGTGGTAAAATAATGAATAAATAAGAACACTCTGTGTTGTGATGAAACTTCTTTAGTATAAAAGTAGCTTCTTTATGTTATGCGATAAATCGTGCCGAATTGTCGCATTAATCATAACTTAACACAGATTAACAAGTGCCAAATGCCGTATCAAAAGCGCGGAGGGTTACCTGAAACGCGCAACAGGGTGTGATAAGGTCCGTGTGATCAAGTCGATTCATGCATCATACAAACATGAGTGGGGAGATGCCAAGCGGTTTACTCGTTAGCAAATTTCGCTTCAAAAAGCATTCTGATGGGACTCTTATTAAGAATAAGGTAGTGTGCATATATTGCAATGATGAGTTCTCTTATCACCGGAGCACGATGAGTTTAAAGTATCACCATCGAGCAAAACACGTGTTTAATGAGACTAGCAAAGAGGCTGCAACATTAACAACAACAAGCCAGTCATGTCAAACACTTGTAGGAGTTCGCCCGCGTCAATACTGTCAACAAATGTGCCGTAAAGATGTTAACCATGTCAGGTCTTTGGGGTTTGGTTGTTTTTTTATGTTCTGTACTTTGGGGTTTTTTCAGTAGTTGTTTTTCCTTTTGTTCTCATTCAGTGTCTTAGGCTTTTGTTTTCCTTAGTCATGTAGTTTCCTGTTTTGCTTTTATTTTGGTTATGTCTGTACTTCCTGTTCTCCTCATGTGTCATTCATTATCTTGTCAGTTCAGCTTGTCTCTTCAGCCTAGTGTTTTTCCATTCAGGTGTTTCTGGTTTCTGTGATTACTTCCTGTGTTTGTTTCTCCCCATGTCAGCAAATGTTTTGAGTTTGTCATCAGTTTGGTTTTGTATTTAAGTCCCGTGTGTTAGTTAGTCAGCGTCGGTTCGTTCTTAGCACCAGCCTTAGTTCCTTGTTCTTAGTCCTTAGTCTAAGCTCTCTGTCTGCCTAGTTCCTGTCAATGTTTCAGCCCCTCTTCACCTGGTTTGGTTCCCGTTTTACTCCGGTCACGTTATATGGATTATTTTCAGCATTGAATTATCTTCTCTGTTTCGTTTGGTCCCGTCATTCACCCTCAATCATGTAAGTTTGTTTTGCTGCCCCATCAGCGTTTACTTTATTATTAAACCTTGTGTGTTCATTATTTTCGCCTCCCCGTCTCCTGCCTGCACTTAGGTCCAGCACTACACCTCCCAAATAGTAATCATAACAAACCAAAGCAGTTGCAAAATAGATAGCCACAGACTGTAGACCCATAAGCATTGTTGAAGACCAGGGACTTTAAAACATCATGACTTCCTTCGAGAGGAACTATTACAGCGAGGATGCATGAACTGTATGATGTCTTAAAAGCTGCTAAAGTACAGCTGCTGGCGAGTGGGGCATTTGTTTCTCTGACCACTGGACCTCTGTGAGTAATCACAATTACCTCAAAGTGGCAACGGTGAGCATGACAAAGGACCAGATCTACCAGAGGTGTAACTGCAAAATAACCCGACAGTAGCTACGTTTACATGGGCACATTTAATCGGAATAAACGCCCAATCGGATAAAAAAGACGTCATGTAAACATGTCAATCAGAATGTTTTGATCCGATGCAGCCTGATCCGAAAGAAATTTACTTCCGATCGAGAGGGGTGGTTTTGTCCAATCTTCATTCGGATAGACGTGCATGTATACACCCATTCGGAAAGAAAGAGTGAAAAGAGCCATTTGCGCATGCGTACAACTTCAGCGTGACATCTTTCTGCTTTCGCAGACCCAAGTAGAAAACATAGCGGGAAGTAAACAGAAGTGGTCTGCTGGTGCAGTCATCCTGTCATCCCGCTCTCCTCTCCTGTGGTGGAGGAGCAGTAGCAATATGTATTCAGCCTCTAGCTTGGTTAATGCGACCAGTAAAAACCCAAACATAACGGTAATCACCCGCAGAAGGTCCATATTGGGGATAACGTGAGTCAGATCGAGCACACGGGCGGGAAAGACGTGCAGAAAGCACGGAGTTTGTTTACTTTTTTTTCTTCCCCCGGAAAGACAACTCGCTGTGCGCATGCTCAACTCATTTAACCTGATCGAGTGCTTGGTTCATGTGTACTCATGGCATGATCAGATCATTTCAGTTAGTGTCCATGTAAACAGGGATTTGGGAATTCCGATCGACCAAGATTTTAATCAGATTGGGGAAATTTGGCGCATGTAAACGTAGCTATTGACTAATGAACACATGAGGCTTAAATACAAACTCTAACTGATGACAAACTCAAAACATCTGAGGACATGGGGAGAAACAAACACAGGAACTAAGTAACAGGATCCACCTGGGACTGGACAGAATGAACAAAGGAAGTGACATAACACAATAAAGGGACCTACACTACGGGAAGAACAGGAAGTACAGACGGTACCAAAATAAAAGCAGAACAGGAAACAAGACTGGGGCAAAATAAAGGCTGAACTAGATGACAGATATCAAACACGAACTCAGATATGGGGGAGGGCTGAATACGAGGCAAGACTAAACTAACATAAAACACAGAGTGATCATAGATGACTGGACAAGAAAACACAACTACTGAAAAACCAAAAGCTACAACATGGAAAAAAACAAACATAACCCCAGAACCTGACAGGACTGCCCCCCTCAAGCGTTCAGAGGTTTTGAACAGATAAATATATTGCACAGCAAGTAACTGCTTAATAACTGTTAAATGACAATTTTGTTACTTGAACCAATAAAACTATGGAAACGTATCTTCAAATTATTGTCTCTTTTTTCACAAACAAACCATACTGCGATAAATCTAAATCAAAAAGTGTGATTAATCGCGATTAAGAAAATTAATCTTTTGACAGCACTAGTTTCAACATGCCTGAATTTTGAGGATTATACAAACAAATTTAATACTGCAAAGTTACAATTTTTGCTGTCCTTCTCTCCACTGGAGAAAAAAGGTCCTCCTGAGATTCTTGGCTGGACAACGGGGGAAACCTGGTGGGAAGCCCAGAAAGACTTGGCCGGATGCCAGGATTTTTTTGCAAGAGGGGCTTCAAAGCTGAGAGGAAAAGAAGAAAAAGGTGAATGTTGTTTGTCGAAAGTACGTTGTAAAGGAGAATGTAGTGATTAAAAGTAAAAAGAAAGTTGTTGTTGTTTAACAAGGTCATGAACTGTGTCTAACCAAAGAAAGACAATTTTACATGCCATTTAGAAGTAAATAGTTACATTGTGTGTATTGTATTGCTCATAATCGGAAAAACTTAACTGAAGCCGTAGCTGAATTTGTGTTGTTTTAAGGAGTCGCTGTCAAGTTTTTTCCTCGGCTCCGAGCTGTGGTCACGTCAAAGTCTAGAGCTTGTAAGTTGAGTAAGGAAAAGAAGGAGGGGCTGTGGCCACTCCTCACGCACATACACGAGAGTCTCTTTTCCTCTCTAATTTTTTTCAACAGACACACAGCTGATATGAAGCACATATAAGAAACCTTTTTGCACCTTAATTAATTCCCAATTTTATCAAAACAACTTCATTATAATTGTGCCAAAGTAATTAGTTGCACTGAAGCCTTAAATTATTTAAAACAATTCAGACTAATACTCCTTAGAGACATTAACATTCAAAATGACAGCAACACCTGTTGCCATTTTACAGATTAGGAATCTGAAATGCTCGAAAGACATTGAAAAGATTTCCGTAAAATGGACAAAACAAACCAAGGGCTGATAAGGCCCTTGGCCGGATCAGGGAACCTTTCTGCTTTTCTGCTTCTGCTCTGTCCGAGGACACAAGCACATTCCAGCTGCTCTTGCTTATCTATTTCCTACTACACTGTTCCAGCTTTTGTCTGCGTGTCTCTGTGTTTCTTTGTACTGGCTGCTGCGAATTGAAAATTAAAATGGATCTGGTTTCGTGGTCACTTAACGCATTATTGATCGTGGGGTACCGGCTAATCAACTCTGGTGGTTACCTGATGTATCGACACATCCTAAAGTTATGGATTGGATGGGCTGCATCTGACAACACTTGGACTAAAAGATTTAGAGATCTGGATCGCAAACTGGATGCGGTCTCAGAGCAGTACCGTGACCAGCTGGCTGTGTTCTTGAACAGGACAGGGAATGCAAGGTTCGATGTAGCAAGCTGGCTGACGGGGTGCTGGAGCTGAACTGTAAACTGGCTGCGCTGCTGGATATTAATGGAAGGAGTGGCGCCACCTTGGAGAAGTTTCAGTTTCGGCTTGGAGTGGAGAAGTGATTGATATTATTGGCTGTGGTACAACGCAATTTGTCACTAATTCGGCTATTTCTGAACTTTTTCCACAACAGTGCAACATATGGACAACAAGAAGCTGCTGAATTCTTCAGCTTTGATCTAATCTCTCTTGTTTTTGTTTCAGCTGGCCTCAAGGCCAATATACTTAATTCCCCTGGAGCAGTCTGTGTTGAGGCACACAGCCCCCCCCCCTTCTTCCCCGTGTCCACTGACTGTGGAGAGACACAACATCTGAGTTGTCCCAGTGACGGTGACCTTGATAAGTCTTCATCCCACTACACAATACTGATTTGCACACACACTTCCACTAAAGGTCCTCGACATGTCTTATGAGATGTGTCCCCCGCTAAGGCTTTTTTTTCAATCTCAAATAGCGCCACCCAGTGCGGGCTGCATGAGAGGAATTTTTTTATCCTAACCTTCCTCATGTGTCCTTTTTCTGTTTCAGCATATACAGTAGGTTTATATGTATGTATATGTATGTGTATCTCATACTCTCATTGGCGCTGCACAAGTGGCTGCCTCGGGGCGTGAGAGTGAAAATAAGTCTCCAAAAAGAATTTCACTGCATATTATACTTGTATGATTGTGTATGTGACAAATAAAAAATCTTTGAACCTTTGGAACCATGGAAACAAGTATTTTGGATTACAAATCTGGGAACAAAACAAAGAAGCAAACTCAAAAACCAGAAAAAGAATTAGAAATTCTTGAATTATTTAAAAATGAAGGGAAGAAATTTAGAGAAAAGTTAAAAGACGCCATTGTAAATTTCACAAAAAGACAGAAATGGAGCAATCAAGAAAATGAAGCTAAGAAAGATCAATCTGGTCTGTACCCAGTACTTGGAAAAGTTAACATTATGGACTTTGAGGTAAATGATAATTATCCAAACTTGTCTGACCACATTAACCGATTGATTGCACCCCCCAGACGGCGGGGAGGACCAAAGGGAGACTTTCTCTCCCCCTCACCCTGAGTTTCCAAAATATTGCAGCTGTTGTGGAAATATTCCATACGAATAAATCAAGCGAGTAAATTTTAATTAAAACTAGAAAAGTTCCTGAAGAAACTTTGAGAGGGATTGCCACTCTGTGCGGGACTCTGAAATCCTCAGCCAATCAGAAAGCTGCATTCATTCCACAGCTGATAGGTGCTGCAAATGTGATGACAAGGCAGACAGATTAGGACTAATATGTGTATTGGGGAGACATGATGATTTCAGAGGTTTACAGAGAGTTACAATAAAGGTATGGTTTTGAATGGATTCCGTTGGTATGGTAACCTGAAATTTGATGTACACATTGTAGGACGCATCAACAGCCTCATTTCTGATTAATTAAATTGGAGAAGACCGTGTATATCAGTGACTCTTTCTGTGATGTGAAAATCTTAGTTTCACATTCCTGAGAGCAACAAAAAGACCCAAGATCCCCACTTGTGTGAATGGTTTCTGTCACTTTCGACACCTCTACGACTGGTCCCAAATTCAGTCACCCCCCCCCCACTGTGAAAGCAGTCTCCAGTTCGAATCTGGTCTGAGAGCCTCTTTGAAGCTCACACACCCTTCCGAGATAATTTAGAGTAAGTGCTGATGTCGTTTAGAATTCTGCCTCTCCTGGACATCTGCTGATGAGAAAGTATAAACGTTCCTATGTTTAACCACTAAAATGTCAGGACACCAGAGCTCGGAGTCCACCATTTCCTGCCTCCCTATCAAAGGATAAATCTTTTTGTGTTTTGATAACACATACCAAAGCATTCTGTGTTGCTTGAGCAGAGATATGGACGCCAGACGGGATGTCTCTACTAAAGGAACCAAAAACACCCCCCTTTCTAACAACAAGATGTCACTTTAAAAGGCCAAACGATGATTAAATCAAGAAGCCCTTTTGAGCAACTCAGAGACTTCAATTCACATGAACTATTAAATGTGATCACAGTTAATCCAATCAAACCTTTCTTTACAGGTACAAACCATTATCTTTGCTCTGAAGTAATGTTCACCCAGTTTAACTAAGTGATAAAATTATTTGATGTGTGTTTGAAAACTATATTCAGTGCAACTCTGATAATAAGCAAGTAAATTAATCTGATCAATGACTGTTAACTAAAAGTCCTCTCCACAGGAAATATCTAGAAAACACTTGGTTTTAAGAGAAGTATTTCTACATGAATTAATGATACATTGTTCAGTGAATAAAACAAAATGTGTTTAAATCACTCTCTCCAGTAAGTCGCTATAAAGAGCAATGTAATCTAAACTGATCTAAACAATGCCTTGTTTAACCATGTTACAGGTTTCATTAGGATATGTTGAATTAACCTGCAAATCCCTTCTTTATTACTCAGGAATAAATACTGATATGTGTAAAAGTAACATTATGTCATTAGAATAAAGAAACACTGTTTGTTAATTCTTGTTAAAAGATAAAATTGATGGTAGTTGTAGTTTTCACAAAGAGTGGATGAGTAAGCTTTTTTTATATAGTTTAAGAATCTGTAACCAATACCAGTTGGCAGTCCTAAAATTTAAATTCCCAAACGGATTCACCAATTGGCTGGAGCCATAGAAGCGGCACCCTAGAGGCGGGCTAAACAGCCGTATGAAATTTACGGCTCACTCTCTCTCTCTATCCTGCAACCCCTCGTGGCCCTTTTTGGCCCTGCTTCCTTTTCTCTTTTCCTTTTTTTAAGACTTTCGTCATCTTCATCTTAGTTTTTACTTAATTTTAGGAAGCCTACTTGGCTCTCGTTTTATCATTTTTACCTCGTTTTTCGAGTTTAAACCTTTTTGATTTTATTTTAACAAACTCCTCGTTTATTTGAAACTTAAGTTTTTGTTTTAACGTGCGATTTTTTTTTTTTTATCTTCAGAGTTCATTTTTCTTCAAATTCGGCGCACGTTCAAACACGCAAAGTATTTTATTTGAATAGTTTAATTCCACAAAACCCAGACCTTCATTTCACCAGCTGAGAGAAAAGACTACAGATCCCAGAACTACTTCTGTGGGCCTTCTGACACATGACGAGAACCACCAGTGACCTGATCCTTACACCGCTACGGAGCAACTGTTAATTTACCTGGGCAAAGTTCCGACACTCGGAGAAGAGCTACTTCGAGTCGATGGACCTCTCTGGGAACCACGGAGCAAAACTCTCCACCCGTTGCTGCAAAAGAGTAAGAGATCGATTTCATTTAATCCATGACAACGGATTATAAACTTTGTGTTGGTGTTACGTCTCAGTGGCCCAGAAGTGAAGTCTCGAACCCACTCTTTTAATCTTTTCTCTCACCCCAAAAGTAAAATCTTCCTTAAGCTAAAATTCTCTCCCTTTTGTCAAAGAGTATTTTCCGTTTCCTCACCCACTCTTACTAGTGTTTAAGATTCTTGAACGTTAGAAAATCTACTTATTCTAGAAACATACTAAGTCTGACGTCATTTCCTGATTTCATTAAATGTTTTAGTTGTTTATTTGTTTGTTTGTTTACTGGTCTGTCTTACTTATTGTTCAATAAGTATTCACCTTAATTTTAATTGGCCGATTCAGTGAGTTTTTATGTGTGATTTGAGTCACTATCTGGACGGACATGCGACTTCATATTATGAGACTGAAATAATTTAATTAAATATTCTAATATTTAATTACTTTGAAAGAAGGTGGTGCCCTGAATAACACGTATTAAAGAGGCAAACATTCATAATATGTGTTCCCCTATAACATGATGGTTCAGTTTTCCTGGTCAACCCGATCACTTTGGTTTATCACGTGTCAACCCACATCCCATAGTGGCTGCTGTGAGCTGACCAGGTGCGTTGATGGCGAATGGCGTTGCCATGGCAATAAGGTAAAAGATATGTAAACGTGGCTTCAATATGTTATAGACCAATGTCTACTGGCTGTGGTTCAGTGGTTAGAGCGGTCGTCCTCCAATTTGAAGGTTGGTGGATCGATCCCGGCTTCCACCGCCACATGTCGAAGTGTCCTTGGGCAAGACACTGAACCCCATGTTGCCCCCCGATCTGCGTATCGGGTTGTATGAGTGTTAGCCCCTACCCTCTCCCCCCGGTTTACATATCGGGTTGTGTGAATGGGTGAATGCAAAACCTTGTAGTGTGAAAGCGCTTTGAGTGGTCTGAATGACTAGAAAAGCGCTATACAAATACAGGACATTTACCATTTACCATAAAAGTTGGAATGACAGTCTGCAGGTCAAAGCATGTCCACACAGCAAGCGATCAAAAAGTGTAAATTTGAGTCAATGCTGTTGCCATGGTAACCCAAAATTTACTGTTTACATGATGGTTCACTTCTAATGGTCAGGCCAATTGCTTTGATATGACATGAGGTTACAAATACTATTGTGGGCCCTATAGGCTCACCGGTTGTGTTTGGTGGCAAATGGCGTTGTTATGGTAACACAGATGTTAAAGAAGCTCATGTATGTTATAGACCAATGTCTACTGATCAGCAATAAGTTGGAACGATGTCTGTAGGTCAAAGTGTATTTGCACAATAATCTCTCAAAAAGCGGCCATTCTAAGTATAATATGGGCCATTTTAACATTGTGTTTGAATAGGGGGCGTGTTTTTTGGTGGATCATGTTGCCATGGCAACCCAAAATGCTTCAGAACCATGATAGGGCACCTCTGGTCATCAACCCGTTCAGTTTGATGTGTCATACATGGGGTTATGTCTGACAGATGGGGCTGCAGGGCATTTTGGGTGGTGTTTTTGGCAAGCTGCATTGCCATGGTAACCCCGATCTTCATCAAAACCCCATAGTTCACTTCTCCTTCCCAAACCTATCGATTTGATGTATCACACGTCATCACACGTGGTTCTGTATGCCCTGTGTGGAAAACGAGTGCTTCTGATGGCGTTTGGCATTACCACGGCCACGCGGTCTGAGTTTTGTACGAGATCTTTAAATCTAAAGTAGACCCATCCCTTGTGACCAGATATGAGGTGGAACGGTGTCCGTAGGTGAAAGTAAGTGGCAGTAAGCTCTGGAAAAAGGTCACGTTTTTGCCGTTTTTCAGAGCATTTTTTTATTCATTTTCAATGGGAGGCGGGGTTTTTTGTGAATACCGTTGTCATGGCAACCCGAAACGCCACAAAACTAGGTTCATGTGACTCTGGAATTTGGCCGGGTCAGTTTGATGTATGATACTTGCACAAAACTCTGGCGGTTTGGGCTGTGTTGAATTTCGGGCTCGCTTTTTGGCGTGCTGTGTCGCCATGGTAATTCGTATCCCTAACAAAAGTAATAGCACCCGTTCCGTGAACGAGCCGAACGATTTGATGTATGTTGTGCCTGGGTCCGTTTTGCCGTTCGGGCCACATTAATGTCTACGGAAGAATAACAAATAAACCTAATATACTTAGAAACCCGTTTAGAGATGTAGAATAATAGGTTTGCCATCCCTAAAAAGTATTTGTAAATCATGCATGAAGTGCGAGAAGTCAGACAAATGCAAAGTCCTTTGTGATGAGACTGAAGTAAAAACACTGGTTGGTTATACTTATAGATGAGTGAGCTATCAGAAGTATGGACGTCATTAGAACTGTGAATCTCAGAGCATTCTAGAGATATTGATGAGCTGTAGCTGTCAAACTAATCTAATACAAGATGTTCTAGCTGTAATTGTTGGTTACTGTGACATTGCCATACAAATGTGTGTGAGGTGACCTGAACCTCTCCAACAATCCCCTCTTCTTGGAACTATAAAACCCCTTTTATGGTATCAAACAATAATAATATGAGCATTAACGAGCCTGGCATCCAGATAGCTGAAGGCTTTGTGCTGTGTTATTCTGTTCCAAGTTCCATATCCCACCTTTAACTTAACCCTTAATCATCACTGGGGCATTTTTTTTGTGCACTCTGGTATGTTTTTTTGAATAACTTTGGCTGCGCTACTGCAATTCTTTTAATTTTTTCCTGAGATGTGCATTTTTGGAGAAGTTTACCAAATATATATATTTTTTCTCTTTCTCCATTTAAAATATTGCCTATTGAACATTGTACATAGAGGTCCCTCTGTCATTTTTTTGTGACATTGACTCCCATTCAAACGACATTTTTCAAACAGGCCTAAATATCACCATAAATATATATAATTTTAATTCTGTCGTTGTTGCTCCAGCCAATAGAGACTCAAATTGTAGTCTTTACTGTTTTCCACCAGGATGAGTGATTTCTCTACAAACGGCAGGGCACTGATAAAAGATTAATTTCAATTATTTACATTTTTGGAATCTTGTGGCCCCTGGATTGTTAATGCAATACATATTTCACTTAAATATGGTTTTAGTGGTTTTTTAGAGATGGCATACAGTAGTGTGCATGCATGATTTCATATTTTTTGTTAAATTTGTTTCTACAGTCTGCACCAAAAAATCTATCATTTTCAGAAGACGAAAATCAGTGCAAAATCCTAATTGACCATTTTATATGTACTTTGTGTGTGTGATTGTGCACACATGCATGAATTTATGACTCAAAACAATTCATAAATATTTAGAGGAAAGATGTTTCTGTGCTTTCTGGGTGGTGTGGGGGTAATGGGATGTGGTGGGCTAACGTGGTGGTGGTGGGCTTTGCATGCTTCAGCAGAAAACTATTATTTTCACTAAAATCTAACCATAGATAAATAAATAAGGAAGATGCTGAAAATTTTTAAAATTTACTGACAAATTTGCTGTTGGATATTGCTATAGAGACAGCTACAAAGGATATGCAGTGATCAAAGCTCATGAAAGCACACCAACACACTGTAAACTCTGATTGGTTCACCTTACTTGAAAAAAGCATGCAAACCGATTGCACTTAAAATAACAAGTTAACTTAAATTGGGTATTGTGTGTTCTGGCAACTAATGCTTATAAAGTAAAATATACTTATATCCAAGTAACTATAACTTAAGACAAAGTACAATGAACTTAAAAACCTCCCTACTATTTACTAATGTTTAATTACATACTACTCAGAAATACTATTTCAGAATACTAAGTTGCATGTTGTAAATGTTACTCTTTTTGTAGTTCAAATAATACAATTATGTCCCCGGGCTCACACTGCATCCAGATCCAGTCCGGTGCGGCCCCCGCAGGTATTCCGTTAGATTAAAATCCCTTTTGAAGGCTCACATTAGCTCCGCGCGGTGTGGGTCCGGTTACGGGGGCCGTACAGCACAACGGAGAGAATCCGCAAAGTTCAATTTTTTCCGGACGCCGGAGAGGATCCACGTCAAGTGTGATGAAATCTGACGAGCTATACAGGAAGTGTGGCTTGAATATCCGGTATTTTTTCAAAATAAACGAGTGTACAAACAATTGTAACTTGACTCTTCTTTTTAGACAGCACATGCGCTAATAGGAAATGTAAACATTACATCACACTCGGTGACACAGGGTCCTGAAAGCCTGCAGCACAACACATTTTTACACATTTGCTAAATAATGGACGTGTTCTCGTGTGAAGTCCCGACAAAACGATAACCCACGTGAACTTCTGTTCTCGCGGGTGCCGTTTCCGCACCCAACACCGGAGCTGGCCGCACTCCCTATCTGGAGCAGATGTGAGTGGTAGCTTGCGGAAAAACCGCATCGAATCCGGACCGAAGCCCTTCCGTAGGCAGTGTGAGCCCGGCGTGTAAGTTAGGTTAACCACAGTAACATTTTATATAACTGAGATTTTCTAGTTTTGTTTACTTTATAGCAGACAAATTTACTACGTAAAAACATGCAAACTGCACTAAAATCTATTTTAATGCAACAGAAAATAAAGACCTGATTTTATCTGCAAATAAGATTCAGTCAAACCACTTTTTAACCGATAATGTCATGATTTTACACTGAGAACAGGACTCTGAATCAAGCTGCAGACTCCAGACCAGGGGACAACAGGATGTAATTCACAACGGGGGTTTTAATAACACTCAGTTCATCAGTCACAGTTAAAAGATGGATAAAACAAGTCTGCTTCAGCAGGTTCAGCGGGAGCGAGCACAGCTGTGCAGGCAGCGACGGTGGATACGGAGCAGATGGAGGAGAGGAGAGGTTAGTAACGACACTTTTCCTGGATGAGTGATATTGAAAGGTGTGAGGCTTACTGTATGCTGGGTTGCAGGAGTCCCGGGGAGCAAGCAGGTGCCAGTCGGCAGAGGCTGGCGTCTGAGTGCTGGTAGAGGGCGGACAGACTGACTCAGAGGTGAACAGGTGGATCCCGGGAGCTGGAGGAATAGTGCGGAGGCAGGCCAGAGGAGGTGGAGAGCGAGACAGGGTGGAGACCGGTGTGGAAACCGTCTCTGGAGCGATCCTGGACGGAGGTGGTGTGGGAACCGCCGAGGAGGTCCGGGATGGGGACGAAAGCAGCCTGGGACCTGCCAGAAACAGAGGCTGGACCCGGGGAGGACCACGGTATGGAAACCGCGGCACGAGGAAGGTCCAGCTGGGAGAGTCCTAGGAAGGAGCACAGGTAACGGTTGAGCACAACCACTTCAGGTATAGCAAAGTAGCGAATGTACTTCTTTCACTGAAGCTTTGACCATATACCACGAACAGAGTGGAACAATATGGTGCCTGCTCTCTGCCACCACTCCTCTCTTAAGCTCAGCAGCTGATGATGGAACTAGACAGTCCCATTAAATTTAAAACTGGTTTATTTCTTAAACTTTCAATTTTCAAACTAGTTTAAAGTTTAGGAAACAATAGCAAGCTTTCATACAAAAAAATCAAAAATAGCCATTGATGACTAAATAGATTTTTCTGTCAATCGTTCAATCAAACCTTTCATGATACTTTTGTCTGTACCATTTGCCATATTTTACCTGCATCTTTGCAGCAAGAAACCTTGCACATGTAATGTTGGAATGATCAGGAGAAACCTTTAAGAAACTGTAGAGTTTTTTTTGTTATGAACATAATAATAGAAACAGTGGAATGAAACAATTTGAAACAAGTGCCATAATAACTTCACATTAACTGGCAACTTTACAAACTCAACAGGAGATTTTTCAGAGTCTGTAGTCTTGGGGGGAGTTTGTTCTCTCCCAGTTTGAGCATGACTCTCTGGATAAAATTGAATGTGTTTCTCATGGTCCATGGATATTCAATGTGGAGAGCATAAGACAGGCCAAACAAGAGGAAAAGTGCTTGTGGTAGGTTTGGGAGATTTTCCATCACAATACCTCCTTCAAGAATGATGGCAGTTGGCAGTGGATGTAAGTGGAGGTGACTGGCAGACGCAGGTGTACCTTCTTCGATAACAGTCAACATGCCAACAGTCACGTGTGCCCAGGCCTCATTATCATTTGTATCCTGTGTGACACAAAATTTCCATTAAAACAATGAAATATTATCAGTCCTGATGTCATGTTCCAATATTATTTCATTAAGTTTAAGGATTCTTTTAGTCTGACAAATTTCTTTTTGTGTTCAGCTATCTGCAGAATTCCTCAGAAGCATTGCTTGACTTCTGTAATTATAAGCTGGTTTTTTTTCAGCCTGTTGGGTCCAACAGTCTAGACTCGACAGATCCAAAAGGCTGACAATTTATGTTTAGCATAAACCTGAATTTTCCAGCATCAACACAAACTTGTATTCTGAATAGTAACAATGTGTTTTTAAAATGTGAATAATGATAGAAAATCCTTACAATAGCTTTTATTTAAAAAAACACAAAGGTATTGGGAAGACGGCCCATTCTAATCCTGATTACTGTTTATTTTAAGGAAAGTGATTGTCACGGGCTCAGTCAGTTTTGTGACCCACATTGCAAGGACTCAGACAAATNCTCAGGTGCAAAAGTGAAAGGTTTATTTACAAAGTCTATGTACAGTGCGTGAATGTGCTTGGTGGTCAGGTGCGTCAGGGAAAGTCTCAGCACTGTAATAGAGAAAACGGTTAGTTCCAAATCCAGATAGGTTGATCCTTGTGATTGAACAAAGTCTGGTGAGGAGAAACTCACAGAGTGGTGTTTGAAGCAGAGCTTGGAGGGAGGGCAGGTCCAGTGCGGTGCTGTGCAGGGAGTTGGTGAGTCCCGGGGTCGGGTGAAGAGGCTGGAGGGAGACAGACGGTGGTTCCAGGCGATCATACACTGGACACGAAGAAATCCTCGGAACGTGAGGAGCAGGGTGAATAATCCTGGAGAGAGCAGGGTTAATCACACAGAGTAATCCAGACGTTTCTCCAAAAATACAAAAATCACAAAAATCTCAAAAAACCGCAAAAGGCTCAGAAAACTCAGAAAATACTTCACACAGAATCACTAGGAATTACTCAAGGATTTGGCACAAGGGACGCTACCATTCAGGTCAACAACCAGGCGAAGACTGAACATCTTCCTCAGGCTTAAGTAGTCCCTACTCCTCATCAGTGCAGATCGCCACCAGGTGTGGTCAATCTGCCTCACTCTCCAGCGTAGATCCTCACTGCAAGCAGAGAACTCACCCGACACAGAAAACACAGCACACACAAACACTAAACCTGACAGTGATGAAAAATCAACATTAGGTTGGACAAAATTACAGTGCAGAATTCAACTAGTGAGGTCACAAATTCTGTTAAAAAATGAGTCAAACAGCTGGTCCTTTTTAAGAAAGTTTAGAAAACATTGTGCATGTTGCTTAGAGCAAGTTTCTTTGTGTGTGTGTGTGTGTGTGTGTGTTTGTATTTCTGACCTCCTGAGGACCCGTTTCCTGACTTTTACTATCTTTCTGGGGTCCGAGGGTTCTTGTGGGGACCGAAGCCTGGTCCCCATGAGGGGGACTCCCCTTTTTAGGGTTAGGGGTTAGGTTTATAGGTATGGTGTGAATAGAGTTTTAGTTAGTCTTAGGGTTAGTTATAGATCAGTAATGGTTAAGGTTAGTAAAAGGGTTTGGGTTAGGTATAAATCTAGTTACTAAAATCAATGGAAGTCAATGGACGGTCCCCATAAGGATAACAAAACACACTTGTGTGTGTGTGTGTGTGTGTGTGTGTGTGTGTTTGTATTTCTGACCTCCTGAGGACCCGTTTCCTGACTTTTACTATCTTTCTGGGGTCCGAGGGTTCTTGTGGGGACCGAAGCCTGGTCCCCATGGGGGGGAATCCCCTTTTTAGGGTTAGGGGTTAGGTTTATAGGTATGGTGTGAATAGAGTTTTAGTTAGTCTTAGGGACAGTTATAGATCAGTAATGGTTAAGGTTAGGAAAAGGGTTTGGGTTAGGTATAAATCTAGTTACTAAAATCAATGGAAGTCAATGGACGGTCCCCATAAGGATAACAAAACACACTTGTGTGTGTGTGTGTGTGTGTGTGTGTGTGTGTGTGTGTGTGTGTGTGTGGGTTTGTATTTCTGACCTCCTGGGGACCCGTTTCCTGACTTTTACTATCTTTGTGGGGTCCGAGGGTTCTTGTGGGGACCGAAGCCTGGTCCCCATGGGGGGGAATCCCCTTTTTAGGGTTAGGGGTTAGGTTTATAGGTATGGTGTGAATAGAGTTTTAGTTAGTCTTAGGGTTAGTTATAGATCAGTAATGGTTAAGGTTAGTAAAAGGGTTTGGGTTAGGTATAAATCTAGTTACTAAAATCAATGGAAGTCAATGGACGGGCCCCATAAGGATACCAAAACACACTTGTGTGTGTGTGTGTGTGTGTGTGTGTGTGTGTGTGTGTGTGTGTGTGTGTGTGTGTGTGTGTGTGTGTGTGTGGGTTTGTATTTCTGACCTCCTGGGGACCCGTTTCCTGACTTTTACTATCTTTCTGGGGTCCGAGGGTTCTTGTGGGGACCGAAGCCTGGTCCCCATGGGGGGGAATCCCCTTTTTAGGGTTAGGGGTTAGGTTTATAGGTATGGTGTGAATAGAGTTTTAGTTAGTCTTAGGGTTATTTATAGATCAGTAATGGTTAAGGTTAGTAAAAGGGTTTGGGTTAGGTATAAATCTAGTTACTAAAATCAATGGAAGTCAATGGACGGTCCCCATAAGGATACCAAAACACACTTGTGTGTGTGTGTGTGTGTGTGTGTGTGTGTGTGTGTGTGTGTGTGAAAGGTCATCCAATTCTATGTGGCACTGAAATAGACTAGTGACTTCGGTCCAGGTGGGACCGAGCAGTTCATCCAATAACTGCTGACGATAGATGAGGTAGCTTCCTGTGACCCTAAACAAGGTCAAGCGGTTAAAGATAGTGACTGACAGAGATTCAGTCGATGATCAGCTCCATGCTAATCAAAGATGAACTAAAGTTACTTGTGAGCACATGAACAATTAAAAAATGTCTATGTGAAGCATATGTATCAGAAAGAAGAAGAAAGGTACGTGCTGAGGAGAAAGAGACACTGTCCAGAAAAAAAGATAACCAGAGTAGCATTTCTAGACTGATAAAAGAAAGATTGTTGGTTAGGGGTTTAGGGGCCACAGCTTGTCAGACAACCCCACACAGTAGACTGAAGATGAATAATGATCATGATTTGAGGAGGACTCTCATACCATGGTGTCAGATCTATTTATGACATAGCAAGTATCCTGGATCAGTTTGAATACCTCCAAACACTTGAAGAGGTTGAATTGTCTAGTGCGGAAAAGGAAATGCCTTGAGATGATTTGACCAACAAGCCCAAACGCATCAGTAAGTAGCAACATCTTGGTTCCTGACAAATCAGACTGATGTTATAAAGTGGCAGGCCCAATCTTGGACTTTGATGCAATAGCAAAACTAGTGAGATGACATCCAAAATGCAGTTTTTGAGGAAGAACCAAGACATGCAGGTGTGAAATGTAGTCCAGTGGTCCTGGACTGAAATATCTGTTAACAAGGAACTCTATGAACACAGATGTGAAGCAGTTCAGAGAAACATTGGTCAAACAACTTAATATTAGTTTAATGATTCACATGAACGATCCATCTGTTTCTCAGGTTTTACAGTACATTTCTAATTTTTTAAAGTAAAATGCGACAGAGCTATTTATGAATCAACTCATATTTCCTTTTTATTAACTTTGTGTAAAATAAACAGTAAATACTTAAAAAAATCTTCATGTTTTTATCATTTTATTCCAGTGTTCCCAATCTATTTACATGTCTGGAAATAAAATCTATCAAAAGGATTTTGGTCTTTCCTCAATTCAATTTATGTTTTAAAACACAACTGTGTGCTGGCCATAGTTCAGTTTTATTGTATACAAATGATGCTACCAATTCTTCAACCCCTTTCAGTCAATTGTATTGAACCCAGGACAGGTCTTGCTGTGATACGTAGACCAGAGCTACACAATGCACCACTGTGCACCTATTCTAGTACTGCTCTCAAAGGGTCATGTTCTATATTAATTTTCTGTAACTGTGTGAGAACTTACAAAGGCGGTGTTGTAGAATTTACTTGGATCATCACCAAGTAATACTGGGAGCCCTCTGAGAACAAGATTTCGTAGTGTTGTCACATCTGGCTTCTTGTGAAAAGAAACAAATTATGTTCAGGATAATCATTCATAAATATATTACGAACTAACACATACATGAAATTATTTTTGTCTAAATGTGTTTGCTTTGTTTTTCAGTGCAGAGAAGTCAACTTCAAATACAGTAGACAATTTATCATGAGAACATGACCTAGTGTTTTACAGTGGTGCCAGCTGCCAGTTATTTAAACAAGGTATTCATACGAAACAAAAAATGAAATGAAGAACAATTTAGTAGACTTACGCCTGAATCAATCTGCTGCACAATGTCAGCCAATTTTTCTCCAACACTTCCTTTCTTGGATTTGAAAATATGAAGCGTGGTGTGAAGTTGTCCAAAACACCAAAAAAGTAATTCTCTAGATTTGTGGTGGCAATCCTGTTGAACTCTGCATATACCTGCAGTGCACAACAATAACACAAAAAGCATGTGATTAGAATTACATTTATTATGAATGAAAAAACATGAAAGCATTAAGTTCTCACCTGTCTCTCTGAAAAAGGGCAGGCTATTGCTTCTTCAGGGTTTTCACAGAAGTTTTGGCCTCTACAATCTCCCATCCTGCAGGACTGAATTTGTTTACACAGGTGTCCTTACTGCAAAGTTTAGTTACATGACTCAGATTGGGATTCTTCTCTTTCCACCTCAAGCCTGACATGTCACCTCAACCTAGCACAAGCCTCTGAGCTTTATGAAGAGCTGGATGCTCAGACTGCACCATCGCCCTCCAGCAATGAAAGCTTGTTGTCAGAGGATGGCTATGGAAGACAAAACATTTGACCTCGGCTGGGGGTCTGATCCTGAGGTTGAAGATGAAGTGAAGTGGACGTGTATGAAGAAATGGAAATTGTGAGTGAATAGTTGAAAATCCATGAAGGATCATTATCTTCTTCTAAGAACATCATCTGGTCCGCATTACCCCACTAGAGCCCTTATTTTTGCCCAGGAGAGATACTGTGTCCTGGTATCCAATGACCCCCCGGCACCACCACCCCCCCACACACAAACACACAATTTTTTATGTTTTGTTAGGAGTGAAGCCAAGGATGAGGAGCATGTCAAAATAAACACTTTTGTAATATTATATTTCTATATGAAGTTTTATTTGAGCATTTTTTGTGCACAAGGGTCCTGTGCACTGGATGTGATTTTTTTCACAAAATCTAATACGACCCAAAAAATATGAGGGAATCAAAAAATATTTTTATGCCCCTAGATGACACTCCAAAGCCCTAACAATTCACCACCAAAACCAGTCCTGTGGACATAATGCATAAAAAATGATTTCATTTTTCCATTTTTTGTTGTCTTTTTAGATTGCAGTTTTGTTTAGAAAATCTGGCATAAAATGGGTTAAATCTAAAAAATATACAAATATTGTTTTATGTTTTGAGAGGACTGAAGCCAAGGATGAGATTTGTGCAAAAAAACGATGTGACTTATTAAATATTATATAATTTTATATACACCTTTCTTGGACATTTTTTTGTGCCAAGGATCCCCAGTGTTGCATTTATTTGAGGGTCCATTAAGGGTTAAATAAAATGAGGGAAATAACTAGTCTAACCTCTCACCCAATGCAATTAAAACAAAAACAAATAAATGAATAATAATAAATAAATAATAAAAATAATAAAGGAAAAAAACAACCCCTAAAAAATGAATAAGCAAATAACAAGGAACCCACAATCAAATGAACCCCCAAACACAATTGAAACATTATGAAATTTACCTGTAATTGAACAATCCCCAGTTATCATTGAACTCAATAAACCACACAGAAAAATCTCCCTTATTAATGCATTTCAATGTAATAGAACCTTCTAAAAAAAAGTCTATATTTTATTGTCATTTCATTCAAGTCTTTTTAATTTCAATGAAAATCTGAAAGGTAATTTTTATAAACCTCTGGGTGTCAGAGAAAAAGAGAAAAAAAACTGGCTTCAAACATCTCCTAAGACTTTAATAATTAACCTTGTGGCTGATAGAAAAGAACTGCCAGGCCCCGTCAGGCCCTAATGTAAACCCACTTCAAATGTCAACCAGGTTAGGCACTGAAGCCCACCTCACAACTAAAAATAAAACAAAAATAAGATAAAATGTTAAGAAAAAAAACAGAAAAGAAAACATAGAGAAAAAAAACATAAAATAACTCATAATCAACCCATTCAGGAATGCTAAATCCCAAAAAACAAAACCCTAAAAGAGGAAATGCCTTTTGCAAACTAAACTAACCATAAACTGTAAAAAATTCAAAATTTGGCCTTTTTTTAAACATACATAAAGGACAACTGCTAAAGTCACAGATTCCAATCTGACAAGTCAAAATGCAACCACAATGAATGTTTTTGGATTTTAATAACAGGCAATCAAATATAACTTGGGGTCAATTTCTGAAAATTTATTTTAGAAACATTACTTCTAACATTTTGAAATCATTTTAAAGCTTTGACATTTTTCATAACATCTTTAGACAAAAGAAAACCAATGTTAACTGTGTCAGTGTGTTGAGAGGGAATCTATTATTTCAGTATGTTGTGTGACTGTGTGATGAAGATACATGATTTGAATTGTGTGTGCACAAATTTTGTGTGTGTGGTATGTGACAGTCTCTTTCTGCATGTACAGTTTCTGCAAATGTAAATACAGCATAATAAAATTTGGACAAAATCTGTCTTATGTTCAATATAATGTTAATATGACATTTAAAAGTTCAATCCTTGTTGTTCCTCGCAAAATGTTTAAAGATACAGTAATTTCAACATTACTGTGAAATCATTTCCAACATTATAAAACATGTCTAAACACAACAACAATGAACAGATTGTTTATGTCGGTTTGTAGGGCAGGGATACATGTTTTGTTTTGTCAGTGTGTGGTGAAGGGATATGTCGTGTTGTATCCATGATTTTAGCTGTGTTTGCACAAATTTTTTCTGGGTCAACGGTAACGTCCATGTGCAGACCAAAAGTTTGGACATACCTTCTCATTTAAAGAGAATGAGAAGGTGTGTCCATACTTTTGGTCTGTACTGTATGTTTGAAGTGCCTGTTTGCAAGTACAGTTGCTGAAGCTATGTGTGAATGCAAATGCAGCATATTACAAAAGCACTTTATAAAACTTAACAAATACACACATTTCCCTCATGTTAGCAGGGCATTTGAGAATTCACAATTCCTGTCATTTCTTTCAAATGTAAACAGGACACAAATTCAGGATTGCAATAATGTACATCATCGTGCAGAACCATCCACATGTGGATCATCTTGTCTAACCTGGACACTTAACAATTAACAAAAGGTGATAAGAACCTTGGCAAATATCCAGGAACAGGAATGTGTCAACAAGCACTAGAGTACAAGTTACAGGATGGCTACATTGGTACTTGGTACACTTTGTGCTGAAGCAATTTGTTGCACAGTCCATGAACCCAAGCAGAGCAAGTGCTTCCCCCAATGTCCATGATTACCTTGAATGACTGAACTACTTTGAAGATGTACTTCAGTCCCTTAGGATTATTGATGTTAGGCAGTAAAGTAATCCAATCAGCACTGCAAAACTGATTGGTACTTCTCGGAGCTCACTCAAAACAACATGCTCCTCCAGGATTACAGCAACATCCATGATGTTCTTTGATTGTGCTGTCAGCTTCACAGTTTGGTCTGTGGTCATCAGTTGGCCAACATCCACTCCTTTCCACATTGCTGGTTCCTCCACAGAGTCAGTGGTCTAAAGTTTAATAGAGAACACAATGTGTTTACCACTAGAATTCAACAAGAACATTTTGTGGAGTATAATAATTGTAGGTCAGCAGAGTTCCCTTCTTAAGTGTGTACTGTTTTGGCCCATTCTTCTGATATTTTATCCTTCAAGCTGCAGGGTCGGAGTAAAGATCACCCTCAACCAATAACCATATACAGCAACAGGTAGAGAACACCCCAGATCTATACACCACATTCCAGTGGGGCCTAAGTTGATCCCATAAGTTTTGCCAACTCAAGCAGGGGTGTCCAAAGTTGGTCCTTGAGGGTCACTGTCCTGCAGGTTTTCAGTGTGTCCTTGCTTCAACACATCTGACAAATTAAATGGATCCATCACCCTACAAAGTTCTGCACAATGATTCAATATTTTGAGTCAAGTGTGTTGGAGCAGGTGTAACCCATGCCCCATGAAGCTCCAGGCTGCTCCCTGTCAGGTGGCCATGCCCTTTGAGAGACACCTGTGCCCATTGATTGGCCAGCTGTTGCTACTCAGGGAGAGCTGTGGATCTCAATCTGAGTTGCTGCTTTTGCTCTGGGTTGAGTTCTGTTCCTCCAGGTTTCAGAGTTGTGTTGATTTGACATAAAGGCAAATACTCATACTCACCTGTGGAAAGTTGCTCCACTTACCTGCTAAGGAAAAAAAAACTGTATTTTTCATTGAAGTACGGGTGAGCTGTGTAATTTGCATTTTCTTTTATGTAGTGGTATTGAATTGTTTTTACTAACTTATTTAATCCCCACTACAGATTCCCCAGCTTCCCTGTCAGCTGCTAAAAGTAATGTGTGTGTTACCTCTACTCTCCGGTGAGTACCACACTTCATTTGTTTAGTGCTTACATTTAGCAGTTAGGTAGTTGTCTGTATGTCACTACTTTTAGGCAAAAACCATAGTTGCATGGTTGGTGCGCTCAGAATGTTTTTTCAGTGGAGTGTCAACTTGTTGATCAGGCAGAATGGGTTTCCTTTCTGGTTATCATTTGGAAACATTGCATTTGTGAACACCTTTCATTTAAATATGAGGTGTAAAGTGGATTTCGCTTAATGATTGAATTATAAGTAGAGTTAGCAAAGATAATTGATTAATTAGATAATTAAAGTTAGATATTGTAAATAGTTGTTTCATTTGACTAATTTGTTATTTCTTCTGACCCTGGTTTAGGTTTCTTAATTTTTTTCCTCTTCCCCTCCTTCCCTGGAAACTCCTTGGTTCTATCTTGGATGGTGAGCTACCCATGGAAAAGAACTTGAACTGGAGAAGAAGATTGACTCGACTTGGTTCCTTCCAACCTTTGGATTTCTGAGATAAAGGAAAAATCTCAAGTGGACTTGTGATAGGAGGCTTGGAATTACATATATTTTCTTTGGTTATTTTTGTTTTTCCCATTTATGTTCCTTTTTTTGTAAAATACAGCCTTGGTTATTAGATACATTATTTCACTTTGCCATTTTTTTTTATAGACTTGTTGAACCGTAACCATTTGTCCGTTTGCTCTTTTTATTCACACACTTTTTTTTGACTCCATAGCCGAACCAACTTCTGATTGCCAATTCTTCCATCTACTGGCTATAGTCAGATTAGCGCATAGTCTTTAGCAACCAGCGTTACACAGGAACACATTAAATACCTGCAGTACTGTGGCACTCAAATACCAGGGCTTTACACCTCTTATCTAGTATCAAGTATATCACATTATATTATTACTGGGTGAGTTTAAACGTACCGTAGAAAAATTGAAGAAGTTTGAGGGATCCTCTTTCAAGGACCATTTAGAAAATATTTCCAGAAGAAAAAACTAGCAAGATCTTTGCACTACAGATCTTTGTGACTGCATTAATAGGTGAATATTAAACCATTCTGTAATTATTATTCAAATTACTTTCTCAAAATTTTTTATAAAAACAGTTTCTTTAAAAAGCGAATTTAGCCATTTTCTGAAGATTTGTATTGGAAATGGGGGTTGTCTTAGAATCAAGGTCATCCTATATTCGGGTCAATACGGTTATCAAGCTTACCAGAAGAGTAGATCATTATTTAGACCAAGTGACAATGAAATAGTTATCAATGTGGGTAAAACAGTGATTGTGATCTTTTAAAATAAAATGGCAGATAAATATGTATTTGATAATAACGGTCAAATTTATTTTGACTGATGATTAAACTGAACAGTTGCAAATAAAAAAAACTCTCGGGCCGAATACTGCTTCCACCTCTAACCTGTTCTAGTGGTTTTACAGCAACCATTACAAAAAGCAGGCCTCTGCATGACACAAGCAATACACTTAGGACACTACAGGTCATGTGTTAGTACAACTGCACTTCACCTCAAGTAATGAAAAATTTTGACAATTGAAGCATTACGCCTGGTTCACACTGGCCGCAGAAGCACTGCAAAGCAGCGCGGAACAGAAATCGCTTCAATTCAGCACCCTTGTTAACCTATGGTGTAGTTCACACCAGATATGGAGTGCTGCGAAGGAAGGCAGCCTGCCCGCACTGTGAAGCGATCGTTTCTGGTTTTTTTTTTTTTGCGTGAGCTGTGAGCATTCCAGGTCAATTCTGGCAGGAAGTCACACAAAGACACACAAGACAATCCAGTCAATTTTGAAAATAAAAGCAATTCTTCAAAATAATAGAGATGGAAATAAACACCACACACACACAGCTCAACGGAGTGCACTGACTACGTTGAGGGGGTGGGGTTTTTGGATGTCTAAAAACAAACAGGGAAAGAGTGAGAAAGAAGAGTTGGAGACAAGTCAAGATAAACAGTGTCAAATAAAAGCAGGAGTGATTAAAACAAGCTCTCTTCCAATTATTTTATGTCATTTACTTATCCATGATGAAGAAACACTTATGGTCTGGTGCTGAGAAAGATGAGTCTCGTGTTTCAGACAAATCCACACAGTACTATTTTGATTCATTTCAAACACAGACATTGAAAATATAACCTCAGCAGAGGTACATACATCAGCTCACATTTCTTTTGGGGCTTAATGGAGTTATATTACCATTCACTAGTTTAGTAAGAGGATTTTAACACCAGTCATCATTACTTTATGTTCTGTTTTCCAAAAACCTCTGTGTTTTACTTGAGTCTTACTAATCCAACCAACGAGTGGCTGAAAAACATTCTTAGCAAGTGAGGTCATGCTGCAATTCAAAAATCAATATTTTTTTTTTACCAGTTTATTATATTGAACATGGCTATTGTGTTTGTTATTTACTTACTTCAAAATCCAGAGATTTCAGAAGACTTTGAAGCTCTGTGTTGTGTCCCAGTCTTGTTGAGATGATAATATGTCGTAATCCACAGCCCACACTTTGAAGATGCCTGTAAACTATTAAATACCAACATCCAAATTTGTACTAGATTTTAACTAGATCTTGGCTTCATGATATGCTTTGTTTGAATTCATCTTTTATTTGTTGTTCTTATCCTCTGAAGAGTGAAGAACAAGACTCTTGTTTTATTAACCTGAAATTAATGTAATTTGGAGATCTAGTGAATTTTAAAATACTTCTAATCATGTTCAAATAAAGATCAACAATTACCCAGGAGTATCTCAAGTTGTTTTCCCACTGAGGGAGATTAAGTTCAGTCTTAGAGGAACAAATGTGTTTGTTAAACCAGCTGTGATAACAAACACCGAACTTCACTGGATCTCTTCAAGAGGGGTTCAGTTGAATTTAAAATTTAGTTTATCAAGTGTTCACCTTTTGTTATTCTAGTTGGAATAGGAATTAGATAGGAAATGTTTTAGTACTAATTGGTTAATTTTTCTGTAAAGTGCCTTGAAATGACTTTGTTATGAACTGGCGCTTTATAAATAAATTTGAAACTGGAAATAAATAATAATAGTAAGTACTGTATAAGTCAAATTTACTTACTTACTTACTATTATTGTTGAAACTTTAGAGTTAATTTAGTACTATGTCTAAAACATTTGAATTCCCCTTAAAGAGATAATTTCATCCTGTTAGTGAGAACCATACCACATTATCTATTGTTTAAATTTAAAGTACTTAGAATACAACGAATAAATCCCAAGTTTTGATCTCATGGCTAGAGCCATAGAGAACAACAAGAATCAAACAGGAGTCTGACTTTTTGACAACTTTTCCCTCATCTGAGCCAACAATGCTTAAGCAGGCATCTTCTTATCTCATTTTAAACACCAAACAGTAACACAGAACCAGCTGATTCAAAACACAGGCGTCATTGTCCGAACATAAACAAAGAATTTCACAAGAATGAGAAGCTGAAGATGACAAGTCACTTACAACATGTAGAACATGCAGAAAAACATTCAAACTCAAACAGAAACATTTAAACTTGTATAGTGTCCAACAAATAGCCCAATTCTTTCCTACTAATCACACCCTTGGCCAGAGAAAAATGCTCACACACTCCACAGCTCACAACTCCAAGTGTTTTCTAAACATCATCATGTCTGTGTGACCTTCACACAGACAGGCAGGCAGGTTGTCAGCTGACACAACGTTACAGTGTCCTCATCCATTGACAACACTCCTCACTGTTAAAACTGCTGCCCTCAATTATTTGTTATAACTTCTTTACGTAATTTAATTCAATGTAACATATTGAGTTATAAAATTTAAATTAAATTTCTTGAGTTATGGGCATGGCAACTCATGGATTTAAGTCAGTACAGTGAAGTAATAATTTAAATAGGTCAACATAACGTAACAAACTGAGTTTTAAAGATGTAACTGGAACTTTTAAAACCGAACATGGCCAGCGGTGTGGTGGCAAATTTAACGCAAGGAAAAAAGTAGTGCCAGAAATGTAGTCTTTATTTGATATAAAGGACTAGTTATGATATCATATTTTGGTGAAACTGAGTAGATGCTCAATCAGGTTGCATTTACCTTTAAACAAAAGAAAACTAACTGCATCTAAACAGAAAGTGGATGACTATTTTTGTCAGCAAGATCTGAATAAGACTTCACCCAGTTTCGGCACCAGTCAGCGGTTCGTTCTTTGGAGAAGAGTAACCTGGAGCAAGTGAAATAAGGTGAGTTTCATTGTTAAGATTTTTTTTTTACTGCAATCCAACTTGTAAACAAATTATCAAGCAACAAATTTTTATATCAGTAACATGTTTAAACACCAGACATTGAAGCAACAGCTTCTTAATGTTGATGATAAAACAGGTTAGCCTAGCAAAACAATTTGGATGTCAAAAACTTTTTAAAAGATAACATGTAAGGCATATACTACAGGTTTTATAACACTCTGAAGCACATTTGTGCCTCTTGGTTAAAGTTTGGCATAGTAGGGATGTAAAACTTTTCTGAAAAGTTTGCTGTCTCAGGAGAGGCTGCATCACTGCTCCAGTAATTAGCCATATCCTAATGTCTGTGCACGTGCGATAAACACCGTTGACTGTATGTTTAAGAGGGAGCTATACCTCCAACAGGGGTTGGCGATTGAGGTGTGTTCTAGGTCTGTAAGAAATGACGGTAATTTTTTGACGGTTTTGAACAATGTGTCGTAGTTTAGCAAGGCCAGTCACTTGGAGCCAAGCTCCTTCTTTCGCTGCCAGTGCGCGCTCTTGGGGGTGGAGCTGTTACGCAAGCTGTCGCTCAGAAAGGGAAGAAGGTGAATCTTCCTCTGATTTTAAAACCTCAAATTGACATTACTCATAAACTAAAAGGGAGACAATAGTACACAGTGGCATGTAGTTTATTGAGTGGTTGCAATGTCACCCCTGACTTCATGTGTGGAATCACAGTTCTATGGAGCTAATTTTGTGGCATTAAGGTGACTTAAAAAAAAATCATAATTATAACAGGCCTTTTTCATTTAAATATTGAAAATGACTTTTTAGTTTAGGATCTCAGTTGCATACTGTCCAAATGAATTGTTTATTTTAAAAGCTTTCAGTTAACGTCAAAGTAAATGATTTGCACACATTATTAAAGATAATAAAAACTAAGGATTATAGATTCTCTCAATGTTTTTTAACCTTAACTAGTAATAGTGTTGCCATGTTTACAGACCACATGACAATTCCAGATGTGTTTTAGGTACAGGTGGTCTCTTCATTAGAGTTTGTTTACATCGTTGGATGAAGTGGAGCTGTAAATGTTGTAATTTTGCCACTTACAATGACAGAACTATGAATGTGATCTCAACTTTCACTGTCCATAGGAGTTGATATCGCCATTCTGCTACATTTGTTGATTTCAAGGGATGTTACTCATGCTTTCAAAGATTCAAATCTAAACTTGGAAAATACCAGCAAAGGTTAAGTCCAGCAGGATGCCCTGAAGTGGTCATAAACAAACGAAAAGTAAGACTTTCAATGGGCAAAGGGGTCAATAAATCATAGGAAGGTAATGTAAACTACTGTCCTGATCCACTGGAAGGACAGAGTGCTGAAAGCATGAAGGAGAAGTCCAAAATAATGGAGGTTGAAATTCTGAAAAAAGACCCTGATCACCAGCTGATAGAGGATCTGATGGTCGCTACCTTTCCCAGCATAGAAAAGAGATTGTTGGAGATCAACCACACATCACAGAGTTTCTTTCCAGATGGCCATCTCTGTTCCATGAGGGACAGGTAATTCCACAATACTGCATTTGATTGACCTAGAGATTTTATTATGTGACATTAAGAGGGTGTAAATTGTCCTGTTGTGATTTTTTTTTCAGTCATTTCAGATTGGCGGGATGGCGACCAGTCACAAGAGCAGCAACTAGGAGGAGGAGCATCGCGCCTTAAACAAGATGAGTATGATGCAACAATGTCCCACCACACCAGATCAGCCAGTACACCAGCATTCAGTAGGGTATTTAGATATTTGCATGCTCTCAGACACATCTACACTAACAGAGGCAACATGCACTTAGATGATCAAGATAAGTTAAGAAACAGAAGTAGAGAAGCCACATTTGTTTAGATACCCTGTTAGATCTCTGTGAAACTGTAGTCTGTGCACGGCCAGGTCTGGGACCTGTTTTGGAAAGTCCTCTGCCTCGTCGTTAGGTCAAAAAGGAGGCGAGTAGAGCAGAGTCATCCCTCCTGGTGTCTGAGACGGTGGCGGAAATCCGCCCTCAACAGAGAAGACAGTAGACTTGTAAGTATAAAAAAAGACCCTGTGTTTGTGTGACTGGATAATTGTGTAGGTCCCAAACCGAGGAGGAACGGTTTTCAAAGAAAAATCCCAACCCGAGGAGGATCGGTCTTTAAAGAAAAATCCCTAACCTGTGTTGGTAAAGGTTATGAAAGATATAAGCCTGTGTATGCACGTGTGACTGGGTCACAGTAGAGAAGCAATATTGCGCAAAAAAAAAGGTACCAGTGTGAGTGCTGTCTGTGTGCTTGTGTATCTATCTGTGTGTATGGAGATCTCGTCTAAACAGTGAACAGAATGGATACCCAGCTGGTGTTCATAAAACTTTGTTATACAATTGAAGTAGACAGTGAAGACTCTCATACTTTTGACATTTGGGTAATGAGATCTCTGTGAAACTGTAGTCTGTGCACGGCCAGGTCTGGGACCTGTTTTGGAAAGTCCTCTGCCTCGTCGTTAGGTCAAAAAGGAGGCGAGTAGAGCAGAGTCATCCCTCCTGGTGTCTGAGACGGTGGCGGAAATCCGCCCTCAACAGAGAAGACAGTAGACTTGTAAGTATAAAAAAAGACCCTGTGTTTGTGTGACTGGATAATTGTGTAGGTCCCAAACCGAGGAGGAACGGTTTTCAAAGAAAAATCCCAACCCGAGGAGGATCGGTTTTTAAAGAAAAATCCCTAACCTGTGTTGGTAAAGGTTATGAAAGATATAAGCCTGTGTATGCACGTGTGACTGGGTCACAGTAGAGAAGCAATATTGCGCAAAAAAAAGGTACCAGTGTGAGTGCTGTCTGTGTGCTTGTGTATCTATCTGTGTGTATGGAGATCTCGTCGAAACAGTGAACAGAATGGATACCCAGCTGGTGTTCATAAAACTTTGTTATACAATTGAAGTAGACAGTGAAGACTCTCATACTTTTGACATTTGGGTAATGAATGTGTGAGAGATCAGGGGTCTGGGAGGATTATCATCCCATGGGATCAGTTGCTTGGGTGAACTCTATACAAACTGGTTGGCCTGATTCTCTATTAAGGAGCTAGGAAATACTAAGAATATACATATATTAAAGGCCTGTATATCATATAATAATAATAATGAGCTCATACTAAAATAAAATCATCACTGGGAACTACATAAAATTGATGGCAAATTTTATGTTATGTGTTATTAGTAGCAAAATAAATAAAAAATAAAATATAAAACTAAAAGTGAATGATGATGATAAAGAAGAGAAATGGCAGAGCGCATGCCACAAAAATAAAAATAAATATGTTAAAAGCTTGAATGATCGAATGTGTCCAGAAAGTGAGGAAGAAAAAAGGAGTGTGTGATGTTGATTGTGCTTACTGAGAGATGAGAGAAAGCAAAAGCTTACTTTTCTAATCTATCTGCAATTTTAAGGTGACGAGACATGGTGACTGCATGACATTGACGAGATTAAAGCCACAGTAAATTAAAAAAAAGAGAGATTCTAAATTTAAATTTAAAAATTTAAATTCAAATTATCTTGTTGCAATTAGAAACATACATTAATTGTTTCGATACAACTAATAAATAGACTTAAAAGAGGATAAAATAGTTTTTAATCTACAGTGTTGGGTCCCAGAGGGGTTACAGGTCGAGTGTGTTGTCTGTGGCTTTGTGTGAAGCTGTGTGTGTGTGTGTGTGTGTGATCTGATGTGGGTTTAGAAAAGACATTTGCTGTGGATCTGTGAGCATCTGCTTGAAAGTGCGTGAATTTGTAAGGTTTTTTATGTGCTAAACAAAAATGACTTAACTCAACACTTCCCTGGCTGTATGAATCAAATTCCTGTCACTCTCTCTGTGAAGAAAATAAGAATAAATAGTGCAGCTGGGAGAAGTCAATTATTGACTCTTATCAGTAGTTAAAGAATGTAGCCAGAGTGCTTCTCCCAAAGTAAAGGTCTTACATCATTAATTTTGCTTACAGCTCCTAAATTATTACTATATCTGAACAACTCAAAGCATTTATGAAAATCAATAAGAAAAAGAGTGAAGAAAAAGAATCAGAACCCTCACCTATGTATTTAGAGGAAGACAATGTTTAGAGGAATGAGGAAAGAATAAAATTTTTTTTTTTTTTACAGTCTTCCCATTACTAAGACAGACATTACGTCTTTTCAAGAGATGACAAACTTACTCAAATTTGCTAACAAATTATATCAAACTCACTAAACTTTTAAATATTTTAATATATGATGAAAAACATCTTCTTTCATCTATCTGGCAGACATAATGTTGATTTGAAAATAAATAAATAGAGGTGGGACTGTATAGTTACTGTATTTGGTAAAATAGACTTTTACTGTTATGGCTTCAGAAAGTACTCTAAATTTACATTTTTTTTTTGCTTGTTTATTTTGTCTTATTAGTACAAGACACAGTACTTAAGAACTGTCAGGTCTCGGCAGTTGATGAGTGGTATGTTTTGTCTTTGGAAACTAACCGTGTCTTTGCAGGGTGTGACGGAGCAGCTGAGGTGAATCCAGCTGATCAGGCGCAGGTGTGGTTCATTACCCAGCCCCGCCCAGGCTGGGTTAAAAGCCCTGGAAGAACCAGAGACAGACGCCAGTTTGTTCTGCTTTCTACGTGGTAACGTTTAGGCCTCCTAGTTCAGTGATTTATTCATGTAGTTCTGATACTTACCTCGACCTTGTCCTCCTCCTCCTAGTTCCGTCCTCACTGGATCTCAGCTCCAGTCCTTGGGTGCCTTCATCTCCCACACTGGCCGTCTGCCGTGCCACTCGGAAGACCCAGCTCCTGTCTCTGACGTGCGTCTCACGTCCGCTCCCATCCCTGGATTGTCTGTCTCTCTTCCTGGATCCTTCCACGCCTGCCCTGGTCCTCGCTGTAGCTCTGTCCACCCTTCTACAACAAACATCATCAGTCGCTTCACTCTGGATTACTCTCGTCATCATCATCACCACCGTCACCAGACACGCCACCACCACTGCTGTTTCCCGCAGTCCTCCTCCAGGCTTCTCTCCGTCTACAATCACCGTTAGTCTGTGAGCACATTCCCAGCACACCGTACTGGTCATCATCAACCCAGAAACCGCATCACTGACCTGTTCTCTCCTCCACCGCTAGAGCGCCTCCTGAAGTTTCCAGATCCTGTTATGAAATATCATTTACAAACTTTTAAACTCTTGGTTCTCTGTACAATCCTCCTCCTGTAATCTTTTACTTACCTCTCATCCTGTGTTGGTCTGAAGTCTGGGTACGGTTTGGAGTTCACCACAACCGCAACATGACAAGAACCTGAATTAATGTTCTTTTAAAGGATCTACATTAAATCTTTGTGCAGACTTGCAGATGTTTTAAAATGAATGCACTTTTGTGTTTTCTCTTATCAAAGTCAGTAAATCGGTTCTAATTTGTGAAGAACTGCTTCCCCAGTGTCTCTCTAATGGGAGCGGCTTCCACTCACTTAAACGCAGCTGATTAAAATGACTACTTATGACCTTGACATGCATGGAACAAAACGACTGCAGAAGTTATGTGAAACTAAGCAGATAGTGGCTAACACGAGTGAATGAATTCCATGTGTTAGTACAAAGTTGAACATTAATTTCTAATAAGGTCTATTAATTAGGAAATAAAAATTCTTGGTAAAAGGTTTTGATGAAACTGAGTTTCCTGTTAACTAATAAAACTTTATCAGATCAAATTTGGTTAAGTTGGCTGTGTTTATCCCAGGATTCAAAACAAATCTATCAATGTAAAATTGCTAAAAGAATGAAACAGCTAAAACAGTTTGGATACTATTCGATAAAAAGAACTGCAGACTGATGTGAACCATGAGACATTGTGATCTGAAAATTTTGGGAAATACTAAAATATTTCATAGGACTAGTTTCAATATCTCTAATGTTTTTGTGGTTTTTGCTGTTATCTTTTATATAAATCTTTAAACTTAACATTTTCCCAATGATCAGTAACAATGTATTTGTTACAAAGGTTAATTAAAGTTACTAACTACTGACTGACTGAAAAAAAAGAAGAAATGATTAAGGAATATTGTCATAACTCTTCCTGTATCAAAGTTTAACTCTAGTTTGTGTTTGAGAAACATACACTTACATAAAAAGAGCAGGCGGGTCAGAAGTTTAAGTTTCTGTTTTCATCTAAATTTGGAAAATAAAAGTACAATTGAGTTTTCTTGATATACATACTGCAACTATGGAAATGGATTTTCTCATGTATCAAAATGGATTTTGATTTGATACATTTTAAGGCTACATGCAAATAAATCTAGACATGAATCTGGTTAACTTATGTAGATATTGTTCTCTGGACTGATTGAAACATGTCAGTTCTAATGGAAAATTACAAATTAATTTAAAATAAATTAATTGATCGTGGCAATGCAAAAATTTCAATTCTTTGTGTGGGTTTAAAAATAAATGAATACATTTTTCATTGTTTTCTTTAGATACAAAATTTAAAGGATCATTTACTGAGCTGATATTAAAGGTGTGTTGTACAAGAAGCAGAGTGTTAATAGAGAAGCAGTGAAGGTTGGAGACTGGATCCTGATAAAAGCCATCAGAAGGAAGAACTCGGCTTCACCAAGGTGGGAGGGACCTTTTCAAGTGCTCCTGACGACACCAACGGCGGTAAAGATACCCTCCTGTGTACATTTTTCACACTGTAAAAAGCAGAGGTTTTTAGTATAGGCCTGGGTTTCAGTGGTGACAAAGTCTGATTACAAAGGGAGGTGTGGTTACTAGGACCTCACTTGTCACACTGAACCTTAGGAGGCATGGGAAACAAGAATAGGAATGAAGTGGTTAGGCGTAGCAGTGTGTTTGTGTATCCTGGGAAGCACTGTCAAATGGTGGGGAACTGAAGACACTATTCCAAGTAAGAGAGACATCTCTGATTCTACTGTAGAAATAATAGAGAGGACGCTGGAACAACAACCTCACAAGACTTCCCTTGAGTTGAACATCTGGTACAGATATGTCAAATCCATAGATAAATAATAAAACAGACTGTTACATTTGCACAAAGATGCCTATTGCTAGCAAATCTCCATACATTATTCCACGACCATGTGCTGACGAATATTCTCTTTTTCCAGATATCTTGACTTCAGTAATGCATGCCAAACTATTGAACCAAACTGTGAAGAAACTGACAGGGGACTATCTGGGACACACTCCGTCCTATTCGGGACAACATTTTACCCATTTCTTGGCAATAAATCAGTCAGATAACTCAATCTTGGGGCCAGTAAATATTCCTGTAGGACAAAAATTTGTGTATTCTAAAAATAACCTCAGAATTAGAAGTGTTGAGCTTCAGTATATGGGAACTATGTCACAGAGTCACTGCTCAGCTGTTTATGTTCCTTGCACTATCCGACAAACAACATCTTCCCTTCTTCACTATTCCGGATGCCATGGGAACTCTGCCGTAGGCAGATGTAATGTGGCTGTGTGGATTGTACATGTATATGAACCTTCCATTGAATTGGAATGGTCGTTGTGCTGTCACACATTTATCGTTACAGCCACTCCAGCAACTCGTCCAGAGAGGGAGCTGTACCCATCTCATGACGTGTGGGGCACTGATGTTCCTGCAGATCATAAGCGGTGGTCAACGGGCACTAAGGTGTTGTTTTCCTTGTTTCCTTGGGTGGGCACAGGGAAGCTGTTACTGTGAATGTAAATGCTAATTTACAGGTTTGGAGAATTTGTTAACAGTAAAATAGCAGCACTGACGGGTATTAAAGAGGAACTACATGCAATTCGGCTGATTGAACTCCAGAACAGAATGTTTCAGACCAATTGGCTGCCCCAATGGGAGGAGTGTGTGCTATGGTGAGTCCATCATGTTGTTTTTTTTTTATTCCAGCTAATGATGAAGAGAGGGGTATAATTTAACAGGCAATAACTAACCTTACAGCTCTGCGAGAGGCAGTTGACAATGACCGGACCATGGGTGAGGACCTGTGGAGTTTGCTTACAACTGGACCTTGGCAGTACATACTTATTAAGTTTTTAATCCCATGTTTTGTGGTTCTTTTATTGTTTATCCTGTTTACTTCCTGTATCATACCATGTCTGAGACAGTTAATAATGGGAGTGGTTTCAAACTCAGTTAAAGACACTTTACTGTGTGAACATATATCTGTAACTCTTGAAGACAGCTGATGATGGCCGTGAGGAGACGATTGATGACTGAGATGACATCTGAACACATTAGCTAACTATAATGCCTGTATAGCAAATCAGAAGTTATACATGGTTGATAACATACGCTAAAGTTTAAATAAAACTTATATAAAATCATTCTGATAAAAAGGGGGGAAATGTAAGAAAAATATGTATTTGCATTTATTCTCATCATGATTTTATTATTTACTCTAACATGTAAATACTTCAGCATTAGTCCTTTAGTACATGAGAGCTATGAACAAAGTCTCATCCCCACTACAGGAGTGAAAAAACTTTTATTCACAGGACTGCGCCTCTCCAAGGACACTTTGATGTTCGGTAATCCAGAGAATAGGCTTGACCCCACGAGTTGCAACCTGGACGCCCTTTTCCAGGGCCTCAGACTAGACTGTCATGTTTAAAGGTCCTGTATCATGAAAAATCAACTTTTTGGAGCTTTTAACCATGTTGTGATGCTATTTCTTTATTTAAAAGACCTCCAGAGTGGTTTTTGGCTTAATTCGTGCATTCCTGAGCAATCCTCCTGAAACCTGCGCTCTGAGCAGCTGCCTTACTCTCTCATGTAAAACAGCTGAATTGAGCCCCTTTACGTCACGGTGTCTTTATCAGGAAGTTCCTGACCAATCCCTGCTGCCCCTGTAGTAGGTACGAGGCGAGCTGCGAGAATCCAAAACAATTTGTTAGGAGCTCATCACGGCAGATGTCTAACCTACAGCCCAGAGTTCCCACACTTCAACCACCTGCTGCTCTTTATTAGCATGAGCTGCTAATAAAGACTTATCAACTCGACCCTGCTAATCACATGTCAGTATGAATCCAGCTTAACAGCTGAGCTCCATGTCAACGCAGCACGTCCCACCACCGGATAAAAGACACAGTCACTCACCCTTCCAGCACTCAGTCATACATCCTGTTTGCCACGAGCTCCTGTTAGCCTCCGTGCTGCAGTTTAGCTGCCTCATTAATCCAGCCTCAGACCTGTCCCGGTCGATCTCTCTCTCTCTCTGTCCGCCTCGTTCTTGGCTGCTGGTCTCGCAGTCAGTGACTACGGTCGCTGCCTCCAGAAACCCGCTCCTCGCCTACGACCTGTCTCACTTCACCCGTCCGATCCCAGTCTTGGTGTCATCTCCCGGGTTGGATCGCATCCAGTCGCGAGTGGACCGTCCTTCCCTCCAAACACTCCTCACCACCGAGCGTCCTCTGACAAATTAGCACCTCCATTTCGTTGTATTTCATTCTAAATATTTCTCGTCGAAAATGTGCATTTGGCTGTGAGAGTTACAGGAGTTTGTTTAGTGTTTCTAAACAGCCCAGTCGCACTCACAGTTGGGAGGTGGGGTTTTAGGTAAGCCGAGCATTTTTACTTCTGGTCACAGAATAACTTGAGAATATAAGTGATATTTCAGGACAAATGAAGTGAATATAACTCAAACAGTAAGGTTTTATCATATATGTGCCAATCCCAGATGTTGAAAACTGTAAAATAGCATGATAGAGTCCCTTTAAAAGACCATGAGGAAGTGATGTCTCACCGTGATTGGAAAATGCTGATACAAGACTATGTAGTGCATGATAGTGTAGGACGCATCAACAGTCTCCTTTCTGATTAATCAAACTGAAGAAGCGTGTGTGTATGCGTGACTGTTCTCTCAGCTTTACATCCCCTGGGGTCATAAAAACCCAGGACTTCCTCTCTCTGTAAATGGATTATGTCACTCTCGGCATTTACGACAGGCTCGTCTATAAGTTTGTCGACCCCCCCACTGTGAAAACAGTTTTCAGCAGGACCTGATCTGGAAAAAAAGCCCTTTGAAGCCACATACCCTGCTGAGATAATTTACAGCAAATGCGACTGTGTTTAGAAAACCTCCTTTCGTGTTTGGATAAAGCATCCTGGCTTATCGCAAACGTCAGACAGAATGGCCCCGAGTCTCACCCCCTCTTCATCCACAGATGTCCCCAGACTGCTTCAATACACATATGAACTACTTAATGTGATCACAGCTAAATTCAACCACTCCTTTTTTTCTTTACAGGTTTCAAACCCACATCTGTGCTCTGAAGGAATGTTCACCCAGTTTAACTACAGTGATAAAAGGATTTGATGTATATCAGAAAACTATATTCAGTGAAACTCTGATAATAAGCATGTGAATTTCCGAATTATTAAACTGTGATCTGATTGTGATCTGATCTGACTGCATAATCAAAAATCACTATCTTCAATTCAGCCCAGTCGGCTGGTCCTTTAGATAGAAAATGTTTTATTATTAATTGTTTGATTTTTCTGAAGTGCCTTGAAATGACTTTGTCATGAACTGGCGCTTTATAAATAAATAAACCTGAAACTCTTCAGTAAGTCACTTTAAAGAGCAATGTAACCTAAATTGATTTAAAATAATGCTTTGATTAAACATGTTACAGATCTTAAGATATATTGAATTAACCTGCAAATCCCTTCTTTACTACTCAGGAACAAATACTGATATGTGTAAAAGTAATATGTCATCAGAATAAGGAAACACTGTTCTTTTATTCTTGTTAAAAGATAAAATTGATGATGAGGTTTAGTCTTACAAAGAGTGGATGAGCAAGCGTTTTATTGGATATAATAAAATCTGTGACCACCACCCAAGGGCCGTCCTAACATCCGAATTCCCCAAGACGGATTTTTCATTGGCTAAGAGCCCATGATAGCCACACCTAAAGGCGGAGAAAAGAGTCTATAATTAAGCTTGCGAAGGACCCCCGAGTCATCTTCTCCCCTTTTTTCTACCCACTTCAACTTCTTACTTCCTTCACTTCTTTCATTTTTATACTTTTTATATTTTTTATTTCCTTTTAGACTTTTTACTCACGTTTCATTTTTACCTCGTTTTGCGAGTTTAAAACCTTTTTCTAATTTTATTTTAACGAACTCCTTGTTTATTAGACACTTAAGCTTTCTTTTTAACGCGCGATTTTCTTTATCTTCAAAGTTCAATCTTTCCTTAAATTCGACGCACGTTCCAACACGCAAAGTATTTTGTTTGAATAGTTTAATTCCACAAGATCCAGACTTCACGTCGCCAGCTGGAGGAAGAAACTACAGATCCCAGAATTCTTTCCGTGGGCCTTCGACACGTGACGAGTACCTTTCCACAACAGATCTCTACCTGATTCTTACAAAGCAGACGGCAGCCAAACCCAGGAAAAGTTCCGACATTTGGAGAAAAGCAGCTTCGAACCAGACGGAACTCTCTGGGAACTAAAGGAGCGAAAACTCCCAACCGTGCTGCAAAGAAGTAAGAGATCGATTTCATTTAATCCATGACAAGGATTGAAAACAGTTGTGTTGGTATCTCAGTGGCCCGGAAGTGAAATCTGTGCCTTCATCTTTTTCTTCCCCTCTCTCTCATTCCAAAATTACAATTTTTCTTAAATTCAAAATTATCTTCCGTGTTAAAAGAGCATTTTGCATTTCCTCACCCACTCTTACTAGTGTTTAAGATTCTTGAACGTTAGAAAGTCCACTTATTCTAGAAACATACTAAATCTGACGTAATTTCCTGTTCATAGCATCGTTCATCCCATTCCGTGTTTAACTGTTTATTTGTTTGTCTGTTTATTGGTTTGTCTTCCTTGTTGTTCAATAAATATTCACCTTAATTTTAATTGGCCGATTCAGTGAGTTTTTATGTGTGATTTGAGTCACTATCTGGACAGACATGCAACTTCATATTATGAGACTGAAATAAACTGATTAAATATTCTAATATTTAATTCCTTCGAAAGAAGTTGGTGCCCCGAATAACACGTATTGAAGAGGCAAACTTTAATAATACGTGTTCCCCTACAATAGTAAACAGGTGAGACGGGGACCACAAGGGGCTCCTGCAGAAACTAATTCAGGCCCCGACTGGGTGATGATAAAGGTCATCAAAAGAAAATGTCTCGAGCCCATTTGGACTTCAGAGTCACAGAATGGACCTCCCACGCAGTACGGGTCCAAGGTAAAGGTGACACCTGGTATCACGGGAGCCAGAGTGCAGCCACAGAAGAGCCGCATGTCACGTTCTCGCTAGGAGAGGTTCTGACCCAATTGCAGACTCACACACGGACACAAGCTCAGGTGAAAAAAGGTGAAAGTTTATTTACAAAATGTGAATGTGAAATGTACAACGGTGATTTTTCTTGGGGATCTCTGGGACTGGGGAGGAGAGAAACAGTTAGTGACTGATGCACAAGGACATACGGAGGAAATGTCACAGTGAAAACACTCACGGGAGAGCTGCGGATGATGAACACGGGGAAGGCAGGTCCAGTGTTGTGTCTGTGAAAGGAGATGGAGTCCTGGAGGTGTGTGTCGGGTGAGCGGGCTGGAGAGCTGGCAGGCTGAAGGCGGAGATGAAGCAGGGAGAGTCACAAGGAGGAACACAGGAGGTCACGAGGAGTGCAGGTGGACTGAGGTGAGACACGGGTAATCCACAGTGAACACAGAGATAATCCAGGGGGGCACAGAGAGACTCAGGAACATGGGAACACGGAGGGAGGTTGCACGGGAGGACAGAGGAGTGAGAGCTCTGGATGTAGTCCTGGAGAGAAGACAGGTTACTAGGAAACAACGAGGAGAAGACTCGGAACATTAACTATCAATATCACAAGGAGACTCGGAAGAATAAAACACTAGGAAACTCGGAAGGGTGGCTGAAGGTATGTTTACCGTTTAGGTCAACAACCAGGCGTCGACTGAGAGTCTGCCTGCAGTTTAAATACAGCTCCCACTCCTCATTAGTCCTGATCTCCACCAGCTGTGATCAATCAGCCTACTCTGGCTCTCCATGAAGATGATAGCTCTGAGAAAAGAACTCACCCGACACAGAAAACCCACAACACAGACACAGAGCACTGGACATGACAGTACCCCCCCCTCAAAAGGACGGCCACTGGACGTCCTTAAACATAAAACAACGGGGAAAAACACAGACGGGAGGGAGGTGGGGGACCCAGAGGAGGGAACAAACACATACAGTGGGGCAAAAAAGCATTTAGTCAGCCACCAATTGTGTAAGTTCTCCCACTTAAAAAGATCAGAGAGGCCTGTAATTTTCATCATAGGTATACCTCAACTATGAGAGACAAAATGAGGAAAAAAAATCCAGAAAATCACATTGTCTGATTTTTAAAGAATTTATTTGCAAATTATGGTGGAAAATAAGTATTTGGTCAATAACAAAAGTTAATCTCAATACTTTGTTATATAGCCTTTGTTGGCAATGACAGAGGTCAAACGTTTTCTGTAAGTCTTCACAAGGTTTTCACACACTGTTGCTGGTATTTTGGCCCATTCCTCCATGCAGATCTCCTCTAGAGCAGTGATGTTTTGGGGCTGACGCTGGGCAACACGAACTTTCAACTCCCTCCAGAGATTTTCTATGGGGTTGAGATCTGGAGACTGGCTTGGCCACTCCAGGACCTTGAAATGCTTCTTACGAAGCCACTCCTTCGTTGCCTGGGCGATGTGTTTGGGATCATTGTCATGCTGAAAGACCCAGCCACGTCTCATTTTCAATGCTCTTGCTGATGGAAGGAGGTTTACACTCAAAATCCTACGATACATGGCCCCATTCATTCTTTCCTTTACACGGATCAGTCGTCCTGGTCCCCTTGCAGAAAAACAGCCCCAAAGCATGATGTTTCCACCCCCATGCTTTACAGTAGGTATGGTGTTCTTTGGATCCAACTCAGCATTCTTTCCCCTCCAAACACGACAAGTTGAGTTTCTACCAAAAAGTTCTATTTTGGTTTCATCTGACCATATGATGTTCTCCCAATCCTCTTCTGGATCATCCAAATGCTCTCTAGCAAACCGCAGACGGGCCTGGACGTGTCCTGGCTTCAGCAGGGGGACACGTCTGGCACTGCAGGATTTGAGTCCCTGGCGGCGTAGTGTGTTACTGATGGTAGCCTTTGTTACTTTGGTCCCAGCTCTCTGCAGGTCATTCACTAGGTCCCTCCGTGTGGTTCTGGGATTTTTGCTCACCGTTCTTGTGATCATTTTGACCCCACGGGGTGAGATCTTGCGTGGAGCCCCAGATCGAGGGAGATTATCAGTGGTCTTGTATGTCTTCCATTTTCTAATAATTGCTCCCACAGTTGATTTCTTCACACCAAGCTGCTTACCTATTGCAGATTCAGTCTTCCCAGCCTGGTGAAGGTCTACAATTTTGTTTCTGGTGTCCTTTGACAGCTCTTTGGTCTTGGCCATAGTGGAGTTTGGAGCGTGACTGTTTGAGGTTGTGGACAGGTGTCTTTTATACTGATAACGAGTTCACACAGGTGCCATTAATACAGGTAACGAGTGGAGGACCGAGGAGCCTCTTAAAGAAGTTACAGGTCTGTGAAAGCCAGAAATCTTACTTGTTTGTAGGTGACCAAATACTTATTTTCCACCATAATTTGCAAATAAATTCTTTAAAAATCAGACAATGTGATTTTCTGGATTTTTTTTCCTCATTTTGTCTCTCATAGTTGAGGTATACCTATGATGAAAATTACAGGCCTCTCTGATCTTTTTAAGTGGGAGAACTTACACAATTGGTGGCTGACTAAATACTTTTTTGCCCCACTGTATANTGTGTGAACTTGTTATCAGTATAAAAGACACCTGTCCACAACCTCAAACAGTCACGCTCCAAACTCCACTATGGCCAAGACCAAAGAGCTGTCAAAGGACACCAGAAACAAAATTGTAGACCTTCACCAGGCTGGGAAGACTGAATCTGCAATAGGTAAGCAGCTTGGTGTGAAGAAATCAACTGTGGGAGCAATTATTAGAAAATGGAAGACATACAAGACCACTGATAATCTCCCTCGATCTGGGGCTCCACGCAAGATCTCACCCCGTGGGGTCAAAATGATCACAAGAACGGTGAGCAAAAATCCCAGAACCACACGGAGGGACCTAGTGAATGACCTGCAGAGAGCTGGGACCAAAGTAACAAAGGCTACCATCAGTAACACACTACGCCGCCAGGGACTCAAATCCTGCAGTGCCAGACGTGTCCCCCTGCTGAAGCCAGGACACGTCCAGGCCCGTCTGCGGTTTGCTAGAGAGCATTTGGATGATCCAGAAGAGGATTGGGAGAACATCATATGGTCAGATGAAACCAAAATAGAACTTTTTGGTAGAAACTCAACTTGTCGTGTTTGGAGGGGAAAGAATGCTGAGTTGGATCCAAAGAACACCATACCTACTGTAAAGCATGGGGGTGGAAACATCATGCTTTGGGGCTGTTTTTCTGCAAGGGGACCAGGACGACTGATCCGTGTAAAGGAAAGAATGAATGGGGCCATGTATCGTAAGATTTTGAGTGAAAACCTCCTTCCATCAGCAAGAGCATTGAAAATGAGACGGCAGGCGGGCTGCCGCTGGGCCATGGAGACATTCAGGAGGGTGGCGTGGAGGCGTGGACACTGGGGCAGTCTACCCCCAAGAAGAACACGGGATCAGTGTGGTTGAGCTTCCCTCCCACGTGAAGAGAATGACGACTGACTTGGTTGAGTTTCCCTCCCTCTAAAAAAGGGTGACTCTGACTCGTGACACAGGGTGAAATGATCAGGTTTAGGGTGAACTCTTAAAAGAGTTCAAAAGGGGGAATTGTGGAGAAGAGCTTTTATTAACAGAAATGTTTTACTATGTTATCTTATGTAATCTTGCAATAGTCGTGGGCTTTTCATTACTATATTTTTGACTTGGATTAAAGATTGTACTTTTAAGAGGTGTAAACTTAATAGCTATGTAGATCATGCAAGCTCTTTGTTAACATTTGTTAACCATTTCCTTTTCAGGTTGTTATTATATTAGATGTTCAGTGGAAAATTACTGCTGAGTTAAGTTTCACTTTCCTTGGGTTTCACTTTCACACACCCTTTCTGGGCAGCTAATAAAACAGACAATACGAGGAAGGCAGATCAGATCTCTCCGGTGCCCAGCGAGGTAATGGGTTGATCTCCAGAATGCATTCTGTACTTTGAGAGAATTGTTTAATAAAGCTGTGTTTCGAGATTCTTAACCAGTTTGTCTCTTCTCGGATCTTGAACTCGGTGGAGTCTTTTGGGACATGACTTCAACAAAGAGCAAATCAAGGTCTCACACTTTTAACAACACATGTTATTTCAACTCAGTTCGAAATTTAAAAAACAGCATGACTATCAAAATCTTACCAAGGATTACGACAGGTCCTTTAGTTTGAAGTTGGCGGATGACATCCCCCCTCTTCTCCTCCCAGAAGTCTTTAATGGCATCCACACAATATGCATCTTGAATCTTAAAGAAAGTGTTAGGAACAACCATTCCCATATTCATAAACTTCAAAAGTAGGGCTATCTTGGAGAAGTTGTTGCCAGACAATAGGATGTTGCAAGCCAACATAAAATCCCCTGCCAGCAATCCATATTGTAATGTTGGCTGAGAAGTCCACTTCCAAACTGTGTGGCCATTGGAACATAACCGAAAATGTAAGAGAAATATAAGACCAAGGAAGTCTATTAAAAAAAAACATTCAACAGCTGCTTGAGAAACATTATGCATAAGGATATGCTCACCCATTCTACAATACTGTGCCTTTGGAGTACATACTGCAACTATGGAAATAGAATTTCTCCATGTATCAAAATTGATTTTGATTTGATACATTTTAAGGCTACATGCATTTAAATCTAGACATGAATCTGGTTAACCTATGTAGATATTGTTCTCTGGACTGATTGAAACATGTCAGTTCTAATGGAAAATTACAAAATAATTTAAAAACTAATTAATTGATCGTGACAATACAAAAATAACAATTCTTTGTGTGGGTTTTAAAATAATTGCACTGTTTTCTTTCAAATGATCGATTACCGAGTTGATATTAAAGGTGGGTTGTGCAAGAAGCAGAGCGTTCATGGTGATCTGTGTTTGAGCAGAGATAAAATTAAGAATAACACCTTTTAAATATTTAATGGTTAAAAATAAAAGAAAAACTAATGTCAGATAATTTTAGAGGTTGAATAGTTGTTATACCCTTTGTGGTTTAATTTGGTTACTAATCAGACTAACATGAATTTAAATACTTTGGATTTTATGCTGTGAAGCTATTTTCTCATAATCTAAGAAAATCTCACTCAAAATTAAAATGGGTATGGAATTGGCTTCTCTTCTGACTTGTACTTGATAATTTAATTATTGTAGATTTAAACAATTTAGTGTAAATTTGAAGAGAATCGTTTACCTGTGAAAATAATCTAAGTCAACTACTACTACTAATCATGTGAATAAATGTAGGTATTGATTGTATTCAAGCTTATTTATGATTTTACTTTTCAAATTGCTAGGACAATTTAATCTATTACACAAGTATAGAAATACAGAGGTTGGGTAATTGGCTAATCATTTTATTGGAGATTGATTTGACTCTAAAGATAATCAAATACAACTTTATTCATTTCTTATCAGATTAAAATAATTCTAGACATGATTTTAGCAGAACAGTTTGTTTGGAGAATGTGCTTTTATCCCTATAACACAGCTTTAAGCCTATCCCATGGACGTGATCCCAGGAATCCCACCTCCTGCGGGAAGATTGGGACCGCCTCGCCATGATGGATCTGATGCCAAGACTTAAGGTCTACCATAACTGATCGCATGATGTTTAGAGCAGATTTTTGCAGTGCTTAGGGGCAGTTTAATCTTATCTTACATCTTATATGTTGAGCTAATGCTAAATAATTATAATAAATTTTACATGAATCACACATAGGATTATACTGATGTACAGCAGGCAGTTTCTACGAAGGGCAAACCAAGCTGTTTATTTAGTGATGACATTTATAAATGAAAGTCATAGTGATAGAGTCTTGCTTCAAGATAAGAGCCAACGTAATAAATTTGATTTGATTTGATTTGATTTATTTAAATTCTGATCTGCGTGTGTGCTGCTCTGAGACCAAGAGACGCCGTGGTGGGAAAATCAACATGTAACCTCATTATCTATTTTAAGGAAGGACTTCACAAACCTCTCGATATAGTATCCAATTTTTTTATATCTTGTTCAGTAACTGAATGCTGTAAGTCTAGCTTCATTCACTCCTTGCTGCAAGTGAACTAAAAAAACCTTATATCCCTTGTCTGTGGTTCTTCTTGTCTGAGGGTATAACTGCGTTTTTGTGTCAAGGAACAATTTCACTGACTAGGTGCTGTCTTCTTACAAGCGGATTCAGATTGGGTGGAGCATCCTATTAGTTTATTTTCAAAAAATTGACTAAACATCAACAGAATTATTCTACTATTGAACAGGAAACACTAGCTATGTTGCTTGCACTTCAGCACTTTGAAGTATATCTTGAGTCCAACTCGTTATCGATTGTTGTCCACACTGATCATAACCCACTTGTGTTCCTATCATGCATATTTAATCACAACTAGTGTCTTATGTGCTGGGTTCTGTTGGTGCAGGACTACAGCCTCACTATTCTATTCTATAAGTTTTATTTGCATAATACAAGGAATTTGTTTTTTTAGTAATGCAGTCAATTACTTTCTCAGTTAACTAGTTACTTTTTTGTAGAGCTCAGTTACTAACTAAATTGCTTTTTGGAACTATAACTAATTACTTTTTTAAGTAACATTCCCAACACTGATGGTCAGACCCCGAGTGGATGTTTTATCACCCTGATGAGTATCTGTATGAGTGTTTCCATGACCATCAATTACTTATTTAAGCACTATTCTCAGTTCACGCATCTCTCATAGGACCCATGGTTGGAAATGCTGCCCGCATTGAGCAAAATCTGTGTATTTCCATGTCTACTTATAGTGTCATAGTAAGTTGTTGGTCAATGCTGAACAATATTCCTACTGAGGTAGCTGTGCTGTGGAGGTTGATGGACCCTCTTATCATTAATGGACCCCATTTCCAGCACTGTTCTGTTGAAAAGAAAGAAGCTGCAAGTTGGATTGGATCAACACTACTAACTGAAACCAAAGTTATTATTGTGAATGCTGAAAGGCATTCAAACTGTATGTTTTTCTGTTTCTCTTTATTAGTGTGAATGCTGGAAGGCATTCACTAAGTGAGATCCTTCTCCATTTTTCCATACGTTTTTCAGCATCTAACTCGTCCCACAGTTTTCAACCGATTTCAACAATTTATATACCAAACTGTTCAGCTTGTTCAGGACAATGGAGCTATGGCTTTTGGTATTGATATCTCTTCAACTTTTTAAGTTATTCAACTTTTTGTGAATTTTTTGGCCCATTGAAATACATTGAAATTGCTTCAAATTCTTCAAATTTCTTCAAATTTCTTCAAATTCCTTCAAATTCCTTCAAATTCCTTCAACTACTTTGCTTTTCAACTACTTCAGCATACTTTAACTTAGAAACTTCATTCAACTTTTAAATAAGTCACAAGACATTGAGCTATTGTCGTATGATTCAGCTTTTTCATATCTTTTACGGTTTTTGAGAAATCACAGTTTAAGTTTTTAAAACGTTTCAACCCGCACACCTCAAATCTGACATAAAATGAATGGAAAAGATAGGGAGGAGATGTGGACTTTGCCTGCTTCTGGAACCCACAGCAGGAGAACCGTAAGGCCTAGAGAAATAAGAGTTACATCATCTGAAAGCAGACAAAAATCCCTGCGTTTTGATGTATAATTTGTGAGCGTATCATGGACGGTGTGGAGGCAGGAGGGAGTAGTTTGCTCAGGGAACGTTTATTTCAGACGGCCACACACTCTAGCGCCAGAGTGGGAGATTGGAGGAGGAGAGAAGCCTGGAGGAGGACTGCGGGAAACAGCAGTGGTGGTGGTGTGTCTGATGAGGGTGATGATGATGACGAGAGTAATCCAGAGTGAAGCGACTGATGATGTTTTGTTGCAGAAAGGTGGACAGAGCTACAGCGAGGAACAGAGTAGGCTTGGACGGATCCAGGAGGAGAGACAGAAAATCCAGGAATGGGAGCGGACGTGAGACGCAGGTCAGAGACAGGAGCTGGGTCCTCCGAGCGGCACGGCAGACGGCCAGTGTGGGAGATGAAGGCACCCAGGGACTGGAGCTGAAATCCAGAGAGGACAGAACTAGGAAGAGGAGGACACGGTCGAGGTAAGTATCTAAACTACATGAATGAAACTCGTAACTAGGAGGCCTAAACGTTACCACGTGTAAAGCGGAACAAACTGGCGTCTGTCTCTGGTTCCTCCAGGGCTTTTAACGCAGCCCGGGTGGGGCTGGGTAATGAACCACACCTGCGCCTGATCAGCAGGATTCATCTCAGCTGCTCTGTCACACCCTGCAATGACAGGGTTAGTTTCCAAACCACAACAACACACCACTCACCAAGTGCTGAGACCTGACAGTACCCCCCTCTTAACGGACGCCACCTGGCGGCCAAGCCGAAGACCCAGAGGGACCTGCAGAGACAAAAGCAGAGACAGAGGAAGGACGGGAGGTGGAGGGGACAGAGGAGGGAGGATTGGAGGTGGAGGGGACGGAGGTGGCACTAGAGGTGGAGGCAGAGGAGGCTTCAAAGTCTGTAATGAGGTCTGGGTCGAGTATGAATGATCTGGGGACCCACGAGCGGTCCTCGGGGCCATAACCTTCCCAGTCCACGAGGTACTGATGACCTCGACCCCGAGGACGGATCCCCACAATACGGCGGACTGTGTATGCAGGGTGACCATCTATGATACGGGCAGGAGGTGGAGGATCCTCAGGGGGACACAAAGGGCTGGTGTGGACGGGCTTAAGCTGGGAGACATGGAACACGGGGTGGATACGAAAGTGAGACGGGCGCTTAAGCCGGACTGTGGTGGGACTGATGACTGACTCAATGGGGTAAGGACCTAGAAAACGGGGAGCAAGTTTACGGGAGGTAGATTTAAAGGGGAAGTCTCGGGAGGACAACCAGACACGCTGACCAGGTGAGTATGTGGGTGCAGGAATCCTCTTCTTATCAGCTGTGGCTTTATTTAAAGCTGCTGTGCGGTTAAGGGCTTGTTGTGTGTGGTTCCAGATACGTTTGATGTTGCGGATGTGGGGATGACAGGTTCAGGGTGCGTGTCTGGGAGGACAGAAGGCTGTTAACCGAGACAGATTTCAAATGGGGAAAGACCAGTAGCCGCAGAGATGTGTGAGTTGTGAGCATACTCGACCCAGGGGAGATGACGGGACCAAGACGTGGGGTTCTGCGAGCACACACACCGTAACTGGTTCTCGACTTCTTGGTTGAGTCTTTCACACTGTCCATTAGATTGCGGGTGGTATCCAGAGGTGAGTTTGGGTTTAGCACCGAGGGCTGTGCAGAACTCCCTCCAGACCCGAGAGATGAACTGGGGACCTCGGTCAAAGAGGATTTCAGACGGGATGCCATGCAGTCGGAAAACCTGCTGGATCAGGAGCCGGGCTGTCTCCTGGGCAGAGGGGAGCTTAGACAGAGAGACACAATGGCAAGCTTTAGAAAAACGATCAATAATAGTGAGGATGACTGACTTGCCTTGTGAGACTGGGAGCCCGGTGATAAAGTCCAACGACAGGTGGGACCAGGGTCTGGAGGGGATGGACAGAGGTTGTAATAATCCGGCGGAAGGTTGATGCGATGGTTTATTGCGGTTGCAGTCGGAGCAGGCGGCGACGTAGTCCCAGACATTCTTGTGGAGCGTCGGCCACCAGAAGTACCGCCGGAGCAGTCCGATGGTCCGACTGACTCCGGGGGGACAGGCGAACCGGGATGAGTGGCCCCAGCGGATGACTCTGGACCTGACAGCGGTGGGGACATAAGTCCGGTTGGGTGGTCCAGCCCCCGGGTCAGGTTCGCTCTGGAGAGCATTACGAACGGCTGCTTCGATCTCCCAGGTGACAGAGGCGACTACACAGGAGGAGGGCAGGATGGAGTCGCACTGGTCTGGAGAAGGTTCAGCTTGATGAAGACGTGAAAGGGCATCAGGTTTGGTATTCTTGGAACCTGGACGATACGAAATGTTGAGATTGAACCTGGAAAAGAACAGGGACCAACGGAACTGATTAAGTCTCTTAGCAGCTTGAATATACTCCAGGTTCTTGTGGTCGGTCCACACCAATACCGGGTGCGCAGCTCCCTCCAGCCAGTGCCGCCACTCCTCCAGGGCGAGTTTTATGGCTAGGAGCTCTCTGTCACCAATGTCATAATTCTTCTGTGTGGGGGTGAACCATTTAGAAAAGAGTGCACAGGGGTGCATCTTACCGTCAGGTCCTGTTCGCTGGGATAGGACCGCGCCCACCCCAACATCCGAGGCGTCTACTTCCATGATGAACTGGAGGTTGGTGTTGGGGTGAGTGAGCACAGGTGCCTGGGTGAACCGTCGCTGTAGTTCGTGGAAGGCGTCATCCGCCGCCTGACTCCACTGAAAAGAGAGTTTAGTGGAGGTTAATGCGGTGAGAGGTGCAGCAATGGTGCTAAACCCTTTAATGAAGCGACGGTAGAAGTTAATCTGACGATTAGTCCAATCAAACTGGGGGTTGTGTAAATTAAGATTAAGATTCCCTGTTGTGAGAGTGCGATCTGAAGCTGGGTGGTGGAGTTCATTTGGCCAGTTTGTTCATTCATGTTGCGGTTGTGGTGAACTCCAAACCGTACCCAGACTTCAGACCAACACAAGATGAGTGGTGTGTAACAGATTTATTTACAGGAGGATGATTGTACAGAGAACCAGGAGTTCACAATCTGTAAATTATATATTGTAACAGGAACTCAGGCACGGGATCTGGGAACTTCCGGAGGCGCTCTAGCGATGGAGGAGAGAACAGGTTAGTGAATGCAGTTTCTGGGTTGATGATGACCAGTACGGTGTGCTGGGAATGTGCTCACAGACTTACGGTGATTGGAGGAGGAGAGTGTGTGTCAGTTGGACTGTCTCTAAGATGTGAGAACCTCAGCTTCACATTCCTTAAAATAATAAAACGACCCAGGATCTCCCCTTTTTGTGTGAATGGACTGTGTCATTCTTGACACTTACGACTATTCACCAACAGTCCGTCAACCCCCCCCCACTGTGAAAACAGTCATCAGCAGAACCTGGTCTGGAAGCCTCTTTTGAAGCCAACATACTCTGCCGAGATAATTTACAGCAAATGCGAATGTGTTTAGAAAACCTCCTTTCTTGTGTTTGGATAAAACATACCAAAGTATACGGTGGTACTTCAAGAGACAGACAGGATGTCTCCGCGTGTCACCCTGAGCACCCCCCTAACAACAGATGTTAAATACCAAGGCTCAGCTAAATAAGCCACGATGATTGAGATCTGAGCATCTCAGACTGCTTCAATACACATATGAACTATTTAATGTGATCGCAGCTAATTCAATCACTCCTTTCTTTACAGGCATCAAACCAGCATCTTTGCTCTGAAGTAATGTTCACCCAGTTTAACTACAGTGATAAAATGATTTGATGTATATCTGAAAACTATATTCAGTGAAACTCTGATAATCAGCATGAAAAATTTCAGATGTATGCAACTGTTGATCTGATCAATGACTGCTAACCAAAATCCTCTCCACAAGAAATGTCTAAGGAACATTCTTCTTTTGAGAAGAGTATTTCTACATGAATTAGTGATACATTGTTCAGTGCATAAAACGAAATGTGTTTAAATCACTCTCTTCAGTAAGTCGCTATAAAGAGCAATGTAATCTAAACTGATTTAAAATAATGCTTTGATTAAACATGTTACAGATCTTTGGATATATTGAATTAACCTGCAAATCCCTTCTTTACTACTCAGGAATAAATACTGATATGTGTAAAAGTAATATGTCATAAATTGCAGAGTGTACATTTATGGTCTGCACATTCTGCATGCTCTTTGGGGAGTTCATCATCTGTTTTTCTCTGTGGCTGTGCTGTTAGCACATGATGCAAAATGGTTCAAGGTAACATGGCCAAGCCAGCCAACTCCAGGGATGAGAAGTGCTGAATGACATCTACATCAGAGTCAAATGTCATGTTTGTGAGCTTCATACTCTTCCTGTGAGTGGGGTCTGGTCTTTTAAAAATTTCAATAGTGTCTGGTAGAACATCTTTCCAGGTGGACTGATTCCAAGCACACAGTTTGTCAGTGAAGGAAACTCCTGCAAGGCCTTGGGTCACAACGTATCTCATCTTGTACAGTACACCAGCTGTATGACTGCAACACTTTCCTCTGTTAGCCATACAATCACAGTTCACATTCACTACTTTCCCATCTCGTCTTTGAAGAGTTAACTGGACGTTATGTTGGCTGTTAATAGTTTGAGAAAATCGGACGGGTGCTCTCACGGTGATGTGTTCATCATCAGGTAGAGTGTGCTGTATTTGGTCAACCCAGCCCGATTGCAGGTAATTTTGACCCTCGATGAGCGACCTGTAGTTGGCATTTTGATGATCATCCGATGTTAGACGATGTAGAAAATACTCTTGTATGATTAAAAAAAAAAAATGACAGATTGAATGTGTGGAGCAAGAGAATGATAAATTTACTGTTATCAAATTTAAGTTTTGCTCTCGTATTTTACAGTTAGCTAGATATTAGCCCAACAGCAACCCCTAATATCAATGATAAATTATCAAACAACAACCACTAATATCAATGATCAATTACCATCATCTGGGGGCCATTGTCGAACATCGTCGGTCCAAATATCCATGTTTGTGATAATTCTTTCGGTGTTTCGGGCTTCGTGTTTCAGGCAGCGCTGCAGTTTGTAAACAACACTACAGTAATTGCGGAGCATCAAGATGGCGTCACGCACAAATTGCTCGTCGGTTTGCCGACCGATTGCTATACAGGCATCATAGTTAGCTAATGTGTTCAGATGTCATCTCAGTCATTAATCGTCTCCTCAAGGCCATCATCAGCCGTCTTCAAGAGTTGCAGATATATGTTCGCACAGTAAAGTGTCTTTAACTGAGTTTGAAACTACTCCCATTATTAACTTTCTCAGACACGGTATGATACATGAAGTAAACAGGATAAACAATAAAAGAACCACAAAACATGGGATTAAAAACTTAATAAGTACGTACTGCCAAGGTCCGGTTGTAAGCAAACTCCACAGGTCCTCACCCATGGTCCGGTCATTGTCAACTGCCTCTCGCAGAGCTGTAAGGTTAGTTATTGCCTGTTAAATTATACCCCTCTCTTCATCATTAGCTGGAATAAAAAAAACAAACATGATGCACTCACCATAGCACACACTCCTCCCATTGGGGCAGCCAATTGGTCTAAAACCATTCTGTTCTGGAGTTCAATCAGCCGAATTGCATGTAGTTCTTCTTTAATACCCGTCAGTGCTGCTATTTTACTGTTAACAAATTCTCCAAACCTGTAAATTAGCGTTTACATTCACAGTAACAGCTTAGGTTATTTTTATAATACACAAATTTTTGTCCTACAGGAATATTTAGTGGCCCCAAGATTGACTTATCTGACTGATTTATTGCCAAGAAATGGGTAAAATTTTGTACCGAATAGGATGGAGTGTGTCCCAGATGGTCCCCTGTCAGTTTCTTCACAGTTTGGTTCAATAGTTTGGCATGCATTCCTGAAGTCAAGATATCTGGAAAAAGAGAATATTCGTCAGCACATGGTCATGTAACAATGTATGGAGTTTGACTAGCAATAGGCATCTTCGTGCAAACAACAATCTGTTTTATTCTGTATTTTATCTATGGATTTGACATATCTGTACCAGATGTTCAACTCAAGGGAAGTCTTGTGAGGTTGTTGTTCCAGCGTCCTCTCTATTATTTCTACAGTAGAATCAGAGATGTCGCTCTTACTTGGAATAGTGTCTACAGTTCCCCACCATTTGACAGTGCTTCCCAGGATACACAAACACACTGCTACGCCTAACCACTTCATTCCTATTCTTGTTTCCCATGCCTCCTAAGGTTCAGTGTGACAAGTGAGGTCCTAGTAACCACACCTCCCTTTGTAGTCAGACTTTGTCACCACTGAAACCCAGGCCTTTACTAAAAACCTCTGCTTTTTCCAGTGTGACAAATGTATCGAGGAGGGTATCTTTACCGACGTTGGTGTCGTCAGGAGCACTTGAAAAGTTCCTTCCCACCTTGGTGAAGCCGAGTTCTTCCTTCTGATGGCTTTTATCAGGATCCAGTCTCAAACCTTCACTGCCTCTCTATGAGCACTCTGCTTCCTGCACAACACACCTTTAATATCAGCTCAGTAAATGATCCTTTAAATTTTGTATTTAAAGAAAACAATGAAAAATTTATTTATTTATTTATTTATTTGTTTGTTTGTTTGTTTGTTTGTTTGTTTGTTTGTTTATTTATAAACCCACACAAAGATTTGTAATTTTTGCATTGCCACGATCAATTAATTTCTTTTAAATTAATTCATGTCTAGATTTATTTGCATGTAGCCTTAAAATGTATCAAATCAAAATCAATTTTGATACTTGAGAAAATCCATTTCCATAGTTGCAGTATGTATATCAAGAAAACTCAATTGTACTTTTATTTTCCAAATTTAGACGAAAACAGAAACCTAAACTTCTGACCCGCCTGCTCTTTTTATGTAATTGTATGTTTCTCAAACACAAACTAGATTTAGACTTTGATACATGAAGATTTATGACAATAATATTCCTGAATCATTTCTTCTTTCTTTTTTTTCAGTCAGTTAGTAGTTAGTAACTTTAATTAACCTTTGTAACAAATACATTGTTACTGATTATTGGGAAAACGTTATGTTTAAAGATTTATATAAAAGATAAGATAACAGCAAAAACCATAAAAACATTGTCAGAGATATTGTAACTAGTCCTATGAAATATTTATTTCAGTATTTCCCAAAAATTTCAGATCTCAGATTCCAGATCACAATGTCTCATGGTTCACATCAGTATCCAAACTGTTTTAGCTTTTTCATTCTTTTAGCAATTTTAAATTTTGATAGATTTGTTTTGAATCCTGGGATAAAAACAGCCAAATTAACCAAATTTGATCTGATAAAGTTTTATTAGTTAACAGGAAACTCAGTTTTATCAAAACCTTTTACAAAGAGTTTGTGTTTCCTAATTAATAGACCTTATTAGAAATTAATGTTCAACTTTGTACTAACACATGGAATTAATTCACTCGTGTTTGCCACTATCTGCTTAGTTTCACATAACTTCTGCAGTGGCTTTGTTCCATGCATGTCAAGGTCATACTTAGTAATGTAGCTTAATTTGTTTCCAATATTAAACTTTTAACCCAAAAATAGAGATTTTAAGAGTTATGATTGACAATTTTGTTCTATATTTTGTGCAGAAGTTGGTGGGGATGTGACGGATCTGACGTAGAGTGCGACGTGTGAATGTGCCTTGAGTGGCGGCAACTTTGTAAGTGAATTTTAAAAAATATATATGTATAAGACAAAAGGAAAGCCAACACATACAATCCAATTGCAGAAGGAAATAACTTAAAGAAACTGAAATTGAAATTACATACCGCTCACTGACACCCTGGACGAAGAAACGTTGGAAAGCCTGCAGGATTACATTGACGAGTTCTTTCAGCGAGTTGTCATGGGGAAAACATCCAAACAAGAGGACTCCGCTACCAAGAGGACCCGGTCCAAGTGCTCTTCAGGCTCGGCCTCCACCCTGAGAGAAGTTTTGGAGATGCCCAGGAGTCAATCCACCAGAAGCTATCCAGCTTCAGACTGGGACTTGTGGAAGTCCTCCATCGCGAGTTCCAGTCTCTGCAAGAATCCTGGAGTTCAGTCAGCAACAGGTTGCCTTCCTGGCTGCTGAGAACAAGTCTCTGAGAGAATCGGTCAAATCCCTAACCGAGAATATGACCAAACTTTCGAAAGACAACAAAAAAATGAAAGAAACCCTCCTGGACATCCAAGTATGCAGCATGAGAAACAACCAGGGGTCTCATTTATAAAGCTTGCTTATGCACAAAACGGGGTCGGAAAACTGCGTAAGCAACTTTCCACGCAAACTTTGGGATTTATAAAAAAAAACGTAGCGGAAAAATGTGCGCAACTTTAAGTTGACTAAGAACCTGGCTTCGCACTGTCATGTCCAGGGCTCTGTGTCTGTGTTGTGGGTTTTCTGTGTCGGGTGAGTTCTCTTCTCAGAGCAACCATCTTCGTGGAGAGCCAGAGCAGGCTGATTGATCACAGCTGGCGGAGATCAGGACTGATGAGGAGTTGGAGCTGTATTTAAACTGCAGGCAGACTGTCAGTCGACGCCTGGTTGTTGACCTAAATGGTAAACATACCTTCAGCCACCCTTCCGAGTTTCCTAGTGTTTTATTCTTCCGAGTCTCCTTGTGATATTGATAGTTAATGTTAATGTACCTGTCTTCTCTCCAGGATTACACCCAGAGCTCTCGCTCCTCAGTCCTCCCGAGAAACCTCCTTCCGAGTCCCTGTGCTCCTGAGTCTCTCTGTGCCCCCTGGATTGTCTCTGTGTTCTCGCGGATTGTCCCTGTGTCTCACCTGAGACCTGCACTCCTCGTGACCTCCTGTGTTCCTCCTTGTGACTCTCCCTGGTTCCCAGCTTCATCTCCGCCATCAGCCTGCCTGCTCTCCAGCCCGCTCACCCGACACACACCTCCAGGACTCCATCTCCCTACACAGACACACCACTGGACCTGCCTTCCCCCGTGTTCATCATCCTCAGCTCTCCCGTGGACATTTCCTCCATGTGTCCTTGTGCATCAGTGACTAACTGTTTATCTCCTCCCCAGTCCTGGAGCTTCCCGAGAATCATCCCCGTTGTACATTTCACATTCACCATTGTAAATAAACTTTCACCTTTTTTTCACCTGAGCTTGTGTCCGTGGATGAGTCTGCATTTGGGTCAGAACATCTCCTTAGGAGATCGTGACACGCACATTTTGGACACAGACAGCACCTGCAGTGCTGCTGCTGAGAAGGATAAAATTATTTATTCCAGCAGCATTATCGATTGTATCGCTTCATGCACACACAGAACAACAAACAACCCCAGTGCAGCTCTTCTCTCACTTCGTTCACTGCACTAACCATGTCCCTCTGTGCCTGCAGGACAGCATGCGCCTGAGGCGCACGAGTGGTAGGCTATGGCCGACCCTGCAGCCACATCCTCGGTCACGCACCCGGGATGCCTCGTTGGACGCTTCGTCCAGAGTCACTGGGGGGGAAACAACGAGATTTGGTTTTGTTTTATATTTTAATGATTGACACATTTGATCTGTATTAATAAAAAGCTCAGTCTCCTCTGCATGGTCAGTGCCTCCCTCCTTCTTCGGCACGATGTCATGCACGCTTGCCGGTTCGAGTACTGCTGACATCCTAACGGTGAGCTGTGGTGGATCAGAGGTGCCAGGAGGTCTGCCCGTGGCAGACACACTCTGGCGGTGGCAAGCCATCTTTTTTTGGTTCCACCTTCAGATTGGACCATTTTTCTATTAATATCCGCCACAGATCTCTCTAAAGAACTCACAGCATTGACGGTTTCAGCAACGCTGTGCCACTCTGTGGAATTTTTCTTATTTGTTATGCCACAGGTGGGGCCTGAAAGTAGCGTACGCTACTTTCAAAGCAAACGTTGGTATTTATAAAAAAACAAACTTGACTTGAAAACGTGCGCACCTGTACGCCAACTCTGACCAGTGCGTACGGACATTTTGGAGACGAGGGGAATCAACGACGCAGTTGGTGAGGTGGTGAACCGCAGTCAGACTGCATGTTACTCCTTTCACACACATCATTTCACCTCACACCAAACATTAATTATAGATTCATGTTATTATAAACATTCAGAACAGCATTTTTTTAAATATTGCAGCATGTAGTGAACTGTAGCTCTCCTAAAAACATTTTTTAATACTAAGAGAAATACATAAAATTAATCGCCTCCTCGACAGGAAGCCTTCACTTGCGGAACAATTGTGTCTGAGGGTGTAATGCGGCATTTGAGATGACAACGACAAGGTTCATTTAATGTATCATTTAAGGCCCCAACGGCTGTCATCATGTCGCAAAACACACTCTTTTTTTCTTTTAATTCATTGGTCACGGTGTTAATAGCACTGATCGTGTCTCTCTGTGTCTGCATCACAGCTTCAGTCAGAACCGGTCACCGGCAGCACTGGTGCTGGAGACAGTCTGACGACCTCATCCTCACCTATGTGCAAATGCTGAAAAGACACGACATATTAGTCTGTCTCCTTAAAACATGCTAAAATTTGTTAACGTAGCCACGTATTACAAAAGGTGCTTTATAAGGTTTCTGTCAGGTTGGTGTCACTGTTATGGTTCGAGGTTATAATGTAGGACCCAGGTGCAGGCAGGAGACCGGAAGGCGAAAATGAGGCAACAAAAGAGTTTAATAATAAAGTAAAATGCTGACGTGGCAGTAAAATAAACTTACATGAGAAGTGAGGAGTCCAAAGGGTAAAAAACCACAAAAGTAATCCAATAATCCATGAAGGGAAACAGAGGAAAGGAACAAAACCAAGCAATCACAGAGGCGGGGGCTAAGACATAGGCTAAGGCTGGGGTGCTGAGACTGACATGAGACAGAGGGCAAAGACTGGAGAGCTAAGGCAAGGAATGACTACGGGCTGACAGAGAGAACAAACTGACACTGACTGACAAACACATGGGACTTAAACACAAAACCCTAACTGATCACAAACTCAAAACATCTGAGGACATGGGGGGAAACAAACACAGGAACTAATCACGGGAACAAGACACACCTGGGAGTGGAGGAACAGGAACAGGAAATGACAACAGACAATCAAGGAACCTAAGACACCATGCAGGAAAACAGGAAGTCAAAACATTACCAAAATAAAAGAAAACCTGAAACTACCCGACAGTGACAATAACATCAAACATGAACTCAGATACGGGAGGAGAACTGAATAAGAGGCAAGACTAAACTATCATAAAACACAGAGTGATAACAGATGACTGGAAAAGAAAACACAACTACAGAAAAACCAAAAGCTACAACATGGAATAAAACAAACAAAACCCCAGAACCTGACAGGACCCCTCCCCCAAGGGACGGCACCGGACGTCCAAACAGAAAACCCAACCGAAAAACTCAGGTGCAACATACAACACGGGTGGGAGGTGGAAGGTAAGGAAGGAGGGCCCGAAAACAAGAACATGCTCAGGGAAAAGAAAAAACAAACAACTCAAAACCAGGCTATAATGAAAGTCCAATGCCTGGAATCAAAGGCGTTCTAGGCGCAGAGAGTCTGAAGGTGGCCTGGAAACCACAAGGAGGAGCGCAAAGTGTCTGGGAGGCGGCACGGAGGCTGAGACGAAAAAAATCTGCTGAAGGGCCAGGGCCGTGAGGAGAGGGCCCGAAAACAAGAACATGCTCAGTGTCAGCTGCACTGACAGGTGCACTGCAGACGCTGCCACACTGAGTTTTGTTTCCACAAAATAAAATGTCTCTCCTAGCCTCTACTTCACCCACCAACACTTTAATTTTCTTCTGTGTGAAGTTTATCTTCTTGTTTTTTTCTTTAGTTGGGATATTTCCCGTCTTCCTCATATGTATTAATATTCATGTCCTGCTTTGCAGTGACCTTATATGGCCCGGTTTGGGCGTGTTCAGGGCGGAACATGAGCCAAATTCACGAGAAAGCTTCCAGGAAGAGTGTGATTTATAAAGGGGAAATTGCTTACAACTGTGCCTACGCATGGTTTTCTAAATCGGAAATTTTTTTGGCATACGCAAACTTTTTGTTTTGGTCGTACGTACACTTTTAGTAGGGTTTCCACTCAATGTTTTATAAATGACACCCCTGGTGGAGGAGCAGAGGTCTGGGGTCTGCAGACTATTTTTCCTAAGCTAAAGAGTCTCTCTACAGGAGCACTGGAGGGAGTGGAAGCATTTAAATGCAGATAAATCTTCTTAATGAGTGAAAAGCCACTCAGGGAGTCCAAGGTCCAAGGAAGATCTCAAATAATCTCTGCAACTTGGCTTTCAGCATTTGGGGAATTCTCATCCTCATTCTCATCAAAGCTAAAGAAATCATTCTCTTTGGCCAAACTAGTGTTGCCCATATTCTGTGATGCAGATGTGCTGGTACCTGACTGTTGGTCACCAACCTCCAGAACCATTTTCCGGCACTCCGCCAGCAGACGTGCCTTAGCCTGGTCCTTTTTCTCCTGAGACCGCGGCCAGCGTCATTTGAACTCTGGGAGAGTCACAGCAGCCAGGACAGCTTCTTCACTGCCCATCACCTCTGCAAATCTTGTTTTGATTGCCTGAAAAACAAATGCAAGAGTTATTACCTGAATTATGGCATCTGGAAGCTCTTTCAGGATTTGGAGGCCAGTTTTGAGGTCCTGTGTTTTCAGAATTAATGTCTCAAGAGTAAGTAATAGTGTTCCATAAAAATAATTGTCTTCCCCTTGGAGAATGTCAAGTGCAACTGTTAATGGCTTCAAGACAGTGCAATACTCTTTTATGAAAAGATGTTCTCGTTCAGTTATGGCAGTTAAAGAAAACTTTGTCGAAATGGTGTTAAGATCCATAATAGAAATCTCACCAATACGAGCTAGGGCATTGTAGAAGGAGTTCCACCTGGTTGAACAAGGAGCAAGAAGCTTTCTGGCAACAAGTTCATCTGCTGTCTCTGCGGCCCCAGTGGAACGGCTGGTCTTGTTCCACATTGCTCTGCATTTTGATATGGCACTTCTGTACACTGCTTTAGTTTCTGATTTTGAAAGTAGCCATTTATCAATGTCAGTGCATGAGATCAGATTCAGTGTTTGAGATGCACATCTCTGATGAGGTGGCAAAGTGATCAGAACATCTTCATCTTCATTCTCATTTGCATGTAAAGCTGCATTGAGGTCTGTGAAAGTTACTTCATCCTCAGCCTCTTCCTCTGAGTCACTCTCTTCCACAGGCTGATATCTTTTGAAGGCCTTGACAAAATTTGACCCATTGTCTGTTACTGTAGCAGTTATTTTATGGGAGATACCATAGGATGAATGAATACTGTCCCACTGCTTTTGTGCTTTTCCCTGGCGCAGCTTATTCACCATCGCTGCTTCTTGTGTGGTTATGACGGTGACTGTATGCAGCATGGGATACATGTGCGTTTAGCAACCGCCCACTTGACTCCTCAGCCAATCAGCACGTGTGTGTCCCGCAAGCAGTCTCATTTTATCACCGAGTGAGAGAGAGAAATGATCTCTGCTGCTAAGCACCAGTTCGAGCCGAGGTAGAAGGTATAAAGTAACTGGCACCGTTTCATTCTAAGAAACGATAACGGCGTTGACAACAGTAGTTAGTTAGGTTACTCCGTTAGTCATTAACTAACTGTGTTAGTAACTCCATTATATTTAAACGCCGTTACTCCCAACACTGAAAAGACTTTGCGATGCTTGGCGCTCATATCACCCCACGCTTAAAGAATACACTTTTTTCTCATCTGTCCATCACTCTCAATCCAGGTTAGATTACTTCCTCACCAGCAACTCAGTTATGCAAGAGATCTGTGAGGCGCAAATTCACCCAATTACTATTAGTGACCACGCACCAGTTACTATCACAGTGACAAAGAAGGTGAGCACACCCCCGATTAAACTGTGGAGATTTAATACATCACTATATGAAGACCCAGAATTCATCCGTTTCTTTAAGGAGGAGTGGACTACTTTCTGTGATATAAATGATAAGCCTGAGGTTTCTCCCTGTGTCCTCTGGGAAACAGCTAAAGCTGTAATGAGAGGCAGGATTATTTAATATGTATCATATAGAAAAAAAAACAAGAAAAAGCACTAGAAATGGAGTTAGAACAGAAAATAAAAATCTTAGAAGAAACTCAGGCTTTAACCCAGAAGGAACAAATTTTAGCAGAACTGAGAACACTAAAACTTAAACTAAACAAAATGCTTAATGCTAGAACACAGTTTCAAACACAGAGGTTATGCTTAGAGAACTTTGAATACAGTAACGAGTCTTGCAAACTCTTGGCAAAACAACTGAAAAAGAATAAAGAAAAAGTAACAATGTCATCAGTAAAGGATCAAACTGGTAAATTAACAAACATGCCTGAACAAATAAATTGTGCCTTTAGAGATTTTTATAAAAACTTGTACAAAGGATTTTTTGAGCTCTGTTACGTTACCTAAATTAAATACACAACAGACCATAGATCTGTAGTTACCTCTATCAATAATGGAACTCCATAGTGCTCTAAAACTCATGTCAAAAGGGAAAGCTCCTGGTCCTAATGGCTTCCCTGCAGAGTTTTATCAAAAAATTTTGGCCAATAATTTCCCCAATATTCTCTAGAATGGTTTAAGAAATTAAGGAAACTTCCACAATCCCTCAAAATATGAATTGTGCAATCATCAACGTCTTTCTTAAACCTGATAAAGACTCGACTTTACCTTCAAGTTACCGTTCGATATCACTCATTAATGTAGATCTTAAAATAATTTGCAAAGCACTGGCACATAGAATAGAAAAAATAACTCCTCATATAATCCACCCTGATTAGACTGGATTCATTAAAGGCAGATATGCAATATGCAATACACGTAGATTAACCAATTTAATAGATTACTGTAACATTGAAAATAAAGATGCTTTAATTATCTCGCTGGATGCAGAGAAGGCTTTTGATAGGGTTAATTGGAAATTTTTATTTGCTACGCTACATAAATTTGGATTTGGTCATAATATTTTATCATGGATAAAGATACTATGGGGAGCCACAGTCACACCCTTCTACTTCCGGTCCATGGGTCCCCTGGACGAAAAAATAATGAATGGAAGTCAATGAAGCGATAAAAGTTATTTTCTGATCCAGTTTGAAATGCACCATGGATCAAACATATGATGTCCGTGAGTTGTAAAGATAAGTTTGATGCCGACAAAGCGATCATTTTCGACACGCAGCAAAAGTTATTTTATATTTTGTGTGAAGACACATAGTAGACTACAACCACTTGTCTCGCAAAATTGACTTCACCATACCGCTCAGAAGGAGAAGAAGAATCAGAATAGGAACAATGGCGGTGAGTTTAGCGAGCTTCACCTCCTTCTATCTGGATGAAGGAAGTAGCATTAAACGACTAGGTTTGTGGTGACATCCAGGTACAAAAACACACCGGCATTGTCACGTAAAAACGAGGGAAAAGGCAGCGGTGAGACTCGGGAGATTCTGCCGTCATATGTGCGACTTTCCAATTGTAGTCATTTTAATTACGAAATTTTAAAAATAAATAAATCCGAATTCACTTGACAGACCCGGTCAAAACGTACATCATTATTTTTCATTTAAATTGCGGTACAGCATATGTGTGATTTAGGGCGTAAGACAAAGCGAACCCAAAAATAACTTATCGCTTCATTGACTTCCATTAATTATTTTTTTGTTCAGGGGACCCATGGGCCAACCGGAAGAGGAGGAGGCTGTGGCTCCCCATACAGCTCACCCACAGCGTGTGTCAAGACTAATGATCAGGTTTCTCCAAGCTTTGATCTCAGGAGAGGAACCAGACAAGGTTGTCCACTCTCTCCATCACTATTCGCTATATTTATTGAACCGCTAGCAGCTGCAATCCGACAAAACAACAATATCAGTGGAATTAAAACAGCAAGTCTTAGACATAAAATCAGCTTATATGATGATGTTTTAATCTTCTTAGAAAACAAACAAGTATCTCTTTCAGAGATAATAACACTCTTAAAAAATGTCTCGTCCATTTCAGACTACTCTATCAATTGGAGCAAATCAAAGGCCCTTCAAATTAACTCCAACACTCAGATCCGCCCAACTAACCCAATGTGGCTTGGAAACACTAGATATTTAGGCATCGATATTTCCAACAGGCTGCAAGATTGTCTCTCATATTTGAGGTATACCTATGATGAAAATTACAGGCCTCTCTGATCTTTTTAAGTGGGAGAACTTACACAATTGGTGGCTGACTAAATACTTTTTTGCCCCACTGTAAATCAATTTAAAGGTTTATTGTTGAATCAAGTCTCCATGGAGAGAATGTCTGCTGTTAAGAAAGAAACTCTGGAAGACTTTCAAGTAGCATGGACACCAATCAATAATTATATTACATAGAAGGGTGGGGTTGAGCTGCTGCCATCTTGGGGCTGGGGTGCGTTGGGGTGCAGTAGTCTGTGTGCTTTGGGTGTGGGGCTTCCTTGGGGGATGGGAACCTGGGGGGGGGGAGGCTGCAGAGGGTCATTGGTCTGATGCTTGGGACGTTGGCGGGGGACTGGGGGTGGCTGTCTGCTGGTGGGGGGAAGGCCCTGGGGGCCATTGGCCGGGGGGCTGTGGTCTGCTGCGTTGCCGCTGCCGAACAGTATGGGCTGGGGAAGGGGGGGGGGGTGGCCTGGCTGGGTGGGGGCCATTGCCAGTGCCATGTAGCTCCTGTTGGCGGGTCGGGTCACCTTCAGGGACGGGGTGGGCCGCTGGGATGGGAACCAGTGGATGGGGGCCTCTAGTGGAACTGGGCTACGGCTGGGGTCTGGATGGGTCGGGGGTGTCTAGTCCTGGGTCGGTGGCTGGAGGATTGCGGCTCACACTGCGCTGGGCTTTGTCGATCTCTGTCAGCTGTGGTGGCTGGTCCTTGTTGGTGTGGCTGGGGGCGGCCTTGGAAAACCTTGGGATCTTGTGCTTGCTCCCTGGTCCCGATCTGGTTGGTGGGAGCTGGGGCAGGGGTCCAATGGGGGCCCCTCAATGGCATGGGGGGCCCCTGTTGCTCTCAGCGCCCAGGCAGTAACATACAGCACTAGATATTGAGGGGCCAGGACTTGGGGCGGGGGGAGTGTGTGGGGGGCTGTCTCCTTCACAACCACATGCTCCTGCCTCTGACTTGTTCCTCAATATAGACATGTAGGGACAGGGGGAACAGTCCTGATGGCTGGAGATTCTGCAGTCAGCCAGCTGTGGGATGTCCACCAGCAGAACTGCCCTCCCCCTTTTTAATGCTCTAGTATCACATACATCATTTCACACCATCACAACACTCACATATCTAAGCGCTCGCAAACACACTGATGGTTCATGCCAATGGGTGAGGGGCCTGCTTGGGGTCCCAGCGCCATGGCCTCCGCGTCAGGCTCCATGCCGGCTGGACATGGCTGTAGGGTGGGAGCTGTCTCTGTGTGCTCTGTGGGTTGCTGCTGGCTGCCCCGACGTGGGTGTGGCTCGCCTCAGTTTGTGTAGGGATGTATGGGGACCCGGCTGCTGCTGTGATGCTGTGGGCTCCTGGCCGGCGGCTTGGGTTCCGGATGGTCCAGCCTGTCTATGGCCCTGGGGGTTAGTCTGTGGGTGGATGGGGCCCCCTCATCTGTTTTCTGTCCTGGCCTGCCTCTCTGGGGGCTGCGTCGGCCACCTTTCTGCTTGCTGGGGGGGGCACTGGGGGGGTGGGTGCGGACCTGTGTTGGTCGCGCTGGCGGGGGTGGTGGGCCGTGCTGTCCTGTGTGGGTGGGTGCCCGATTGAGGGAGGTGCTGGGCCCGGGCCAGGGCTGCTGGCCCATCGCCTGGCACTGTGCTGGGGAGCGGGGGCTGCGTGTTGGACTCCGGGACCCCTTGGCCGGTGCCCTCCTGGGGCATCCTCTTGCTGGGGACAGGGGCCGCTCCGCTCTCCTGGGCCTTCTCTCTGCGTTGCACCTGTGACTGCCTTCTGTTTCTGCCTGTGGTTACTGGTCCACTCTGGGTTGCTGTGTTCCTTGGCGCCTGGATCCGAAGCACTCTGGCGCCCTCAGGGCTGGGGTGGTAGGCGGTGAAAACCACACTCTAGCTACACTGTACCCTTTCTGTGCAGTCATTCCACATGATAAATAAACATAAACACACCATGCATACTCGCATACAAACACTAGTATGTGTATATTTACAAATAAGCATGGACATGCAAATGGGCACGATAGACACATTGGTACACAGGGACTGAAAACTACACACACTGATACATGCAGAGCCCCAACACATACACTACAACAAACACAAGCACACAGACACTTAGCACAGGAACATCCACACGAACACATGCATGCATATGCACGAGTAAACAAATCTTTGTGTATAATTGGGTTACTTTAGTATAAAAACCTTTAGAGTGATATTTTTTTATGAGTATGAACAATATTGATAAATGTTTGGTCTGTTTTGTTTTTGAGTTAGTTGTGGCTGTTTTTGTTGTCAAAAGGAGTAATATGGGGCCTACCAGTGGAAGTGTCAATGGAAAAAATAAAAGCTAATCTGAAAGGTGCAAAGATAAGAGAAGCAAGATGACTCACTGGTTTCAAAGATGGTGTAAGAAGGTAGACTGAAAGTGTACTTTTAGAGTTCCATGGAGACGTATTGCCTAGGAAGGTATCATTAGGATACTTGTCTTATTCAGTCAGAGAGTGTATATCCTAAAACCTGTGAGATGTTTTCATTGTCAAAAATTTGGAGATACTGCTGTTGTATGGAAGAGAAAAAGAAGATGCCCTAGGTGTGGGGAAAACCACGAGTATGAAAGTTGTACGAAGAAAATGCAACCCAAATGCTGTAACTGTGGAGGGGAACATAGTGTAACATATGTGGGATGTCAGGTGATGAAAAAGAAAATGCAAAGACAACAAATCAGAGTTAAGAATAAATTGTCATTTGCATTTTCAGTGAAAGTGATCGATCAAAAAGAAGGGAAAAGTGTAGGCCCTACGGAGGAGGAGTCTGTTAACAGAAATGATAGAGAAGAGGAAAGAAAAGTGTGGGTGGATTTAAAGAAACTGGTTATGTTTATAGCTGTGGTTATACATGCAACAATAGAGACAAAATCAAAAACTGAAAGAATTCAAATGATAGTAAAAGCACCAGCAAACCCTTTGGACATCAATGATCTAACATGGGAGGAAGTCAGGAATAATCTTAGTTCTCAGTCAAATGAGGAATCAGGATGTATAGGGTAGTAGATGCTGAATATTTTTGTTAGGTCATGGGGTGGTTGATTATGATTTATGGGAGTATTGTTTTCCTGTAGCGGTTTTTCCAGTTTATCTGTGATTTTGTGTTTAGTTTTTCTTTCCACTAGTCACTCTTTTTCTTGTTCAGGGTAGTCATGTCTCATGTGTTCCTGTTAGGCTTTTATGTTTGGTCTCGCCCCACTTCCTGTTGTGCTTTTATTTCGATATCCTTTGTGCTCTCTGTTTCCCTTGTGTCTCTCACCAGCTTGTTCTCTCTCTGTCCCGCCGACTGCTGTCCGCCCGAGGGTCCCGCCGACTGCTGTCCGCCTCCAGGGCCTGAGGCCGTCGCCATCCGCGACGCTCCTCCAACGCCTCCTCCTGGGTCCGAGGACATCGCCGTCCGCAACGCTCCTCCCACGCCTCCTCCTGGGTCAGAGGACGTCGCCGTCCGCGACGTTCCTCCATCAGCTCAAGACTCATCGGTTGAAGTTCCAGTTCCAGTCGCTCCCGCCTCAGGCCATCCGGTGGGCCCGGTTCCAGTCTCCAGTGCCTGTTCATTTGGTTCCAGTTCTAGACCACCTAGACCTCCCAGACCACCTAGACCTCCTAGACCTTCACCATCCGGCATCAGCAGTCGTCTTCCCGCCAGCAGCAGCGGCCGCACTCCAGACACCAGGCGCCTTGCGGCTCACAGGCCGCACTCCAGACGCCAGGCGCCTCTTCGCCTCGCGGCTCCCAGGCCAGACTCCAGGCGCACTGCGTCTCTTCGCCTCGCGGCTCCCAGGCCGCACTCCAGGCACGCTGCGCCTCTTCGCCTCGCGGCATCCTGGCCGCACTCCAGACCTTCGGCGCCTTTCATCGTGGCATCCTGGCCACCCTCCAGACCTTGGGCACCTCTCAGCGTGGCATCCTGGCCACCCTCCAGACCTTGGGCGCCTCTCAGCGCAGCATCCTGGCCGCCCTCCAGACTCTGGGCGCCTCTCCTCTCGGCCTCCAGGCCGTCCTCCAGACTTTCGGCGCATCCCCTTGCAGCCCCTGGCCGCTCAACAGGCTTTTCGTCTCGGCCTCCGTGCCGCCTCCCAGACTCTTGCTCCCCTCATTGTGGCTTCCAGGCCACTTTCAGACTTTCTGTGCCTCGGGCGCATGATGTTTCAGGCCTTGAACTTTTGTTAATGCCTAGGGTTTTGCTTCTGTGTTAAGTCTTAGTTTTTTGGTTGTTTCCCTCCTTCCAGGCCTCCCGCCTCCCACCCTGTTTGTGTGTACCCGTTTTTTAGTCTTAGGGTTTTGTTTTTGGGACGTCAGGGGCCGTCCATTAAGGGGGGGGGGTACTGTTCGGTCTTGGGGTGGTTGATTATGATTTATGGCAGTATTGTTTTCCTGTAGTGGTTTTTCCAGTTTATCTGTGATTTTGTGTTTAGTTTTTCTTTCCACTAGTCACTCTGTTCCTTGTTTAGGGTAGTCATGTCTCATGTGTTCATGTTAGGCTTTTATGTTTGGTCTCGCCCCACTTCCTGTTGTGCTTTTATTTTGATATCCTTTGTGCTCTGTTTCCCTTGTGTCTCTCACCAGCATGTTCTCTCTCTGTATCCTCAGCTGTGTCCTGTTATGTCTCGTTAGCCCTTTGTGCTCAGTTTGTATAAAGGGTGAATATAAAGCGGGATTCCCCGCTTGTCTCACTTTTGGATTTTTACCTCCTCTTTGCTCCCGTCTCCCACAGTAAGTTTGTTTTCTTATTGTTTGCTGCCCCGTCAGCCTGTTTATTTTATTATTATTATTAATAAAATGTTTAATTTAGTTCCTGGCTCCTGTCTCCTGCATTTGGGTCCAACACTTATAACACAGATCGTGACAATTTTACAATGGAACGCTAGGAGTCTAATAGCAAATGGGCAAGATTTTCAAAGATATGTTAATTTGTATATAAAAACTGATGTAATTTGTATACAAGAGTGGATAAAAGCTGGAATTGACTTTAAAAATTTTCAATATTCCAAAATCCAATGTGATAGAACAGGTAGAAAAGGAAGGGGTTGTGCTACTTCCATTAAAAACGATAAAAATTTTAGAATAGTGAAAATAGTAAAGGAGGAAAAAGGAGTTTGTGTTGTAATATACATAAATCAGGGAAAAGTGTGTATAATAAATTATTCTAATCCATGCAGAAAATTAGATATAAATAAGATAAAGTCAGTCATTGGAAATAATAGTAATCATTTAATTTTATGTGGAGATTTGAATGCACATAGCACTTTATGGGGAGGAAAGAAGACTGATGCAAATGGGGAGGTAATTGAGCAAATTATGGAGGATTGGAATTTGGTATGTATTAATGATGGGAGTGAAACACAGATTGATGTATATACAGGTAATTTGGCGGCGCTAGATATCACTTTAGTTTCGAGTGAAATGGCGGGAGTATGTTAATCAGAAGTGCAAGGAAATACAATAGGAAGTTATCATTATACAATACTCAGAAGAAAGAGAAGGGAGATTAATTTTTACAAAAGCAAGGTGGGATAAACATACTTACGTATGTGTGAGAAATGGCAGTTGAAAATAATGATATCTAATAATTTAGAAGAGATGGAAGAAAGTTTTAGACATGTGATAATTGAGGAGGCAAACATATCAATACCCAAAAGTAAGGGTAGTATAAAATGGAGGAAAAATGTACCATGGTGGTCTGATAAATGTGAGAAAGCAGTTAAAGATATATTTAAAGTTTAAAAATACTGAAGACACATAAAATACAAAATGTATTTGAGTAAAAAAGATTACAAACTGAGGCAAGGAAAGTTATTATAAGGGAAAAAAAGAAAGTTAGAGAGGTTTTTGTGAAAAGATAGGATGAACAACACCAGTAAGTAGGGTGTGGGGAATGTTAATAAAAAAAAAGGAATTAGAAAGGAATGGAAATTTCCAGTTAAAAGTGGGAGATGAAGTAGCAATAGCTCATAAGGATAAAGCAGAAATAATGGTTAAATCTTTGGTGAAAATTCATAGTTCAGATAATTTATCAGAAATAAGAAAGAAGAGAAAAAACTAGAAGGAAAAGTTATAAAGAGCTGCTCATCGAAGTAACATATTAATGTTAGAAAAACAGAGAGAGACAGAGGAAGACGAAGGAAAGAAAGAGCGGAGATCAGTTAAGGTTTAATAAATCAAGGAGCAAGTTTCAGGTTAAATGTGTTATAAAACACGTATGACATGTTCAAAATGATTATTTAAAATGTTTATTGGTGGGCACTTTTGTTTTTAAAGTACATAACGCCACACAGTAAAAAACCAAGTGTCATAACACCTAAAGAGTTCATTTTAACTCTGTTTCAGATAATATTTGGGCCCACTCGAAATTAGAGTAAAATTTACTCTACAGTCAGAGTCAATTTTACAGTGTCAATTCTACTCTTTTTAGAGTACAAATTAACAATGGAATATGTAAAATGAATTAACACTGATTTCTGTTAACACCAAGATTGAGTTTCATTTAACTCTCTCTGTAGTTAAAATAAGTGTGGCTTATTACTCAAGTTGAAGTTTAACACCAACAATGTGACTCAAGAGGGCCACACGTTCCCAGCCCGGACATCAAGGGGGCCTTCGTCACAGGTGGGAGAGACAGACAAGAGCTAATCCCTCCCACCATTCTAGCCAATGCCAGCATGGAGTACAGCCACAATATAAACACAACTGTTGAATGGTTGCTAAACGCTTTACAAGACCAACTGATTTTAGTGATGTAGTAGGTGCAAAATATTGAATATAATGTTGAGCTGCATGTCTGGCTTTATTTTCACCCTTATATGTGGCTTTATAACATACAAATTTATAAGTAAATCATTAATATTGGCTCCAAGTGCATTTTGGGTAAAACTCTGACTTGGTCAACAGGGTAAAGTTAAAATCTTCACTGAAGGGTGCACTGTAAAAAGAATAACCTTACTCAAATTTTAAAAATTGATGTCCAACTTTCACATCCCAAATATTTGACTTCATAGAATCTAAATTGAGTCACTTGATATGACCTGATTCTTTTATGTTGCTATAAACCATATTACTGCACTTGACTGAAACTTAAAAATTTGTATTGATCCAAATAAAGTTTTTTTTCAACCGTATTTTAGTTGTTGAACCAAGCTAATATATTGAAATTGAACCAACCTAATGTATGTACATTGAACCAAATTAACATGAACTAATATATTTGCGTTGAAGCCAGTTAATTCGTTTAAATATAATCAAACTATATTTTACACATTTAATTTTATTTCAGTTCAAAAATACCTTGCATTTCCTACAAAAACAGACAGTTGGCCAACAGATTATTTCAAAATTATTTATTGTTCCAAAACATTTCAACTATAATCAATAGAGAGGATCAGTAATATACAGATTTGGTGCACAGTCTTTAGAGAGATGTTTACTATATAAAACCTGCAACCTGTATAAAACCTGCAACTAGTATAAAACCTCTATAAAACCTGTATAAAACCGGTATAAGACCTGCAACCAGTATAAAACCTGCATAAAACCTCTACAAAACCAATATAAAACCTGTACAAAAACTCCATGTGTTTAAACCAATTTACAAATACACAAACATGTTGTTATGTGCACTGTGCCCATACAATGTGAAAAAAAAAAATCTACACATGTATCAACTTCTGGCAACTAAAATCCCCTTTTCAAATGGGTGTTCTTATGATTTTTGAACTTAAAATCTACTGTAGGCCTACCAAGCAAAATAGCCAGGACAAATGCACATGGTCTATACACATATGCTCTATCCCATCTGAACTGTAAATGAAATGCTGCTTTCTGTAAGCAGTGCTGACCCTCTAAGACCACATAAAAATTAATAAAAAAAAATAACTTAAGGCCCAGCAACATAACATAGCCTTAAATGGCTCTAGCACCCCTTGGCTAGGTGCAATTAAGTGCCGCTGAGGTTCTCCCCCTCTAATGTTGCGTTTACACCGGCCACTTTGTCAACGTCAAGCAACGCTCATAAGTTTATTTCAAGTTTATTTATTTATAAAGCGCCAGTTCATGACAAAGTCATTTCAAGCCACTTCACAGAAAAATCAACCAATTAATAATAAAACATTTTCTATCTAAGGAACCAGCCGATTGGGCCGAATTGTTATTTCAGCGCAATCCTCCATCCTGAGCAAGCACAATTGGCGACAGTGGAAAGGAACGACTCCCTTTTAACAGGAAGTCACCTCAAGCAGAACCAGGCTCAGGATGGGCGGCCTTCTGCCTCAGCCGACTGGGGTCTGAGCTGACAGGACAGAGACACAGACAAACACCGATGGATTTTGGCCAGTCATCATGTCTATAAAAAGATAAAAAGAGAAACAGTTAATGGCAGCAGTAATAATCAAAAGCAATAACAATTTGATGGCTCTAGTGGGAATATTTCATCCCTTGTTTATGTGAGAGTGTATATACGTGATGCAAGTGGGAATATTTCATCCCTTGTTTATGTGAGAGTGTATATACGTGATGCAAGTGGGAATATTTCATCCCTTGTTTATGTGAGAGTGTATATACGTGAATGTAAATGGGAATATTTCATCTCTTGTTTATGTGAGATACACCCCCCTTAGAGGCAGCCAGAGTAAAGAAAGACAGCAGAGTGAAGAAATGTGGTCAGTATGTCCTCCGGCAGTCTAAACCTATAGCAGCATAACTAAAGGAAAAGCTCGGGAGAACCCAAGCTAATCCTGACTATAGGATTGTGTAAAAAGGAAAGTCTAAGTCTATTCTTAAAACTACACAAGGTGTCTGCCTCACGGATAAAAAGTGGAAGCTGGTTCCACAGGAGAGGAGCCTGATAACTGAAAGCTCTTCCTCCCATTCTTTTAGAAACTCTAGGATCTACAAGCAGACCTGCAGTCTGAGAGCGAAGTGCTCTGTTAGGAACAATAAGATCTTTAATACAAGGCCTTATACGTCAAAAGTAAAACCTTAAAGGGGTTATGACATCAGAATCCACTTTTTTGAGGTTTTTGGGGTATATCCATGATGTGCTGTGCACTGATGAGGCCGTGTGAACGTCCAAAGCGAGTATCAAAGTTCCCGTTTGTGGGCGGTCCGCTTTGTTTCACATTTAAAAAACGGTTAAATCGGAAAGCACCATTTTTTCCTACGTGGCATTTTTTCCTACGTATTTCATAGCGTCCAATAAAAGTGCACAGTGAAGTAAACAGTCCAACCCCCCACCCCCACCCCCCCACCCCCAGCCCATACACCGGGAGCTGCGTTGCGCTAGCTTGTGCTGCTGCTCTTGAGAAAAGATGGCTACGCAAACGGGAACCTGTTGTGTCCAAGGATGCTCAACCCATGCTGGAAGTTTCCACTCACTTCCGAAGGATGAAAAAACTAGAGAAGAGTGGCTGAAGTTCATTTATGGAGAAGTGCCACACAGTTACAACCTCAATCTGAAAATATGTTCAGCTCACTTCACGGAGGACTGCTTCCATAACTTGGGTGAATTCAAGTTGGGATTGGCAAAAAAACTGATTTTAATCAAACATTCTTTACCAACCCTGAAGGAGGCGACCACATCGTCAACACCTGTAAGTTTATTTATTTAATAAAATGCGGCCTTGCTTGATAAACGTTTGTTCGTGGTCTGAAGAGTTCATGATGCTAGCATGTGATAGCCGCTCTAGCAACAATGTCCGTGAGCAACAGGTTTATCATACCATATTGTGAATCTATTTTCATTGATAACATCTGACAGCACTGTTTATTCGCTCCTGTGGTTTTGAGTAAGTGGTTTAATAATGTTCGATTAGTTGAGTTTTATGTGTTCACCCCATTAGCAAGCAGGTATGAGCCCGTTTTTCCAGAAGCAGCGATTACTTAAAATGTACGGAAAAATCAGGCTGACTGGCATTTGTTTAGCTTTATTTTTTTCTTTTTAAAGTATAATTATGTTCTCATACAAGCTACGAAAATGGCACGCTAACATTTTGTCACTGCCTGTTCAGGATTCACCGATGCCACGATTTCGCCACGTTCATTGTCAGACGGAGGTGCACCAGTGTACTCGTGGGACGCAGCTTGGCATGAAAACTTTGGCTCCCAACGTAAGGAGTAAAGGTTCGTAGTGCATTTTTGGCTAAGTTTATAACAAAGTTTAAAACACTGTCAGTGTGCCCCTCGACATGAGTAAATGTGGATAGTGGGAAAGGAAGGAATGTTGAATAAATGACCAAGTAGTAAACAATACATTTATTATATTTATCTTCTATTTTGCAAGAATGCAAGGTCACAATCTTCCCTTTTTAATTAAAAGGAAGCACATGTTAGAATAGCAGAATGATTATCAAATTTATTTTTGTGATAATAAAACACCAAACTCCACAACAACTAATGATGGGGCACATCATTGCTGTTTATAATTCAATATTGTAGGCACACAGACAGACAACTTGGCCAGTGCAGAGATTGACACATCAGCAGCTGTAGGTGGTGGTCAACCATTTACATCCACACCTGCCAGGGAAGGACCAACCAAACGGCCTCGTTTTGAGCGAGAAGATTTCTGTGAGACTACTGCAGAAACTATTGAGCCACAGGATTCAACATACAATCCAGCTCATTCAGTTACAACTGCAACAGAGGCATCCCAGCTCATGTGAGTACATGGCAACCCCTTGTGAATCTCAGCATCGCTACACAATTGAGTTTGTTGCTAAAATTTCATGCCCTTTTTTTATACTCCAGTGACGCAACTGCCTCTACCCATGAAGACCAAAAGTTTATTGTGTTTGAAAAATGCCTGCTTGAACTCTTTGTACACTGTCCTGTGTGCACCCGTTTGTGTGACGTGATGCCACAGCGACGGGGAACACTCTTTGCTGTGCGACAACGCTGTCCACACTGTCAGTACTTCAGGCAATGGAGAAGTCAACCAAGCTCAGGCAGCATCCCCCTTGGAAACCTCCAGCTGGCTGCAGCTATTTATTTCACAGGTTCTTCCTATGTTCAGCTTGAAAAGGTATTTGGAATTTTTGTAATGTAATATTGCAATGCCTCTGTTGTATCGATCTTGTATCTGTCATGTGTAACATCTTTATTAAGTCTATTTAGTACAGTTTATTATATCAGTATCTGTAGGAAAAAGTGAATAGGCACCACCAACATTTTTTTTAATTGCAGGTATTTAGGACAATGAGAATATCAACATTTGGGTACCGCACATTTCGGAGATATGCCAAGACATACTTGGAGCCTGCAGTGATCTGTAAGTGGAAGAAGGATCAAGATGAGATGCTGGAATTTCTAAGCCCCAATAAAATCATACTTGGTGGTGATATGAGGGCAGACTCACCAGGTAAAAATGCCTCCTTGATTAAAACACCTTATTTCTATATTATAAAAAGTATAATTGTCAGTGACATAATTACATATTTACATATTAGTTTTTTAATACCTACTTTTACAGCCTGATTAATTCAGGTGTGACTGACCATTTACGGAGATCAAACATACCTGGATTAATCAGTTCATCCAGTGATTAAACAGAGGAAACTAGAAAAGCGCAGACCTCCGTCAAGGGGTGCGCTAAAGAGACGCAATCGCACACGCCGTTGGTTGCTGACACCTGGCTGATTGTTATCCAACATAGCAGTCATGTATCATCACCAAAATTTAATCACTTGTTCCTTGTGGCATTCCCAACAAGTCCTGAACATTTCTT
>SSNP01000057.1:3122957-3138443 GCA_006937955.1 Pachypanchax playfairii | reverse complement strand
GCTGTCCACAGCAGGAACCTTCTACAGGAGATCCTTCCTGTCCACAGCTATAACCGTCGACAGGAAATCCTTCCTGTCCACAGCTAGAACCCTCTACAGGAGATCCTTCCTGTCCACAGCTATAACCATCTACAGGAGATCCTTCCTGTCCATAGCTATAACCGTCTACAGGAAATCCTTCCTGTCCACAGCTAGAACCCTCTACAGGAGATCCTTCCTGTCCACAGCTAGAACCCTCTACAGGAGATCCTTCCTGTCCACATCTAGAACCCTCTACAGGAGATCCTTCCTGTCCACAGCAGGAACCTTCAACAGGAGATCCTTCCTGTCCACAGCTAGAACCTTCTACAGGAGATTCTTCCTGTCCACAGCAGGAACCCTCTACAGGAGATCCTTCCTGTCCACAGCTATAACCGTCTACAGGAAATCCTTCCTGTCCACAGCTAGAACCCTCTACAGGAAATCCTTCCTGTCCACAGCTAGAACCCTCTACACGAGATCCTTCCTGTCTTTAGCTAGAATGCTCTACAGGAGATCCTTCCTGTCTTTAGCTAGAATGCTCTACAGGAGATCCTTCCTGTCTTTAGCTAGAATGCTCTACAGGAGATCCTTCCTGTCCACAGCTATAACCCTCTACAGGAGATCCTTCCTGTCCATAGCTAGAACCGTCTACAGGAAATCCTTCCTGTCCACAGCTATAACCGTCCACAGGAAATCCTTCCTGTCCACAGCTAGAACCCTCTGCAGGAGATCCTTCCTGTCCACAGCTAGAACCCTCTACAGGAGATCCTTCCTGTCCACAACTAGAACCCTCTACAGGAGATCCTTCCTGTCCACAGATAGAACCTCTACAGGAGATCCTTCCTGTCCACATCTAGAACCCTCCACAGGAGATCCTTCCTGTCCACAGCAGGAACCTTCTATAGGAGATCCTTCCTGTCCACAGCTAGAACCTTCTACAGGAGATCCTTCCTGTCCACAGCTATAACCGTCTACAGGAAATCCTTCCTGTCCACAGCTAGAACCCTCTACAGGAAATCCTTCCTGTCCACAGCTAGAACCCTCTACACGAGATCATTCCTGTCTTTAGCTAGAATGCTCTACAGGTGATCCTTCCTGTCCACAGCTATAACCCTCTACAGGAGATCCTTCCTGTCCATAACTATAACCGTCTACAGGAAATCCTTCCTGTCCACGGCTATAACCGTCTACAGGAAATCCTTCCTGTCCGCAGCTAGAACCCTCTACAGGAAATCCTTCCTGTCCACAGCTAGAACCCTCTGCAGGAGATCCTTCCTGTCCACAGCTAGAACCCTCTACAGGAGATCCTTCCTGTCCATAGCTATAACCCTCTACAGGAGATCCTTCCTGTCCACAGCTAGAATCTCTACAGGAGATCCTTCCTGTCCACATCTAGAACCCTCTACAGGAGATCCTTCCTGTCCACAGCAGGAACCTTCTACAGGAGATCCTTCCTGTCCACAGCTAGAAACCTCTACAGGAGATCCTTCCTTTCCACAGCTATAACCGTCTACAGGAGATCCTTCCTGTCCACAGCTATAACCGTCTACAGGAAATTCTTCCTGTCCACAGCTAGAACCCTCTACAGGAGATCCTTCCTGTCCACAGCTAGAACCTTCTACAGGAGATTCTTCCTGTCCACAGCTATAACCGTCGACAGGAAATCCTTCCTGTCCACATCTAGAACCCTCTACAGGAGATCCTTCCTGTCCACAGCAGGAACCTTCTACAGGAGATCCTTCCTGTCCAAAGCTAGAACCCTCTACAGGAGATCCTTCCTTTCCACAGCTATAACCGTCTACAGGAAATCCTTCTTGTCCACAGCTAGAACCTCTACAGGAGATCCTTCCTGTCCACATCTAGAACCCTCTACAGGAGATCCTTCCTGTCCACAGCAGGAACCTTCTACAGGAGATCCTTCCTGTCCAAAGCTAGAAACCTCTACAGGAGATCCTTCCTTTCCACAGCTATAACCGTCTACAGGAAATCCTTCTTGTCCACAGCTAGAACCCTCTACAGGAGATTCTTCCTGTCTTTAGCTAGAATGCTCTACAGGAGATCCTTCCTGTCCACAGCTATAACCCTCTACAGGAGATCCTTCCTGTCCATAGCTATAACCGTCTACAGGAAATCCTTCCTGTCCACAGCTAGAACCCTCTACAGGAGATCCTTTCTGTCCATAGCTATAACCGTCTACAGGAGATCCTTCCTGTCCACAGCTAGAACCCTCTACAGGAGATGCTTCCTGTCCACAGCTAGAACCCTCTACAGGTGATCCTTCCTGTCCACAGCTAGAACCTCTACAGGAGATCCTTCCTGTCCACAGCTAGAACCCTCTACAGGAGATCCTTCCTGTCCACAGATAGAACCTCTACAGGAGATCCTTCCTGTCCATATCTAGAACCCTCTACAGGAGATCCTTCCTGTCCACAGCTAGAACCTTCTACAGGAGATTCTTCCTGTCTACAGCAGGAACCTTCTACAGGAGATCCTTCCTGTCCACAGCTATAACCGTCTACAGGAAATCCTTCCTGTCCACAGCTAGAACCCTCTACAGGAGATCCTTCCTGTCCACAGCTATAACCCTCTACAGGAGATCCTTCCTGTCTTTAGCTAGAATGCTCTACAGGAGATCCTTCCTGTCCACAGCTATAACCCTCTACAGGAGATCCTTCCTGTCTTTAGCTAGAATGCTCTACAGGAGATCCTTCCTGTCCACAGCTAGAACCCTCTACAGGAGATCCTTCCTGTCCACAGCTAGAACCCTCTACAAGAGATCCTTCCCGTCCACAGCTAGAACCCTCTACAGGAAATCCTTCCTGTCCACAGCTAGAACCCTCTACACAAGATCATTCCTGTCTTTAGCTAGAATGCTCTACAGGAGATCCTTCCTGTCCACAGCTATAACCCTCTACAGGAGATCCTTCCTGTCTTTAGCTAGAACCCTCTACAGGAGAACCTTCCTGTCCACAGCTAGAACCCTCTACAGGAGATCCTTCCTGTCCACAGCTAGAACCCTCTACAGGAGATCCTTCCTGTCCACATCTAGAACCCTCTACAATGACTCCCTAAAGAAGAACAACAAAGTACAACAACACTTAATTTCCCTTCGGGGATTATTAAAGTATTTTTGATTGATTGATTTGATTGACTGAAGTTGGCTAATTTTCAGTCCATTATGGTCTATGAAATAAGGGACTTTAATCAGTTTGCTTGGTGGTCAGTTTTATTTTGCTATTTTAACTCAGAATTACGAGCGAACATGAAACTTGAAAAAAACTGCTAATAACATAAAGTATTTTATTTAAATTACCTGTTTGCTATTTCTGAGAAATAATCTTTTTTAAAAACCATACACTATAAGAGCTCCCAGCAAATGCACTCCATGTTTAACTTAAAATACTCTCATACCATTTAAACCTGAAATAATGTCCAGTCTCCTCTCCCTGGTAAAATCATAATGAGGCACACCATGTTTTCCTCCTGCAGTTTATGATCAGTCTGTACTTTGTTTACTTAGTCTGATGATAGGTTCCAGAATCTCAAGGTCTGCTGAGACCCCTCTAAGTCCTGTTCCTGTTCTAAGCTCTGTAGTACTTCTTAAACCTTTGTTTTTATGCAGTTTAGAATTTCAGTTTTTATTCCTTACATATAAATTTGAGAAACAATACTTTGCCACTGTATACATTATCTATTTTAAAAGTACTTTTTTATAGACTCTTCATAATATACATCTTTCCTCCAACTAAAGATTGGTTGAATATGTGAGTAAGTGATGTGTTGAATTGTCTATTTTGATTCTGCTCAGGTGGTCCTCATGGAGGTGCTTGTTTCACATGTTCACATTGTTTTTTTTCCAAATGGTTGTTTGTGAATGGAATGAGCCTCCTTCTGTGCACTTGTTATCTGTACCCTGAGAAGCTCTTATCTAGCGCCCAGCAAGACTGTTAAAAGATGGGCAATTACTGGTGGGAGATAGGAGGGAGCGAGTAAGGAAGAGAGAGAAAGTTATTTAAACACAAATGGAGGCATTGCCAGTTCAGAAAAAGAGGGCGCATACAGTTTAAAGGTAGTGTGCTTCTTTTAAAAAAACAAATACAGTGGTTGGCAGTTATATGCACAACGCTTATATGCACAAAACTACTGGGCATGTTCCTGCGTCATAGAGAATCCATACACTTATATGCACAACGTTGACGGTTATATGTACAAAACATTTGGAGGTATGACACATGAGTCTCACTAAATCTCACTGTTTCTCACTAGTTACATGACTGTAAACCTCTGCTGGTGTTCTCACACACACTCTCGCTGTTAGGTGTGTGGAACTAGACTACTCTGGCGTATAGAATAGAATACAATAGAATACAATAGAACAATCCTTTATTGTCCCATGAGGGGAAATTTGGTAGCAACAGCAGCATCAGATATATATATAAACAAACAAACAAACAAACCAAACATAGAACACAAATATATAAATATATGCATATCTGGTGCATCTGTTAGTGTTATATTGGATCTGCTCTACAAGTATATAACTTGGTCTGTTTGAGAGTTTTATTCTCCTGATTCACTGTAATTGCGTTATTACATAATTTCCTATTATCTGTTATCAATACTGAACACTTCTACCCGTGTTTACAGTCCAAATGACCACCGATGGACAAATGCACACAACGCTTATATGCACAAAACTGCTGGGGACCGAGGTAATGCATATGACGTTGACCACTGTATATGTTGAGACAAGAGCTGCATGGTGGTGCAGTTGGTGCTGTTGCCTTGCAGTGAGAAGGTACTGGGTTCAAATCTGGGCTGCGACCTTTCTGCATGGAGTTTGCATGTTCTCCCCATGCATGCGTGGGTTTTCTCTGGGGGCTCCGGTTTACTCCCACAGTCCAAAAACATGCAAGAGTTTAATTGGTAACTCTAAATTGTCCCTCGGTGTGAGTGTGAATGGTTGTTTGTCTATGTGTGGCCCTGTGACGGACTGGTGACCTGTCCAGGGTGTCCCCCACCTCTTGCTCAGTGACCGCTGGATGTAGACACCAGCTCCCTGTGACCCTGAACAGGAAGAAGCAGGTTTAGAAAATGGATGAATGGATCCTCCTTGTTTTATTGTATTTGTTGTGTGCAGTCATTCCACAGGCGCGCACACACACACACACTCACACTGATGGACAGGTACATGCAGACTTGTATCTACAGACACTGATACAGAACCCACACAATACATGCTTGTATATGCATCAACAAACAAATTTTTGTGTACAATTATATGTTTTCTATAAAAAAAGAATATCCACATGATTATGATTAACAGCAACAAATGAATTTGAATTGTTTGGTTTTGTATTTTGTTCTTAACCCTAACCCCCCCATCACAACTCATCCCTTAATGTTGACATTTAAATGTCTTTAAAAGAAAAAAAACAGCTTTTGTTTAATTTTCTATGTATCTAATAAAACTTTTTCAAAACATTCAAAGGTTTTTGGTCTAAAAAGCAGCGGAAAAAGATCAATTTCTCCAACTTTTGGTGCATTGTGTATTTCTGTTGGTCAACATGTCAGAATAATCCACACAATGAGGTCATGGCCACGAGTGTCTTTATATATACACTGATTTCTCTGGTATTTATTTACTGTTTGGTTAGGTTTATAAATACAAAGACTGATGAAAACGGAAGAAATCATAACATTGTCTTTAAATGAACCACAACGCGTCATGGACTCAGGGAGGTGTTTGACCCACATGCAGACTCACACGGACAACATTTTGGATGAAAAGTGAAACAGGTTTACAAGTTTACAGTGACAGGTGAATGTGCAATAATGCTGGAACTTGGGGATCTGGTTCTGCGGGAGAGAGGAACAGTTAGTTGGTGTCCAGAGGAGCAACAGGTGAATGTGCGTAACAGGAGAGGGGAACTCACGGTGAGGCAGGATGAGAACAGCGTGAGGGGCAAGGCAGGAGTCGTGGTGCGATGGTGCTGAGAGATCCAGAGAGGTGCGTCGAGTGAGCGGTTGCCAGAGAGTGAGCAGGCAGAGGTAGGGTGCTGGAGCGCAGATGATGAGGAACAGAGGGAGCGGTAGTGTTGAGGAATAATCCTGAGGAGGTAGAGTTATTACAGCGCAGCAAAAAACACTGAGAAAAATACTTCTTCAAAAGCACACTAGGAACTTGGAAAAACTTTTAAGTAGCTCTAGGAATAAATTCAAAGATTGGCTCTGTTCATTTACCCTACCAGGTTAACAACCAGGTGATGAATGATTGTCCAGCCGGGGTTTAAAAACGCTGCCTCTCCTCATCAACCCAAACATCCTCCAGCCATGCGTAATTGCCTGGTCCAACTCTCCAGCGAAGATCCTTGATCTGGGAAGATGACACACTTGACACACAGACACCCCACCGCAGCTCACAGACCCTGACATTACCCTCCCTCAACGGCCGCCACCTGGCGGCATGGCGCGAGTCGCCTCAAAAACCCTAATGAGCTGCGGGTCCTGGATGTAGGACGCCGGCACCCACAAGTGGTCCTCTGGCCCGTACCCCTCCCAGGACATGAGGTACTGCCGCCACGACCCCGCCGCCGCACGTCCAAGAGCCGATCCACGGTGTACACCAGCTGTCCGTCAACCACACGGGCGGGTGGGGGTGGACACAGGCGCCGGACAGAGGGGACTGGACAACACGGGCTTTATCAAGGACACATGAAATACTGGGTGTATGCGCATAGATGACGGGAGATGTAGTTTGACAGTGACCAGACTGGGGATGGACACAACCTCGTCTTATGGGTGTTTTTGAGATTAATGTCACGTGTGGAGAGCCAGACTTTTTGCCCAACGGTGTAGGTGGGTGCAGGGAGACGCAGACGGTTGGCATACTTGATGTTCTGTTCCTTAGTGCGTCTGAGCGCCGTGACCGTCTGCATCCAGATGCGCCAGCACTGCTGGACATGGGATGGAACACAGGGGTGAGTAGAGGGCGTCTCATCAGAGGGAAATAATGGTGGTTGATAACCCAGGCAAACTTCGAAAGGAGATTTGTCAGTGGCAGAGTAAACATGAGAATTATGCGTGTATTCTACCCAGGGGAGGTGCTCGCTCCGGGTGGTCAGCCAGAACACGTGCTTGACCAGCAGCTTAGCCGTCTCAAGTGCAGAGCTACATGGGACCAGGGCCGGCTGGGAGTCTCCAATGGCTGGAGGAGACCGTGCGGAGGATGGTTGGAGGGCTTATTAAGCGCACAGATTTGGCAAGCCTGGACGTAATCCCAAACGTCCTTATACATGCCGGGCCACCAGAATGAACGGCGTAACAACGCCACCATACGACACCGGGGTGGCTGCTGAACCTGGCTGTGTGCGCCCAATGGAGGAGACGAGACCTAACTGCCTGGGGAACAAAAGTGCGATTACCTGGGCTCGTCTTTGGGCCGGGATCCGTCCGTTGTGCGCGTCTTATGGCCTCCTCAATATCCTAGCTCACCGCCCCCGCTACACAGGAGGGAGGGATGATGGTTCTTGGGGGGCTGCTATCCTTGCTTGGAAACTGACGGGACAGTGCGTCAGGCTTTATGTTTTTGGAACTGGGTCTGTAAGAAATTATAAAATGAAAACGTGAGAAAAACAAGGACCAATGGGACTGACGGGGATTTAACTGCTTAGCCTCCTGTAGATAAGCAAGGTTTTTATGATCTGTCCATACAATGATCGGGAGTTTCGCCCCCCTCCAGCCAATGGCGCCATTCTTCGAAGGCAAGTTTTATGGCCACATCGTACCCTCGCTCTGCGGGAGGCAAGCGGTGGGAGAAGAAAACACAGAGGTGTAATTTCTGGTCGTGTGAACTTACTTGGGACAGCACCGCGCCCATCCCGGAGTCTGAAGCGTCCACCTCCAGGGTGAACTGTCTGGTGGGATCTGGCTGGATCAGGATGGGGGCGTGGGTGAACCGGGTCTTGAGGTCAGTGAATGCACATTCTGCCTCAGGAGTCCAGCAAAACATGCACTTGGTGGATGTGAGAGCTGTGAGGGGTGGTGCAGTCTGACTGTAGTTTCTGATGAATCGTCTGTAGAAGTTGGTGAATCCCAAAAAACTCTGTAACTGTTTCCGAGAGGTGGGGTTCGGCCACTCAATGACAGCCTTCAGTTTGCTGGGGTCCGGCTTCACCTGCCCGCTCTCAATGATAAATCCAAGGAAGGAGACTGTTTTCACATGGAACTCACATTTTTCACCTTTTACAAAGAGCCGGTTCTCCAGGAGCCTTTGGAGAACCCGCCGAATGTGGACCCGATGTTCCTCCTCTGAGGATGAAAAAAATCAAAATATCATCTAGGTAGACAAACACGAACACATTTAAAAAGTCACGGAGGACATCATTGATGAGCGCCTGAAAATAGCAGGTGCATTAGTTAAGCCAAAAGGCATAACCAGGTACTCAAAATGTCCAAGGGGGGTCTTGAAAGTTGTCTTCCACTCATCTCCCTCCTTGATGCGAACGAAATGATAGGCATTCCGGAGGTCCAACTTTGTGAAGATCGTGGCTCCCTGCACAGACTCAAAAGCAGATGACAATAATGGCAGGGGGTATTTGTTCTTTACCGTTATCTGGTTTAATCCTCGGACGTCTATGCAGGGATGTAAGGATCCATCCTTCTTGGACATGAAGAAGAATCCCGCACCAATGGGGGAGGTGGAGCGACGGATGATGCCTGCAGCGAGTGATTCCTTAATGTACTGCTCCATACGCTCTCGTTCAGAGCATGAGATGTTGTACAGCCGGCTGGACGGGAGAGGAGCTCCTGGAAACAAATCGATAGAGCAGTCATAGGGACGGTGAGGTGGCAATGACACCGCCCTGGTTTTACTGAAGACAGCCTGCAGGTCATAGTACTCCTGGGGAACTGAAGATAGGTCTGGTGCTTCCTCAGGAGATGAACAGGGGTGAGATGATACAGCGAGCGCTGATTTTAGACAGGTAGACAGACAGTGTAAACTCCAAGATTCGATCTTACCATCTCTCCAGTTGAACAGGGGGTTGTGCTCTCTCAGCCAAGGATGGCCCAGAACCACCGGAACCTGAGGGGAAGGAAACACTAGGAATGACAGTCTCTCACGGTGGTTACCTGAAGTTATGAGTTAGACCTCACAGGTCTGGTGGGTGATGGACGTGAGGGAGCGGCCATCCAAAGCCGAGACACGAACAGGTGAGGAGAGTTCCTGGAGTGAGAGTTTTAGCTGCCTGGCTAATGGTGCATCTAAAAAGTTCTGTTCACATGCTGAGTCAATGAGTGCGCTGGTCTCGAAAGAGTCATTAGCAACTAACAGCGTCACTGGAACGGTGAGTCGGAAAATCTTTGTCGAGACTGCCTCATCTCCCGACGTGACTAGCGGTCCTGAGCGTTTAAACGCACCGGGCAGTTGGCAATATAGCGTCCCTTTACTCCACAATACAAGCACTCCCGTGCCTCCATCCGCCACTGCCTCTCCCCAGGTGTGAGCCGAGCATGCCCTAACTGGATCGGCTCCTCGGAAACAGCTGCTGGTGGTGCTGTCATGGACCTGGGGGAGTCGTGGCAGGCTCTAGCTGCTGCAGGTGGAGATCTCGGTCTTTCCATGTCTCCAAGTTGTCCTTCCAGCCTCTTGTCCACACGTATGGCCAACGTGATGAGTTCCTCCAGTGTCGCTGGCTCGTCATGATATGCCAGATGGTTCTGCACATTGCGATTTAGCGCACCCAGAAACGTATTCCAGCCAGACTCGGCGGCCAGGGTTCTAAACTCGATGGCGAAATCCACCACCGACTGTCTGCCCTGTTTCAGGTCGTGGAGTGCCTGGGTGATCTCCGTCTCTGACCTCCGGTAACTGAAAGTCTTTGTGAAGTCCGTTAGAAAACTGCTCAGCTGGGTGCGTAAAATAGCGTTGTAATCATACCGTGCCTCAGCCCAGCGGAGCGCATGTCCCCGAAGCAGCCCAATGATGTGAGCAATCTTGGAGGCATCGTCTGGGAATGACTGAGGAGAGCGACAAAAGATTAGGGAGCACTGAAGTAGAAAGCCAGATCCTTTACCTGCCTCACCGGAGAAGGACTCGGGATTCGGGATGGCCACATCGCGCACCCGGGCGCTGGAAGCGGGCGGCTGGGGCTCAGGTTCCGGAGGCAGGCTTGGCTGCGGAGGAGGCTGAGAAGAAGACTGAGAGAAGTTTGAAATCTGGGTGCTGAGGTTCTGCATGAGTTCCGTGATGTGATCAAACCTTTGATGGTCGTACTGTTGCTGCTCACACAATGTTTGGAGGCGTGCGTCGTGTCTGGAAATGTGATCACTGGGACCGGCCATGGCTTGGCCCAGTGAGTCTGCTGGGTTTGACTGGCCTGGTTGTTCTGTCATGGACTCAGGGAGGTGTTTGACCGACATGCAGACTCACACGGACAACGTTTTGGATGAAAAGTGAAACAGGTTTATTTACAAGTTTACAGTGACAGGTGAATGTGCAATAATGCTGGAACTCGGGGATCTTATTCTGCAGGAGAGAGGAACAGTTAGTTGGTGTCCAGAAGAGCGACAGGTGGAATGTGCGTAACAGGAGAGGGGAACTCACGGTGAGGCAGGATGAGAACAGCGTGAGGGGGAAGGCAGAAATCGTGGTGCGGTGGTGCTGAGAGATCCAGAGAGGTGCGTCGAGTGAGCGGTTGCCAGAGAGTGATCAGGCAGAGGTAGGGTGCTGGAGCGCAGATGATGAGACCGGGGATGATGAGGGACAGAGAACCAGCACGGAGGGAGCGGTAGCGTTGAGGAATAATCCTGAGGAGGTAGAGTTATTTCAGCGCAGCAAAAAACACTGAGAAAAATACTTCTTCAAAAACACAGTAGGAACTTGGAAAAACTTTTAAGTAGCTCTAGGAATAAATTCAAAGATTGGCTCAGTTCATTACCCTACTAGGTTAACAACCAGGTGATGAATGATTGTCCAGCCGGGGTTTAAAAACGCTGCCTCTCCTCATCAACCCAAACGTCCTCCAGCCGTGCGTAATTGCCTGCTCCAACTCTCCAGCGAAGATCCTTGATCTGAAAAGATGACTCACTCGACACACAAACACACAGACACCCCACCGCAGCTCACAGACCCTGACACAACGACTATTTCCCAATTCAAAAATGCTTTCGAGGGTTATGTGGTGCTTCCACTCTACCATAAAAACCACAGAATAAGATCTAGAAACAAAACACTTTCCATTAAACTACATTATGTAGCAGGTTGTTCTGTGTAAAGGACAAAAATACATTACCTGTATGTTCATCTGTGTTAATAATTCATGTTTTTTGTGCATCATGACTTACCAGGAGACTGGCTCTACAGTCTTCAGGCCTCGAAGACTCGTCATGAAGCTGAAATATTGGAAAATCTACAAGATTAGTACATTTTTAATTTTTAACTTGGACTATTACTTCCGTGTGTAATATTGGATTTATAAACATAGTTAAAATGAGGTGTGAGAATCAAGTGTTTAGTTAGTTTAGAAATGATTCCATGTTTAGCATCATGGGTTACATCAGAAGTTTGACCTGTAATGATAAATGATGTCATGTTTTATGCCAGTAAGAGACTGGAGACACCCTGTCTGTCTCTGGGTTCTCTGGTGGATTTATTTTTATGTTTTCAAGACATTTTATCCAGTTTTTTTTCATTGTTACATTTTATTATTCTAGCTTCTCATTTCCAGTCTGTCTTTGTTTAGAAAGCTACGTTTATGTATTATTACTGCATATCTCTGTTCTGCGATGATGTCCATGTCTTTCCCCTGTGCTTAGTTCATTGTCATGTGTTTTCCAAGTGTAATGTCTGTCTACCTTGTGGTCTCCTGTCAGCTTTTTGCCTTAGATCATGTATTTTGCCAAGTAGGTTACGTGTTTGGTTTGGAACGACCCTTGGTTTTACTCTGAGCCATGCTCATGTCATGACAGATCATGTGAATGTTTTCTATTTAACCTTTGACCCCCGGTGTTTCTTCTACTGGCTTCAGTGTTCATTATTTCAGTTTGTGATGGTTATTCACATCATCTTGGTTTTTACCTTCTCTGTTTGTAGATCTAGTCTTTGTATAATTTAAGTTTCTTTGACTCTTGCGTTCACTCATGTTTCAGTCTCGTGTCTCTCACCTGCTTCTGCCTTGTTGTCCCTGATGTCCTCCTATGGTCAGTTAGACACAGTGTTCAGTTTGCTGCCAGTCTGTCTGTTTAGTGACTGTGCTTCATGTTTCATGTTTCCAGGTATGTTTTGACATTCCAAGTTAAATCTAGTCAATTGTTAATCTGTTTTACTGCCACATCAGCCTTTTGTTTTCATAGTTATTAAAAGTTGAATTTAGAATTATCCTTCATCTCCTTGAGTCCTGTCAGTATTTGGATCCATTTCCATCACACCTCATGACACCCACTGAGAAGAAGACTGATGTGTTGCAGCTGTTACTGATCCCAGTCAAGGACTTACTGTGTGGAGAATGAAGGTTCTCCCCATGGCAGATTCATATTTAAAACTGTGCATGTTATCTTAACACACAACACAATATGTGCACACACCCATATTCATAAGTGAAAAAAAGTTCCTAACAGAGTTTAGACAAAGTCCTAAACAAAACTACTGAAAACAACACGAACACACACAAATCATTGCATGCTAAACTTCTCATGTACAGTTTTCAAACTGTGTGTCTGATCCTGACATTGATCCCACTTTTTTCCTGGAACTAGTCCTTCTAACTGACACAAAACAGACAAGCAGAACACATCTGATTCCACATAACAAGAGTAATCCCATCACTCGCTTTCAGACACATACATGAACACACAGCAGCGTAACCAGGATTTAACACTAGTGCCGTTCGACTTTATGAAAGTCTTTGAAGGTGAAAATAGGTTTATGTCTAAAATCAAATAAATAAATAAATAAGAATGAGAGAATAATGTTTAACCAAAGTTGTATGTTTGTTTCAGACAGAAGTCGGCAGCTTGTTTAGTGCCATAAAGACTGATATATAACAAGGACATGATTTTAAATTTCTAGTGATCAATTCCATGTAGTTCAGGCAAAAAAACAAACAAACCACCAAACAAATCCCTCAAGGACCCTGCCAACCTGCAGGAAGCTTCATCATCATTCACTGTGAAGTGCAAAGACACACAAACCAGAAAGATGGACAAATATCGAGACACTTTCCTCTGTGCTCATCATAATCAGTATGGCCTCTGCGTTAGCAGATAATACTTTTAGCATGAGAAACATCAAGGGGGTAACTGATGGCGAAAAATATTTTAGTAGCATTTCCATTTATAGTCCCCTAAAAAAATTACCTGATACTTATATGGTAAATCTTGTGTGTTATTGGTAATTACCATGTGTATTAAGTAGGTAATTACAGATAAAGTACAGCTGGATTCACAAAGAAAAACCTCCATTGTTACCCATCAACTCAATTAGGTTGTGACCAGTTTGGATTTGTAATAACTAAAATTAAGATAGTACCTTCCAATAAATGACCTTTTCTTACATGTCCTTCAGTTTTTTTAGCATTTACATTGTACTTACCTGTAACAACCCCCTTCACCTGCAGAACAGTTTACCTCTAGGATCCTGGTACATCTTAAATACTGGCTATGTTCTTGCTGGACTTCTTTATATTTACTCAGTAAGTGGAAACTGGACTGTAAAAGTACGTCTGGTTTGTTTCCATGATATAACTTCTAATACATTGTTCCCTTTTCCATGCAATCAATAGAGACTTGAAATTGCCATGAGTTGCACATGGGGGGCTTTTCATGCATTTCACAAAAAAAAAAGACTGTAAGACCATCAGTAGACCAGAAGAAGGTTCAACACAACTGTGTGAAGAGAACAAGAACTCTGCAGCTAGCATCAACAGTAAATCACCTCATATATTTAAGGATTCATCAAGTTACTCATGTGGTAGCTATAACAACTTCCTGTAGGAACCAATACCGCCATCATGAATGTTCAAGAAATCTAAATTTTGTTGTGTTATTCACAAATGCAACGGCGATAAGAACCGGTTCTTTGAAGTGAATGATGGGAGCCGGCTCCTCATTGGGAGCCGTGTTATTTTTTTTCTCCTTTTCTCTCACCCTCTCGCTCTCCATTTTTTCTCTAAACACACAGTTGTTGTTGATATTTACTGCAAATTAAAGCTGCTAAGACCGGCTGCTCAGCTCTCCTCTCCTGCAACGTGAGTGAGAAGCTGGACTGTGCGCAGCAGCGTTAATCACATATCTGTGAACGTTTGAAATTCATGGTGAGTTCAATAAAGTAGGATATAAAAGTTTTTACTAAAACACTGAAAATAATACTATAAGCCATAAACCTATTTGTTGGCGGTTGGCAAGCAACATTCGCTGCATACTAACTAGTAAATATGGCCAATTTATTTTTACACAAAAGTACTAAAAATAAACTAAAAAACTATATTCTCTAATAATTTTTGTCTTCTTAAAATATCTGAGCAAATATGTTTTTCAGAACTATACATTTTGTTTAAATGGTCTTGGATGTCCAGTTGCAATTTGATATCTTGTACATTTTGTACCAGTTTCCCTCTCATCAGTAAAAAACTTTTTTTTTTTCTTTTCTTTCCATTGTTTCTGTTATCTTCCCTTGATCTGTTGAGGCTGCTCTTTTCTGTGTTATTAGTTTTTATTTGGACATGTCTGAGCACACTGGTTTTATTGCACACAGTTTTTACACACAGGATCAGTGACATCATCACACGTCAATAATATTCAAATTAGCGTGTGGTGTCATTTGGCAACATCTAGTTAGCTACTTTCTGTTAGAGACAGTTGGCAACAACAGCCAGTTGAATGTGAAGGTGTCAGTGTGTCTACTGAAACTGTTGCTGCAGTATCAACAGCATCATGCAGTACATCACTGCAGCCACCTAAACCAACAACCCAGACTTCTAAGAGACAGTGTTTGCAAAAGTCTGCTTAAATTTAAATAGCTAAAAGTTGAATTATAAATATTTGTGTTTGTATTTTAGAATTATTTTTTTTAATATGTTGTGTGGAGTGAATAAACATTTACATTAGTAATTCAATTTGTGCATAATTTTATATTGTTGTTTCTAATAAACTGAATAAAGCAACAAAACAACCCGAAGAGCCGTTTGGGAGCTGAAAGAGCCAGTTCTCTGAAAAGAGCCGGACTTCCCATCACTAGTAGGAAATGGGAGAATTTGTGCAAACGACTGGTTTGTACAGGTCACTGTGACCTACACTGTAAAAAAAGTCAGTAAAATTTACAGTTAAGTTTTGTGAAATCATGACATTAATAAACTGTAAAAGGGAAAACAGTAATGTGGTGTTTTAGTAACAGGAAAATATTGTAAAATACTTAACATCAAATAACTGTTAATTTTACAGTAAAAATATGCTAATAGAACAATATTT
>SSNP01000057.1:3048294-3116802 GCA_006937955.1 Pachypanchax playfairii | reverse complement strand
ATTGAAACTGTTAAATCTGGAAATTGTTTACTACTTGTTGTTCCTCATTCTTTGAGCCTCCTTTTGTTAGACCTTTGCTGGTTCTGGTCTGCGGCTGCCTTGTGGTGTTTTACAACTGGTGTTTCAACACACTCAAGCACCATAGTTGAACAATGAAAAACTCAACCATTCATGGCAGCTGTAGATGGCTGCGAATGTGACTGTACAGCTTAAAATGGGTGACAATGTTCATTTCCATCTGTGTTTGCTGCCATTTGTTATTTCTGTTAAATGCATGTAAAAAGAATTGAATATTGGCCAGTGTGGCTACTGTTGTTCAGTGTTGAAGAACAATAAATTTTTGGAAAGGTAAGTTAGTGTTCAGTTTTATTTTAATCTTCTTAATTTTAGTAATCTTAAACATATAAACTCTAGATTTTATGGTCAGGATTGCTTTTAAGCTGGGTTACATTTCTTCTAAAAAGTGCAAAGTTGCAGTATTTACATTTTGCTTTCACTGTAAATTTGTTTTTGACACTATTTGTGAAACACATCCTTAAATTCAATTTGGCAGAAATATTTGATTAAAATAACACACTAATAATCCTGCTTTAACAGTGAAACAATGTTATTTCTTTCATATTTTATGGTGAAATTTAATGCAATTTTATGTACAATCAACAACTACTGTATGTATTTCTTACAGCGCAAGTTTGTATTAAAAGCAGGATGGTCATGTTAATTATTCTGAATTTTTTGTTGAATTTACCAGCTTAAAATGTTTTTTAAACAATGCAATTACGTAAGAATAACAGTAGGAATGTTAACAGTTTTACAGAAAATTCTGTAAATTTTACAGTGAGAAACCTTATCATCTACAGGTTGTATTGTAAAGTTGTTAACGTATTTTCCGTACATTTTACAGAATTTCTCTGGCAACCACAGCTGCCAGTTTTTTTTCGTAAAAATAACAACATTTTTTTTACAGTGTAGGCTTAAAGTGATTTAAGTAGAATAATGTTTACAAAAAGAAAAGAAACAATTACAAAAATAAAAACTACAACTAAAATCACAGATGCACTCCAACCAGCTGGTACCATGGGTAGTGTTTTCTAGAATCACTATAAACAGTCGGCCCCTCTCTGAACCCCCTTTTCCTATTCAGGATCATAAGGAGCTGAGGTCTATCTCCAGCAGTCATTGGGCGAGAGGGGGGGTTACACCTGGACAGGTCACCAGTCTGTTCCAGTATGAACCTTTTTTTTTCTGATTCGCCAACGAGGGACCCAAAAGAGACTTCAAGGCTATTGGAATTCTACAGTCTGCCTCTAATCTTATTTTGGCTCAGCCTGGAGGCCACACAATCAAATTCTCCTGCAAGTTTGTGTAAACAAGATCCTATGCCCCCTCCTTCATGCACCAGGTTATACATGCAGCTTATCAACTCAAGGACAGTTAATGTTTTATCCTGGCACTATGAAATCTTGCAAACTTCTGAGTTTGATTTGCTCATGGCTAATTGGGACAATACTCTCTTGCACACCCGCACACACACACACACCCACACAAGTGTGTTTTGTTATCCTTATGGGGACCGTCCATTGACTTCCATTGATTTTAGTAACTAGATTTATACCTAACCCAAACCCTTTTACTAACCTTAACCATTACTGATCTATAACTAACCCTAAGACTAACTAAAACTCTATTCACACCATACCTATAAACCTAACCCCTAACCCTAAAAAGGGGAGTCCCCCTCATGGGGACCAGGCTTCGGTCCCCACAAGAACCCTCGGACCCCAGAAAGATAGTAAAAGTCAGGAAACGGGTCCCCAGGAGGTCAGAAATACAAACCCACACACACACACACACACACACACACACACACACACACACATACACACACACACACATACACACACACACACACTGTACATTGCAATAATTTCCCTCTGATGTCCTCCTAATGTCACGTGATATTGTGTGTATCCCCCTGCTAAGGAGATTTTTTGTGCTCCCATCCAGCGCCCCCCTGAGGGCACTAGGTGAGAGGAATCTTTTTTTCTCTCCTTCCAACCTCATGGTGTCTCATTTCCTCTGCTTTTTCTACACATATACAGTATATGAGCACACATAAACCTATCTATGTATGTATGTATTCCCCTTTCTGCTCTTGGCCTTGTCGAGGACGGTCGCATATCCCAGCTGCTCCCTTATCTTCTTCAAACCCCCCCGTTCCTGCTTTTGTCTTGTGTGTGTGTCTCCATGCCTTCTGTACCGGCTGCTACGAACTGGAAATTTATAAAAAGGGATCAGGTTTCGTGGTCACTCAGCGCACTGGACGAAGTTTTTTCAAAGTTCAGGCTGAAAAATGGGGAGCGGTCTTGCCCGGAATCGACACAGCCAGCCGGGTTTACCATGGATTCCTGGGGCGAGTGGAAGATGGTATCCCTATTTGCTCTGGAGGTCAAAGACGTGGAGGATGTTTACATATTTGGACTACAGATCATGGGGTACCTGCTGATCGGAGCTGGTGGTTACCTGATGTATTGACAAATTTGAAAGTTATGGATTGGATGGGCTGCTACTGGCAACACTTGGACTAAAAGATTCGGAGATCTGGATTGCAAACTGGATGCAGTCTCGGAGCAGTACCGCGACCAGCTGGCTGTGAGTCTCGTACGGGACAGGGAATGCNATTGAAACTGTTAAATCTGGAAATTGTTTACTACTTGTTGTTCCTCATTCTTTGAGCCTCCTTTTGTTAGACCTTTGCTGGTTCTGGTCTGCGGCTGCCTTGTGGTGTTTTACAACTGGTGTTTCAACACACTCAAGCACCATAGTTGAACAATGAAAAACTCAACCATTCATGGCAGCTGTAGATGGCTGCGAATGTGACTGTACAGCTTAAAATGGGTGACAATGTTCATTTCCATCTGTGTTTGCTGCCATTTGTTATTTCTGTTAAATACTAGGGATGGGACGATACACTTAAACTCACGATACAATGCACCTCGATATGCCAGGGTAACGAAACGATATGTCACGATACGATATGAAAAGAGAAAAAAATATACATTATTGTATAATACAACTTATTTATTTTTGTTTACACAGGGAAACACAAGGTCTAGGCCTAACACAAACAAGAACACTCCCTTAGTGCAGCTCTAATCCCAGGTTTAGTTATGTCAGCCTCTCTTAAGTCATGACCCTGGCCTAGGACTGGTTCTTCTTCAGAAAAACTAACATATCAACATGTTCTGGTGTAATCAGTGATCTTTGAGCAGACACAATGTGTCCTGCCATGGAAAAGACACGCTCACTGGGTACTGACGTAGCAGGAATGCAAAGGTAGGCTTTGGCAAGAGGGGCAAGTATGGGGTAAGCATATGCATTTACTTTCCACCACTCAAGTGGACTACTGTTGAGTGGGATAGGAATCCCATTTCTATAGGAGAGTATCTCCATTTCAATCCCACTGCTGGACTGCACTGTCTGAACACTAGTAGTGTAGGAGCTCCCAAGGAGAACTTCTAGTGCTGTCTTCTTTGGTGGGGGAGGCTGTGTCACGTCCTGCATCTGCCTTTCTCCTTCTGGCTCATCCTGGCTCTGCTGTGTTCCCTGTGCTGCCTCACCCATGACCACGACCTGCTCTGCTGCTGCCCCTGGTGTGGAAGCACTGGCCTTAGTTCTTTCATCAGTGTCACTGGTCTAAAAAATAAATAAATACATAAATAAATAAAAAAAATAGCTCAAACATTTCTGTCTTTCAATCCCTCACTCCCTCTCATTCTCACGCACACTCCCCATCTCTCTCTCACTCTGTCACACATGCTCACTGTCGCTGGATGACTGAGTAAAAAAAAAAACAGTATGAAAAATAAGTTTTCAGGCTGTAGCCTACATTCAAAGTTATACACACACAGTGCAGCTCCAGTTTTTTCAATAAAAGTTAGTGTACCTGATTGCGTTGCAAATGAAGTCCTGAAGCTTTTTCACGTATCCGGGCATAGAAGGACTCGCGTTGTTCATCACTCAGAAGGGACAGGCTTCGAAATCGTGGGTCAAGCGCTGTGCACTCGTGCAGCATGTCTTCACAGCCCCCAGAGTACCGGTCCGTGATGTCAACTAGGATAGCGCTTTTCATGCCGGTGATGGTCTGTGTGTCATTTTCATCTGGTGACATGCTTTGCTCGATCATGTACTTCAGTGGCATTATAAGTGAAACAGTGGGCTCTTTTTCATCACTAAGAACTGTTGTGGCAGTCTTCAGTGGCTTAAGCAGTTTCACTATGTCTTCAACATCTGATATATCAGTGTTATCCAGAGTGTCGATTTCTCTTGCGTTCCTTCGTATTTCTGCGCTGCTCAGCGCTGCAGAGACAGCTGCTTGTTGCTCCAGGTACCACGCGAGCATGTCGTACGTGCTGTTCCACCTGGTCTGGACATCGGTGATGAGCTTATGCCGAGGAAGATCCAACTGGGGTTGCTTGTTGGTCAGGAGGGCGGTGGCCGTGGTGCTCTTGTGAAAGAATGTGGTTACTCTTCGCACACGGCCAAGAAGGCGCGCGACTCGGGGCACAGCCAAGCCTCGCTTACTGGCCAGATTAACAACGTGCGCCAAGCACTTGATGTGAGGATGGAGACCGCTCTCTCTCACTGCAATGTCCATATTGCTTGCGTTGTCTGTGACACAAGCAATGGTTGTTCGTGGCCTTGTCAGCTCCCACTCTATTAGTGCATTTCTCAACACGTGAGCTATGTTAACACCAGTATGACTTTCACTTAGTTCACGAGTTTGCAACACAAAGCTTTTACTCTCCCATTTCTCGTTGATGACATGTGCTGTGATGGTGATGTAACTCTGTGTTGCACGCAACGTCCAGCCGTCGGTGGTCAGGGCTACGCAGTCGGCATTTTTGAGACACTCTTTCACGCTTTGTTTGGTTTCATTATAAATTTCCGGGATCACCTTCTCTGAAAAATGTCCTCTGCATGGCATCTTAAACTTGGGCTCCAGCACCTTGAACATTTGTATGAACTTTCGGTTTTCTACCATGTTAAATGGAGCCGTATAGTCCGCTATGAACTCCCCAATGAGCCTGGTTATCTGTCTAGCACGCGGACTTGATGGGGGTAGAGTTGGTGTCGTGCTTGTTTCATGGTCAGCTGTCCCTTCGGTAGGCTTGTTTTCTCCGGGGCAGTCTTCACATCTTTATGGTTACGTTGAAGGTGGTAGTTCATGTTGTTGTGTTGGAGGTGGTGTACGGAATGACAGCATAGCATAGCTTACACACAGTCTTACTCTTGTCAGTAACTCTGTTTCCGTCTTTGTCTTTTTCAATAAGAAAGCCAAAATACTGCCAAACAGGTGACCTGTATCCAGGCGGAGCGTCCTCAATTTCGACCTCATTCGACATCTTTTAAGCAGTTCGGGGGCAAGGTAGTTGATGCTAATGTTTGTTCGCTCGCCTTCGCCTACAGTGTTGCAGCTTGCGCTGTGAACTGGCTGACGGGATGACGCTGCACCGTCATCCGGAAATATATATATATATATATATATATATATATATATATATATATATATATATATATATATATATAATTTTTTTTATTTAGTTTTTCCCCGTTTGACCCACAGATAGTGCTGCCAGCCTATCATATTCCTGCCCTACATACATATTCTAAATTATTTATTTACTACAAAAATCATGTGGCATTGCCATCTAGCCTTTATTTCGCGATACATTTTTTTAAAGCTCGATGCGTTTCGTCACGTTTTGTATCGCGATATTTCGTCAAACGATATTTCGTCCCATCCCTATTAAATACGTGTAAAAAGAATTGAATATTGGCCAGTGTGGCAACTGTTGTTCAGTGTTGAAGAACAATACATCTTTGGAAAGGTAAGTTAGTGTTCAGTTTTATTTTAATCTTCTTAATTTTAGTAATCTTAAACATATAAACTCTAGATTTTATGGTCAGAATTGCTTTTAAGCTGGGTAACATTTCTTCTAAAAAGTGCAAAGTTGCAGTATTTACATTTTGCTTTCACTGTAAATTTGTTTTTGTCACTATTTGTGAAACACATCCTTAAATTCAATTTGGCAGAAATATTTGATTAAAATAACACACTACTAATCCTGCTTTAACAGTGAAACAATGTTATGTCTTTCATATTTTACGGTGAAATTTAATGTACAATCAACAACTACTGTATGTATTTCTTACAGCGCAAGTTTGTATAAAAAGCAGGATGGTCATGTTAATTATTCTGAATTTTTTGTTGAATTTACCAGCTTAAAATGTTTTTTAAACAATGCAATTACGTAAAAATAACAGTAGGAATGTTAACAGTTTTACAGAAAATTCTGTAAATTTTACAGTGAGAAACCTTATCATCTAAAGGTTGTATTGTAAAGTTGTTAACGTATTTTCCGTACTTTTTACAGAATTTCTCTGGCAACCACAGCTGCCAGTTTTTTTTCTCGTAAAAATAATGACTTTTTTTTTACAGTGTATGACTATGAGACTCTATGACTGTGAATAATACGATACTAAGATCCTTCAATTAGGACGCTTAGATCCTTCAATGTTTGCAGCAAGATGTTGAAGATCTTTTATAAGTCTGTTGTGGAGAGTGTGATCACATCTGCAGTCACCTGTTGGGGGAGTGGCATCAAAGCAAGTGACATGAAGAGGTTGAACAGATAAGGAGGGCTGGTTCTGTTCTGGGGACTGATCTGGAGTCTCTTGAGTTGATTGTCCAAAGGAGGATGGTTCGGAAAATGAAAATCATCATGGAGAACCCTCATCATCCTCTTCACAACACAGTAACTCAACAGCAGAGTGTCTTTAGTCAAAGGCTTCTTCAGATCCGCTGCAGCACAGACCGCTACAGGAGATCTTTTTAGCCCACAGCTAGAACCTTCTACTATGGTTCCCTGAAGAAGAACTGAGCTACGACAACACTTAATTTGCCTTTGGGGATTAATAAAGTATTTTTGATTGATTTGATTGTTTGACATTGACACAAGACACAACAGAATCCACAACAGAAGACAACAGACAACAGTCCAGCACTGAACCGGCAACAGAAAGCACCAAGTAGTGCCAGACCCAGACAAGACACAGGTGCAGACAATGAGCAAATTGACAGGAGTGAAAGAACAGGAAGTGACATGACTATATATGGAACACTGTCTGTTAAAACCAGAGATGAGACAAACAGAGCCTAAACATGAAAACACAGCACACGACCAAGGCAACAATGATTCAAAAGTAACAATAAACACACAATGACTAAACATAAAGACATGATACAATAATTAACCCTAAATCTAAACTAAACTCAAAAGGCCAGATATACACACACACACACAATGACACAAACCCCTTAATCAACAAAACTCAAATGCCCACACTAAACAAAAACAGGAGACCGTGGCCATCACCCACAGCTCCTGACATCAATGCCCATGTGGGTAATGATAGAGTTACCTGGAGGGGTGTGACTAGAAGGACACGCCTCCCTGATCTGAATCCAAGTGATATTTAGTAATTGGATTTCTGTGCTAGGCACCCCATGTTCGAACGTAGGGTGGTCTAAGACTGTACCTGATACCAGTTCACTTGATTTCATAACCATTTTATTACACTCATACGATCAGCTAAAGGGACGGACAGAGTTGTTGACTGATCACCACCTGTATGTCATTACCACCAAACATGTGAATGGGTTAATGACAAACTGTAGTGTCAAGTACTTCGTGTAATTTTATCTCAAAAAGTGCTATACACTTACCCCTACAACCCTACTATGGATAGGCAGAAGAATATGGTTGGATCAATGGATAAAGGGATACCATACCATACCATACCATACCATACCATACCATACCATACCATACCATACCATCTTTATTTATAAAGCACTTTTAAACACAACAAGGAGGTTGCAAAGTGCTGAACAGCTTCATAAAATACACCAAGAAAATAATAAAAATAAAAACATTAAAACGTACATAAAATATAAATAGGAATAAAAACAATTTGAAAGTCAGAGGGAATCAAAAGCGAGGGAAAAAAAACTGTCTTTAAATGAGTGTTAAAAATAGTGACAGAAGGGGCCTGACGGATTTGGAGGAGAGCATTCCACAGCTTGGGCGCACAAGCTGAGAAAGCTCCATCACCTCAAGATTTACAGTGGTACCTTGGGAAAGACAGGAGAAGCTGATCTGTTGACCTGAGTGACCATGAGGAGCAATAAGGGGAGAGGAGTTCAATAAGGTAGGGAGGAGCCAGACCATTAAGTGACTTAAAAACAAAGAGTAAAATTTTAAAAGGGACACGGAATTCAACAGGGAGGCAGATGAAATGGGTTGGCGTCTTTCCAGTCCAGTTAAATACCTAGCAGCGGCATATCAAGCTAAAGGAGGAGGAGTTTGAATGTCTCGGACGTTTCACAAGACTTAGCAAACCTTGGGATCAGTTGTGTTACAACAAAATTTATGGGATTATCCTCAGCAGTGTATTTGTTCTTCTTTTTAAATGTTGGCTGTTGTGTATTTATAAAGTGACATCATTGTCTTTTTCCATAAAAAACATTACCTTTATTAACACAGTACAAGCAACAAACAGAAACAGAGGGAACCCTCTTGTGGACAATAACGGACGGTAAAACAAGTACATCTCTAATGGCTGACTGAGACAGAAGCTTAGATATTGGGCTTTAAATAGGTCAAAGTTAATGTTAAACATACAGTATATAAAAACCTGGTGAATGGAACGTTGAATCTTGCAAGTTTCTAAAGCCATTCATTCTGTTTGCAGGTTGACAAAGAGAGACAAAAAAGTACAGTCATGCTGAGCAACAATTAACAACAAGATGAAACAGAGTCATAACAAAAAAACAAAGTAAATAATTTAAAAAATGGTTCTTTTCATTTAAATGATTCAAAGTGTACAAAACTGTTACACATTTCTTTATCAGCAATTATGAACAAAACCTAGTTGCCTACAGTACACTTTACTTCAAAACACTAAAAACAATGTAAATGGATTACAAGCTACACACAGACTGCAATGTACTTTGAGTACTCAGGCCTCATATATTGCTAGTATCCCATGAGAAATGGCCGAATGCCTTTCAGATGCTACTTTCTCCTCTTCACACATACTACCAGCACATACTATTTATGTCATTAAAGCAGCATGTAAACTTCACAGCATCTCCTTTGTAGTTCTATGCCCCTATTTTTATTTACATACATGCAATACAATCCTGTTTATTTCTTTTTAGTTCCAGCAGGGTGAAGATGAGGAGTTTGGAAAAACTAAAAAATGATTATTTAAAAAATATTTCATATACAGTTACAGCAGTTAAGGCTCTTTAAGGACCTGAGGGTTTTGAACAAATAATTAGGCACACAGAAGGCAAAGAATAGCACTGGATACAGGGCTAAATAGAACAAATGAAGAGCATGAGACAGTCAGGGTTGAGAAATCAGTGTAATTCACAGGGACCAAAGTAGAGGAAACTGGAGGAGATGCCATCTATAACAGTCTGGTCCTAACATTGGATTGACATCATTGAGCTCTTCAGTGAATTTTTGTTTTGTCTTACTCTAGAGTGGACAAGGATGCTGAGAGATTCAGTCCATACTGTAATCAATCCATCTGTTCAGATGACTTGTAAAGCAGTTTCTTCTTAGTACAGTAATTATGCATGGACATCTGTGGCATTACAGGACCGACAGCTTTGGAGCTGAGTCATATAAATCTTAAAGTAAGAGTTAAGATGATTACAAGGAGGGTTCTGTATTGTTATGATCTGTAGAAATGTTACAGGCAATATACACCCATTGAAAACAATATATAACCTTTTGGTCTTTGGAAAGCCTCAGTTTGGAGAAATAGAGTTTAATTTTGACTAAATTTTATATAAAAACGTGCTTTTCTATAGGCACCCATATAGAGTTGTTATTAATTTATTCTTGCTTTCTTTGTTATTATTATTATTATTATTATTTACATACTCAGTCATATTCAGATAGTGACAAACTTGATAAGCTAACGGCTAGTCTAAGCTAGGCCAAAAAACTCGTGTGGATTGCTGCCATCTCAAAACAACTCCATTCTCAAAAGTTACCGTTCATACAAATGTTTTATAAAACCTTTGCACCTCTGTAAATTTTGCATTACATGGTTATTCTAGCATGAAATATTTTAATATTCCTGCTGGAAGTGCCCCAGGCTGCACTGGAAATGCCATGCCTGTCTGCAGCTGGTATTTGTGCTTAAAATAACAATAAAACTTTATGCAAATTAAAATGCAATGCAATATTGGCTTTGTTAAGCTACAATTAAACTTTATAGACAGGAGTTATTTTATAATGATACAATACCATTTCAAAATATATAATTATTTAGCAGTTTTGAGTGACAGGTTGGTGTCATAACTACTTTCCAATAAATTTAAATATCTTGCACAAAAGCCTATATGTCTGTGACTTTCAAATCAGAAACTGATGATAAGACTGTTGCTATATCCAACAAGTATATTGTCCTATAGTTTCATCCTGTGTAGAATCCTGTTGACTCAGACAGGTCCTGTATTGTTTTTACTTAGCTTTTTATTGATAACTTCTAACAAATGTCTTGGTAGTCATGTCTTACATTCCTATCAGTTTTAGGCTGACATGATGCAATCTGTAGAAAGAGCAATCTATCACTGGTGAGATGTATTGTGGCATAGTCTTGAGAACAAAAGGAATGCTGTTAAATTAAATATTTGCATCTATAAACTGTAAAACTGAACAATGATATTGTCCATGCATTTAAATGTTTTCACCATGGGAGAACGAGCCATCTTCAAATACACTCTCTCTTTCACTCAAACAAACATAAATACATATATAAAAACTCAACGTGTCATACAAAAAGATGCATATAAGACTTTTCTTTATTTTTTTCCTATGAAAGCTGCTTTGGTAACACCATAGTCAAGACATCAGTCAATCTCTTTAAGCCTGTCCTGGTTACTAAAAGACACTCTGTGCTTGTCTTCTCAGTGACTGACTTTTAATTTTTGTCAGTGGTTTCTGCCATTGCAATTTAAACGAACGGATCAAGTGGGACTTTTGCTTTCCAGCATCAGATGGAACATCTGCTGGGGGCCATTTGTCATAAAGATGTCCTTGCTGTGAAAGATAGCGCTATTGTGCTGAGGGCCGACAAGGTGGAGACCTTGGATGCGGAACCTACTGCTTTGGACCCTGAAATTGAAATGAAAAATTAAGAATATTGTTGTGAAAGGAAAAATAATACTTTCTGACATTTAATTTAAAGGTACAGTATGTAAGAATTAGACCTTGTTGTCAAATCCGACCCGTAGTTCATGTAGAAAAGAAAAAGAGACATCTGTTCTCAGCCACTCACACCCTCCCTGATTTTTCCGTTGAGTTGCTAGTTCTGATGTTGATCCTAATTTAGTTTCTCTTGTATTTGTTCAATTTTTGGGAATGTCTGAAGGTCTATTTGTTCAGCGTTGAGTTCTCTAAATGCATTTGAACGCCCCATCACGTGCAGCTCAGCTGCTCAGTTGGAAGGATGCGGTGGTTTATTACTTTTTGCTGCTGGTCGTACAGCTGCTTGTGTTGAAAACTTGGCAGCCTTGCAGACTCACATGTAATTCGTTATGGAACCAGGAAGTTTGGACGTGTAAATAATGATTCCGGTCTGCGCTAGCGTTTTTAAAATATCCTAAACTAGAGACCACCAGGCCGTCTGAAATCGAGAACAGTTACTGTGACCTTCTTTCACTATAAAATTCTTACATACTGTACCTTTAATTGGCAAGCTTTAGAAATTATGGGTTTAAAACATTTGATCAAACTGGACCTTTATAAAAAGTTTTACATAGCCTTTATAGAAAACGTTGGCATTATGGTGACATGAAAATGATGTATAATTCCATAGGTTTTATATGCAGCAGATTATCTTCCTCTGTTTTCCTTTTATAACAGCTTACTCATTCTGCTAACAGCAGCAGGGAATGAATAATCCAACTCAGCTGGAAGTCATTGACTAGCTCTCCACTGACCTTGTATCTTTGGGATGGTGATCTGCCTGCTGCTGCTGCCATCTCCTCCTTCTCCAAATGGCTTTATCTGGATGATATAGTCCTCATCCGTAGGAAGAGCAAGTTCTACAGAGGTGGTGTTTGTTTCCATGATGCTGGGCTGGCTGTGGTGATTCTTCTTGTACAGTACCTGCAGATGAGGAGGCAGTCATACCATTGCAACAAACACAATATTTTGATTACATAAATTATCTGAGTTCTTACTTTATAACCAGTAACTTCTGACTCATTCTCCAGGGCTTTGACCTGCTCCCATTTTAGAATAATCTTGGAGTTCGATGTGTTCCACGTTACTTTAAATGGCGGCTGACTGGGTACTGTGAGGGATAAAAACACATCACTGACAACAGAGAAGCTGATTGGTGGGTTAAAGCAAACAGGAATTCTGCTTCTGAGTGATACTTGCATGGTTTTTTAGTGGTCATACTGACAACAGAGCTGGCTGGTCCTGTTCCAGCAGTGTTATAGGCCCTCACTGTGATAGAATACGTGGTGCTGCCTCTCAGACTGTGAATAACTGTAGATGTTTGATTTCCTGTGGTCCTCTGCACGCTGGCCATGTCCTGCTTTTCATTTCTACTCCAGTATTTAATCTGAAAAGCAACAAGTCAGAACCACAGACGTGAACAGAGAAAATACTCTCCGTAAATTTCAATTACATGCTGTCAAAGAACTGCAAACTGTGAAGTGGCCTTAAAACAAGCAGAATGTGTCCCTTGTGAAATGTGCTCATCCGATCTGTTGTGGTTTAAATAAGATGAATAAAGTATGCATGAAAGAAAAACATGAAAGGCACATAAAAACAAAGAAAAGAAAGAGGCTTAATCAAAATTTTCCCCTACAATTTGTGGATGATAGATTTTTTTGGTAATTTTTTTTTCTTGCCAAAGCTGGAACTGTGATCACTTCACAGCCCAATTCTAAACTGTCCTAACATGAATGATTTGCTCATCTATGTACTTTGAGTGCAACCCACTCCTTGTTAAGATTCTTGATTTAAATGCTGATTGGAATCAAAATAGGGAGAACTTACTGAAGCACACAGCATTGTCATGTGAATTAAAAGCAGACAGTTCTTTTCCTTAGAGTATTGCATCAGTACACTAATCAATGCAGTTATAGTACTTAAGTAAGCAACAAGAGAGACAGCTACACCCACAGGATTGGGACCACGCTGGATAATTACGCATGAAGCAAGCTATTATCTCGTAATCCTAAAGTGCATATATCTGAGGTGTGCATCAATAATAGAAGAGAAAGAGATTCAACAGCATTAGTTGCACACACAAACACAAGAGTAGCACACAAACACAAGGCTCACCTCATAGCCCAACACTCTCCTCCTGTTTGCGTTCCATAGCAGAGCTTTCCATGAAACTTCAATCTCAGATGCAGAGAGACTCTTAGCGTGGACCCTGGAAGGTGCTTGGCTAGGCTCTGGAATGATTTGATACAGATTTTAGGAGTAACATTTCGTTATAATGATGCATCAAGAAGAGAAAACAGCATTCATACCCACTTCCTTCATCAGAACAACAAATCATATAATTCAACCTGATCAGACTGAATTTATTAAAGGCAGACATGCAATTAACAGTAAAAAAAGGCTAATCAATTTAAAGGTGGTAAAGAAGATTTAGTAGCAAATTTAGATGTCAAATTTACTTTAAAATCATTTTATCGACTTGTAGCAGTCTTGTACTTATGGTTTATAAAAGAAAATGTTATAATATTCATAAACCATAGACCTGGTGAGGCTTGAAATAAAGTAGCCAATAGATAACAAACCCGTTTTGTTATCGACAACGCATGCGCACTACTCAAAAAACGACAAACAGCCGTTGAGCTTCTCATTCAGGGCAAAATGCTCTTTACCACCTATAATATACTGTAACATTGAAAATAAAAATGCTTTAATTGTCTCACCAGAGGCTTTTAAAGGGTTAACTGGAAATTTGTATTTGCTACATTACATAGATTTAGATTCAGACATGATTTCTTATTCTGAATCAAAATATTTTATAGCTCATCCACCACCTGTGTCAAGATAAATGATCAGATTTCTCCAAACTTTGATCTCAGCAGATACCAAACAAGGTTGTCCACTATCTCTAGGGCTGGGTATCACTCCTAATTTCCTGAATCGATTCGATTCGATTCACAAGAGCAAAAATTTATTTGATTTTGATTAATTTCGATTCGATTCAATATTGATTATTTTTTCAGATATTTCTGTCACATTAGTATTTCTTGAATATCAGACATTCGTAGATGGCAATTTTTATGAAATGCTGAAGCAGCCTTTCAACAGTGCGTATTTTATATACATTTAATATTCATGTTTTCATTAAAAATATCCAGAAGCAGTGGCATGTGGCATAACTGTAGCAAAAGGAAATGTATATTTTACTACTACTACTGTCATTTAGCAGACGCTTTTATCCAAAGCGACTTACATTGAGAGAACATACAAGCAAGAAATCAAAGAGAAGGAAACAATATAAGGAGGCGGACTGTTTGGAGTCCAGTTTAATTCCGACGCTGATACATCATGTTTATCAATTTTTTTTATTTTTTTTTTATCGATTTAGTGCTTTATGAATCGATTATCGATTTTTTATTCTTAAATCGATTTAAATCATTTAATCGATTTTTTAAACCCAGCCCTAACTATCTCCTTCTCTTTTTGCTATCATTAGCAGCACCAATCCAAAAAACAGCAATATCAGTGGAAGTAAAACAGGAAATCTAACATATAAGATTAGTTTATATGTTCATGATATCTTTCTTTACTTGGAAAATGCACATATATTTCTTTCAGAGACAATAAAACATATACAAATTCTGATCTATCTCAGACAACTTGATTAATTGGAATAAGTCAAAGGCCCTTCTGCTTAACCCAAACATTCAGATCAGTCCAACTATCCCAACACAGTTTAAAGACATTACATATTTAGGGATTTATATTTCCACTAGGCTGCAAGATTTAATTCAGTTTAATCATTTTTTAGCACTTTAAACAATAGAAGATGACGTCACTCGTTGGACTAACCTCCCCATGTTACTTATGGGAAGAACACACCACCACCGAGTTTAAGCAAAAAGGAGAGACAATGTTAATTATTAAAGGTACAGAGCAGCAGATCTTCCAGCAAACTAGTACAGGCTGTAGCTCTTCTGGAACTGAGACATCAGAGACAAGGAGAGGGCAAATTAGTAACTGGGTGATTTTCTGGTGAGAACAGTAAATTACTGACTGAGTTAATGCTCTCTTCAGGTGTATGGTAGAATGTGGAGGAGGACTGGCCACTGGTGATGACAATACTCAGCTGCAGAAGTACCTGGAGCTAAGTGCAGAAAGTAGAAAGTAACCCAGACTGGGAGAAAAGGTAGAAGAGATCTGTGGGAGCAATGGTTGACATGAGGAGAGAGATAGAACAGGTTGTTGCATATGATGACGTCACCAATGAAGGACAAGGCGTTAGGCTCTTCCAAAAAACAAACGGGGGTTATGCACAGTTTATCCAACCTTGAAACAGCCATGAAATGCTACTCTTAGATTACAGGAGAGTGGAAGATGGCATAATGGACAGATGAATCAAAATTTGAAGTCTTTGGTTCATCGCGCAGGTTCGTTGTATTCCATTGAGTAGGCAAAAGGATGGTTTCACTGTGAGTGGTATCAACTGTCAAACATGGAGGAGAATGTGTGATGGTCTGGGGCTATTTTGCTTGATCCAGGGTTGGTGACTTGTACAGCGTGAGAGGCACCCTGGACCAGAATATCTACCACCATTCTACAATGCCATGTAGTACCGTAAGGGCCTAGTTAGTCAGGGGTCATCCTACAGAAACATAGTGACCCCAAACACAAGTTCAAGCAATAAGAGAGCCAACTCAAGAAAAAAAGAACATGATGATAAGCTTGAAAACATTGAGTGGCCAGTACAGTCAGGTAAGTTTTACAAAATTTAAATAATCCTTCAGAGTTTCCTGGGATTTGAATGCTTACTTCTATCTTTCACTGCAGTGTCCTTGAGGAAAGGGGAGTAAATTGGGGGGAACCAAGGAACCAACCAGAGAGAGTAGAGGAGGTCAGAGCAAAGCATAAGGAGAACAGGTGAGTGATGAGGAGATGAGTAGATGAACACTCGTGTGATGGAAAGGTCCATTTCAGGAAACAAGAGAAGAATGAATCATTCTTTCATTCAGGCAGAAACAAACAGCTAAGATTGTCAGCTGGGCAGCAGGGTGTCCAAGTGGTTGAGAGCAGTGTTAATTTTGGCAAGAAATTTTAATTTAGTTTTAGTCAGTCTTTTGACTAAAACTCTTTAAAATTTTAGTCACAATTTTAGTCACTAAACTAGTTTTAATTGTAGTCTAATTTTAGTCGACGAAAATATGTGGCAGTTTTAATCGACTAAAATCAATTGTAGATTTAGTCGACTAAAATAAGTATATTTTCTGAAGTATTAAGTTAACAACTGCAATATAGTTTGGACATTTTCTTACCATTCCACACTTCATCTGGCGTCTTCCTGGGAGCAACTCAAACAACTACAGAAGCCTCTGCTCACCGCTCAATAAGCCGAGCTAGCTTTTTGGCTGATTCCTCTCTACATCTTTCTTTCTTCCTCTGATTGCGTTTCGTCGCTGTCTATTTTCGTGTCGTCTTTTATGTGTCAACGAAAATCCACATAATTATAGTCATAATAATCGTCTCAAATAGGGCCGTCTATTTTAGTTTTCGTTTCATTTTCGTCCGCAAAAATATATTCGTGACTAAAATTATGACGAAATATTTTAGTCAACAAAATTAACACTGGTGGAGAGAAGATCTGAAATAGTTCCACACTTATGGATTGTAGCAGGTAGTCAAACTTAGGAAAGCAAAACATAAGAGGAATCACCAACTATCAATGAAACTGGAAACTTAATTTTTACTTGAGACTGATTTTAGCAAAACATGGTGAAACATGGCCAGGGCTTTCACCAGAAGTTTAACATTCTAGAACTGGATCCAGAATGGATCCAATAGGAAGAGGGTCATGTGACCCATCAAACCTATTGGTAATTTCACAAGAAAAACAATGGTGTGCTTGGTGTTAATGTAACTTTATTCTTTCATGAGTTATTTACAAGTTTCTCTTTGTTCACAGCCATTGAGATGTCGAAGAGGTTAACACGTGAGGAGCGGATCAAAATTGTGTTGAAATCTGGTGAACTCAGTAACTGGGTCATTGCAGCAGATTTCAATGCAAGACACCCTACGAGACCACCCATCTCCCATGCTACAGTTAGCAAACTGCTTGCTAAGTTTTGTGAAACTGGTTCAGTGTTGAATTTGCCAAAATGTGGACACATGAAAACTGTCACTAATGAAGAAACATCAGTGGCTGTCCTAGCTTCATTCGGCAACAGCCCACAGCGTAGCACTCGCCGCATATCACTGGAGAGTGGCATTAGTCGAACATCCCTTCAGCGGATATTAGCTACTTTATTAACAAATGGCATCCTTAAAAACTCCAGCTACTGCAGCATCTCAATGAGGATGACCCAGATCGGCGCACAGAATTTGCAGAATGGGCAAAACAAAAATGGGAACATGACCCTCAGTTCACGCAGAAGATTTTGTTCAGTGATGAGGTAAACTTTTATGTGAATGGTGAAGTTAACAAACAAAACCACCGCTATTGGTCTGACACTAACCCACATTGGATAGATCCCTCCAAGACTGTTATACAAAGGTAGTGGGGCCATTCTTCATCAATGGAAACCTCAAGGCCACTGGATATTTAAAATTGCTACATGGTCATGTGTTTCCCTCTTTATGCACTGAAGCTGGCACAATCCCCGAGTTTTTCCAGCAAGATGGTGCACCACCACATTATGGGTGTCAGGTCTGAGCATTCCTAGATGAACAGTTTCCTGGAAAGTGGTTTGGTCGTCGTGGGCCAGTTGAATGGCCCCCAAGGTCTCCTGATCTGACCCCCTTAGACTTTTATCCTTGGGGTCATCTGAAGGCAATTGTCTATGGTGTGAAGATACAAGACGTGCAGCACCTGAAACTACAGATACTGGAAGCCTGTGCTGGCATTTCTCCTGCGGTGTTGCTATCAGTGCGTGAAGAGTGGGAGAAGAAGGTTGCATTGACAATCCAACACAATGAGCAGCACATTGAACACATTTTATAAGTGGTCAGAAACTTGTAAATAACTCATGAAAGAATAAAGTAACGTTAAAACCAAGCACACCATTGTTTTTCTTGTGAAATTACAAATATGTTTGATGTGTCACATGACCCTCTTCCTATTGAAAAAAACACAAGTTGGATCCAAGATGGCTGACTTCAAAATGGCCACCATGGTCACCACCCATCTTGAAAAGTTTGCCTCCTCACATATACTAATGTGCCACAAACAGGACCTTATTCTCACCAACCATTCCCATTTTATTAAGGTGTATCCATATAAATGGCCCACCCTGTAGATGGCAGTTCAGAATGTTCCTAAACCTAAAACAAAGAAACAACTGATGTCATTTCTGGGAATGACTTCATACTGCAGAAATTTCATTCCCCATTATTCAACTATCAAACCACTTCTTGCCTCTCTCATTTATGGTCGATCTCTGGGGGCTCATGATTTAATCAAATGGACGGCTGAGGCTGAAGCTGCATTTCTCATGCTGATATCCTCTTTACAATCTGCACGTCTTAGTTCTGCCAGATCCTTCTAAACCTTTTGTTCAAATGGTGGATGAAATGGGTGGTTTCATGTCTTCTGTGTTGTTGAAATCCTGTGTTGACAAGCTGCATTCAGTAGATTATTAGTCTACTAAACTTAACCAAGGAGCGGCAGGTCTTCCTGGATGCCTGAGGGCTGTGGCTGCTGCCGAGAAAGCTATCCTTGCTTCACGGGGCATTGAGGTTTATTTTGATCTGATGGTTCAGCACTTTGTCTCCATAATTCTTCTTGAGGAAAAAACTTCCCACCTCTCTGCTGTTTGCTGGTTGAGATATTCATCTGTTTTGCCGGGAAAGCCCAACATAACTGTGAAACGTTGCACTGCTCTTAATCCAGCCACTTTACTTCCAACAGCTGATGGCAAGCCATTAAGATATGTATGTTTGTATGTATGTAAGAATGTGGAGGATGTACTGTAGAGCAGTATATCAGAGTATCATATCACTGTTAAATCTGGACTTTATGATTGACTTTAGTTGGGAATATTAAAAAAATTGTTTGTGTCAATCCTTTGTTTATCTACTAAGACATTAAATTGTATGAAACTATCCTCTGAGAGATATGCACTAAATGGGTGAATGGATACCTTTGCTGGAATGTAAATTTTAGAACTTTTTTATTCTGCAGAATGTCTAGAGTGTTCCAGATGGAGGAGAGTTTACAAGAGAAAAATAAGACCCATTTAGTTTAATATATTCCCAACAGGTTACCAGGGACATGCTTATAGTTACACTACAGTGAAAAGTTTAAAAACACCCAAATTGTCCAGTTTTTATAAGAAAAAATGCTGTTTAATGCATCTGAAAGACAATTAAACTGAAATTAAAGCATAATGCAAAGAAGAGATTGGAGTTTAAAAAAAGGAAATAAAAGAAACAATTTATAGACCGAAATATATTCGAAACATTTGTCTCATCAAAGCAGCCATCCTTGACGGGATATAACAGTTGAATACAGTTGTGTTATTCTTTCTACAACAGAAATAACATTCTTTAAAAAGTTCTTTCCATATCTGTTGCAGAAGTTCCCATAGATGTGTAGCACATGTGGGTTGCTTGTCAGGGTCCTGGGGCTTCTTCCTCTCTAGTCTCTTGGTGCTTTCACCATTTTCACTCTTTATCTGTTTCTGCTGCTTTTTACTTTTTTGTCTTTCTAAGTTTTGTTTCCCTTTATTTTTTCTCCTTTAGGTGAGACTGAGCGACCTCTCCTAAGCCCCACCAGCTGGTGAGATTGCCACTGCTGTTATTTGAATCACAACTGGAATAAATCATTAATCATCTGCTCTCCACAGACTTTATCTACTCAGCAGCTGTGCTCTTAGATGGAGTGAAGTTTATCTCAGTTCACACAAATTAGAAACCATCAGCTACAATCTGTTTATTAGTGAGTGTTAAAGGGTTTTTAACCCACCTGCTGTAACAATGCTGCTACAAGGTTGTAAATGCTCAGACAGGGTTCTTTTACTGTTTCCACTTTATCCATTGAATTTCACCTTCTAGCAGCAGAAACTTGGTGGGATGAGGCAGCGTGAAAAGGTACTTTCTATCGTTCTCTCAGTGATTCTTATAAAGACTATTTATCCATTTGTGAAGATTGTGGAACAATTAGATTAGCTAATTTCCCTATATATTAAAACTAACAATGGATTAAGAGAAAGACAAAGAGAGACTGGGTGTGTGCCCCCGAGTTCCTCTGCTGTCCGTTCAACCAGTAATTACCACTCCTGTCTCAGATCTAACTAGTTTCTCTTCCAGTACAGAACCCATGTAGAGAGGACACACCTGTCCAATCCCTAAAGACTGACTGAGAAAAACATATTTTTCTTATACTGCGGTTAACCCCAACATCAAACCGTCCACTTGTGTTAAAAAAGGTTGCATCTACCAGTAACAAAGAGAGGACTGGTGGGTGAAATACACTAGTCTAATACACACATGCACACACCTTTTTATTTACTTAAATCTACTTATATCAAAGACTCTTAAATGTACATAGAATATGTCTATTGTTGTGGTTATCAGCAATAAATGTGTCTTGACTGTTTTGTTTTTGTGTTATTTGAACAAGTCAGAGGAACATGTAAATCTACTATTATGAGAGTATAAAGGGACATTTTAGGGATTATTTCAGTTTTTTAAGCCTTCTGAATTTCCCTGAAGTGTAAAGAAGATGAGCAAATTAGGTCAACTGAAGTGTGAAATTCCTCTTTTTGCTGGAGTGTTAGGACTGCAGTGACAGCCTTTATAAAGTTAAAACAGGAAGTGAACTGTGGCTACATTTACTCTAAATCTCTTTATTGTATATGTTTATTTTTGATTGTAAAACTTTCTTTTATGATGTTACAATGATGTATGATTTAAGAGTGATTTAACATTCAGTAACTTGTGATTTGTAGATTGTGCTGTAGTCATGTGAATCGGAAATTACAGTAGGTTGATTGTGAGTACAGATTAATTCATGTTACATCACCATGAGTCATGCATTAAATAAAATGTTTTTAATTATGTAATCTGTACCAAGACTTCACCACATCAGCTCAGGATGTGATCTGTCTTTTTCATTCAAAAAAGTCGGTAGTAAGGGCTGAATTGTAACGTTAAATTAAACTTTCTGAATACACGAGTCTGGGTCATATGGTGGAAATGGGATCAAAGAAAGAGACTTTTTAAGCATCTTATGACACGAGTTTATACACACCTTCCTCTGCAGAGTAGATGGTAGTGACTGGTCCAAAAGGCCCCTCCCCCTCATTGTTGTAAACTCCCACCTTCACATGGAAGGGTGAGAAAGGTGGGATGCTCTCATTTTTAAAGATATATCTAGATGCTTCTGGGGATGGGACAGCTGCTTGCATCCAGCCTGTGGCACCGTGAGGTCGAAAAGCCACCACGTAACCAAACCCTGGTCCATTCTGTAACTCTTCTGGAACAGGCTAGAAAAAAAATACAGTTTGAGCACCTTCGAATGCATTTCCACCTCATCGATTCAGTGTTGCGAAAAAACAAATGAATGCAAGTAAAAAGTGTTAACAAGACAAGCCAGAAAATCACACTGAGATTTTGACCCAACTTTAGGCCCGCCCCTCGGGTTTGATGCAAGCTAATCACTAAATTTGATGTTCTGTCCCTATTTTTTCTCAAGCAGAAGGGGTGGGGAATTGAATATTTGAATCCTTTGATTTTTTATAGAGTTATTTGGACTTAGGATGGAAACTATAGGTATAATTAACAATATTGTTACTCAGCCACTTTCTTATGAAGATGCATTTGTGACATGATTTGGCTTTAAGATTAAGTGTAAACTTGAAAATATCTAAACATAAATGAACATGAATTAATCTAAAACCATAAGAGATGATACAATTAAGCTAGTTGTTTCAATGTAAAGAGGGGTGAATTAATTTACTACCTACTACAAATAGAAAGTCTAGAAATGACTTAAATGCTTATAAATGACAATGAGTTAAGTTAGAATAAAAGTACTTGTGGAACAGCATTACTTAGATTCAAATCAAGGTATATGGCGCATGGCTTTAGATGAAAAGAGTCGTTATTATTACCATGTCTTTAGAAACATAATATAATATAATATAATATAATATAATATAATATAATATAATATAATATAATATAATATAATATAATATAATAGTAATCCTGCAAGGAAAAATGCTTGAAAGAGAACATTCATTAACATAATTACTTCACAATAAGTCCACAGTCTGTATGGAGCCTACGAAAATCTTAGTAATAATCCCTCACTATGTTCACTAAGGGTCACTGAAGATTTTCACGGCCCTCCTGTGTTCTCACACTTTTGTAATGCAAAACCAGCAACAGTATTATCACATTCAACAGTGAAGTGGTTCTACTGCTGCATGATCAACTGAAGTTCTTCCTTAATCTGTGTTACAGTTACACAGACTTTTTCTGTTACACAGTCCACACTGTTCACATGAACAGCTGAACAGTTTATTTCATGCTTTAATTTCTGGACTAAGTTTACGCTTCAAATTCTTTTCTGTTGGCACAGATCGTCACAAATATTAACATCAGGCAGATCACCTGTTAGTCTGCTGATTTCTTGTTGGTGATACATGACTGATATTTTTTGAAAAGTCTATTTGTGCTGTCAATCAGACCACGGTGTCTCCCAGCTGACTGATTTGACAAGATGCAGAACAAGTGCGAAGTCCTTGTGTCAGCGTGAACGGATTCCTAAAAGCCCACTCTTGCCATAAGCGCTGTATTTATGCAGCTTGACGAAGCTTGTTGTTAATGTTACTATGAAACAAAAGAGGCAGTCTGACTGAGGTCTGATTGACAGCCCTGTTTGCTGTTCTGAAACCTTCCCGTGTGTGTGTTCTTGTTTTTCTACCCTACCAAGGACCAGTTTTGAGATAATTACTATCCTTCTTGGGACTGATGATTCTTGTGGGGACTGAAGCCTGGTCCCCATGAGGGGGACTCCCCTTTTTAGGGTTAGGGTTCAGCTTTAGAGGTATAGTGTGAATTGAGTTAGGCTTAGGGTTTGTGTGTGTGTGTAATTTACTGATAAAAAATTATAGCATTAAATGTAAGAATGATGTAAGTATGTAGTTTTATAATCATCCTTGTGGCTTTTGTGTAACAATAAAATGTACAAGATTTGAATTTGATCACTGCCTCTTGTTTTATATTTATATAGACAACAACCTTGAACTAGCTACGTAAATACTGTGTTTATGGAAAAAAAATGCTCTTGTACATTTATTGAGCCATCATACTAACACACTGACTCGGTCAGCTCAGTCCTCTGGGACACACTGCAGTCCGAGTGATGGCACAATGTACTTTGCAAATAATATCAGTCAGGTATCAACAGCAGCAAACCAGAAACAATTATTTTCTAGCAGTAAATAGACTAACATGTGATCTGCCTGATGTTAATATATGTGGTGATATGTGCCAGAAGGAAAAAAAAAGTTGAAGCGTAAACCTGGTCCAGAAATGACACAATAAAATCACTGTGCAGCGGTAACAGACTGTCTAACATACAAAGACTTGTCAATGAAACACAGACTAAATTAAAAGTTAAGAAAAATTGCAGTGGATCATGCAGCAGTACAGCGGACGCTGTGGAATGTGTTAATCTGATCCAAAAGCATGAGAGCAAAAATGACGTCTGCAAAAATCTTCGTCAACCTGCTTTACTATAATTTAACTTATGTGTGTTAAAACATCAACACTGACTCAACCAACATTTCACAGCAGGTTGATTTTAAGTAACTTGACATATCAACCAAGCCTAGAATGTTTATATTTAGTCAAGTCTTTGTAGAAATGGCAAAACAGTGGAAAAAACAAACCTAAAGGAAACCTATCCAAAACAATTAAGTTTTGACTTTGAAAGAATCATTGAGTTTAATTATCCTCCTGAAACCTTACAAGCATTTTCCCTTACCCTGGGGGTGACAGCAGCAATAATTGCTTCTGTGTTCTTAAAAATGAAATGCCATACATAAGGACGTTCATGTGTTATTAATGAAACAGGGGTTTGGATCCAGAGAGAGTAATGATATCTAGCCTCTATCATTGGGTGAGGGGGTCTGCGAGCTTGCTTACCTCCCATGTGATGACTAATTCAGAGCGACTGCCTCCACCTCCACTTACATTTGCTGGAGTGACCTTCGGAGCTGCAGAAAGAAAACAGATCAACTCAGCTCCATATTTTTCCTAAAAATCTAAAAAAATAGGTTGTAATTTTCAATGGTGCTATGCCTTGAAAATAACTGGAGTAACTTTGACATGCAGATCTTCATTAACTTATTTATACTCTGCCCTCTGATGCTCTACTGTTGGAAAATAGTGTTCTGCTTGTTATGATTTTTGTGTTGGAAAGGAAAAAACTTTAATTGTGTTTTAAATGAAAATAAAGCACATGGAACTAAAGGCCTCATTTATCAATCATTAATAAGTTCATTATGTCTTCCTTTTATGAGTGGCTGTGGCTCAGTGGTTAGAGCGGTCGTCCTCCAACTTGAAAGTTGGTGGATCGATCCCGGCTTCCACCGCCACATGTCGAAGTGTCCTTGGGCAAGACACTGAACCCCATGTTGCACCCCGATCTGCGTATCGGGTTATGTGAGTGTTAGCCCCTACCCTCTCCCCCGGACATACAAATACCGGACATTTACATTTACCATTTTCAATAAGATTATCTCAAGTTTCTCTTGAATTTAGGGATTTTGTTTTCTTTACCTTGCGTTGTCTGTCCTCTGCAGTCAAGGTAAAAAAAAGTCCTTCTATTTGAGATTTATGAACAACAGTTTTACTCCAGCATTTATCATACACAAAACACTTAACAACACAAACTAAATTACTTATGGCCACTATGAGGATTTGGAGAGTTTCTGGACTCTGTCCTGTAGTCTGTCTTTATTTTCAGTTATTACTGTTTTTTATGTCTTTGTATGTATTTAGCTTTGCAGGGTTTTTCCTTATTCCTCCCTTGTTGTTGATTTTGTAGTCCTTGAGTTCTGGGTTTGGGGCTGTACTCTGTTTTATCTTCAGTTATACTGGATACATCTTTATTAAAGGTTTATTAAAAACGCTTATTCTGAGGTTTCTGTTGAATATTTTAGCTCCACAAGTGTTCTTACCTTCATATTGGTTATGAACACACCACAACAACTTCTCTTTCAGTTTTTATCTCTCAAACTATGCAGGTGGCGATAATACCTGAGTTCTCCCGAGTTTGAACAGCCTGTATCTGTTTCGTCACAACTCCTTTGCTCATTAGTATTCATCAGCTCCCACAGTTGAAACCACTCCTAGCATGCTGCTAGCTGAAAACTGTTAGCATAAGACGTAGCAAACAGGAAGAGACTCGGGGGAAGGAAACGGTTTAGCCAATGTTAGCCAATGCTCTCATCAGCTAGTTTGTTAGCCAAACTGAGTCCAGCAAATTCGCATAATGAATATTAATGAGTTGCAGCCTGCCGAATCTTCATGCAGACAGATTGAAAGGTCTGTAAATCAATGTTTCCTAATGTTTTTTTAGATATAAAATGTTTCATATTACATATTCATGTTTATACTTCCGAAATAACCACAAAGTCATGAAATTTGTGTGAAATGGCCTCTTTAAAGCTGATGTTTCTTAGTTCAGATTTTTTTAGTCTTAGTTTTTGGTTTCTAATGAGTTTTTTGTCTTCTTTCAGTTTCATATTGTTGTGTCTACAGTCAGAATAGTCTAATGTTTTCTTTTATTGGTCTGTTGTCAGTTTTCTTCATTCACTCACCACGATGGCAGATCAAAAATCAAGATAAAAAATTTGGCTTAATTTTACAAAAATAAATACCGACAATGCACGCTGTTACAAACGCAACAAAAGCCTTTGCTTGCAACACGGGTAATTTAACCAAACACCTTGTTAAAATATACCAAATACAAACAGAGAGCTGTACAGTGTTTGACTGTTTGAGTGCTGCAGCAACAACAAGCTCTGAATCAGAGGACTTATTTTGCTGTGAACACTTTAACATTCAAAATCTTTCATTTTGGTTCTTAATTGCACTGTTTTATGGGGAAATTATGTTTGCTACAGTGGGGCAAAAAAGTATTTAGTCAGCCACCAACTGTGTAAGTTCTCCCACTTAAAAAGATCAGAGAGGCCTGTAATTTTCATCATAGGTATACCTCAACTATGAGAGACAAAATGAGGAAAAAAAATCCAGAAAATCACATTGTCTGATTTTTAAAGAATTTATTTGCAAATTATGGTGGAAAATAAGTATTTGGTCACCTACAAACAAGTAAGATTTCTGGCTTTTACAGACCTGTAACTTCTTTAAGAGGCTCCTCGGTCCTCCACTCGTTACCTGTATTAATGGCACCTGTGTGAACTCGTTATCAGTATAAAAGACACCTGTACAAAAGTATTTACATTATGTTCACTTTGTTGTATTTTTCTGAGTGTCCATGGGTCCCTGGGTAGCTTCACCACTGTTTTTGACATCTTTGAAGGTGTGGGTGTTTCCCCACCCCAAAGCCCCAAAGCATGGTTTCGAATGATTTTCACCCGGCAATAGTGAAAGAGGGTATAGCACGTTTTGGGTGGATTTCACCCGATGATAGTGTTAATGTATAAAATAAGCAGATCTTGCCACATGTAAAGGGTGACAACATTAGGCTCACCCTATTTGCTATCCTTTGTCAACTACAGCTGTCATTCTGTTACAGGATTAGTGTCTCTGGTATCTCAACTAGTGAGTAACACATAGGTATGGTTTATTTAACTTGGCAATTGTTAAGCCAAAAGCTACATTATGTATTTAGCTAGCTAACTGTGCACATTCTTTCAGCAAAGAGATACATTAACACACAAGATAGCTAGCTGGTGACGTTCTAGCATGACCCTAGAAAAAAAATGTCTAAAAAGGAAGTCAGTGAAGTATTTGACCCAAAAGGAAATATAAGAGGCTCTGTTCAGGGAAAGCAGTGTTGATCTAGTGGAAGCAGAAATGATGTGTGACAGCGATGTGGACTATATTCCGAAACCAAGTGATGATGATGATGACAATGATGGTGATGGCTTTGAGGCTACTCGTCAGAAAAAAAAGTGACTCCATGATTCCAGTAGACTGACCACCAGACAAGTTGCCACCTCAGGACCTGTTGCTTTTAGGTTTACTGCCCATCCTACTTCCCCTGCCACACCTGAAGAGGCCCCTGCCATGCCTGATGCGGTCCCTGTTACGATGCATTCATTTCATTCAATTGCCCCACTAAACCAGAAGCTGCAGATGTCCAACATGATCACAGCTTTCCAGCGTAAACTTGGCCTATGAATGTATCAAGTGAAGCAGAACAATCTTGTCCACTTCCATGTTTGTCAAAACATCTCAGCTTCATTTCCTACTTCTTCATGTGCCCAGTTGGCTACCACACTGAGCCTGGTAATGAAAGTGTTTGTTCAGCATTTCTCTGACATTAGAGCACAGCACTCAGGACTTGCTATCTTTGCCAATCCTTTCGCCACTGACAACTCCACTGCACCTCAAGACCTTCAGATGGAGTTATTTGAGCTTCAAAGCAATAGTGGCCTGAGAGCAAAGGCCCAAGATGCTGTAATGCAAGACCTACTCCTTTCTATTTTAACCAAGGACAAGAATAATTAAAACTCCGTGAAATGTAATGATTCTGCTGCCATTTTGCTTTGTGTTTGTTATTTTCAGAACATGATCAATGGATGAGGATGGTGGAGGTGGGATTCACTTGGTGTGTTCAAGGACCGGCAGCATCTCCTCATCAACTTCACCTGAAAACTTGAACTATGTAGTTGTAAACTAAAACAACTTTTATGTTGTTATTTTGAATATATTTCTACAATATGTGTTTAGCAATTTGTTTCTAGTATTTGCAGGTTTATGTGTTTATGCAGACAAATATTTACTGTAATCAAGCATCTATCATGAGTTGGACGTATGGCCCTTGCAAGGCTGTATGCAGCCCTTGGTTTTTGTAAAATGATACATCTGTCACACATGTTCTTGGCAGCTCACTATTGTTTATTGGACCATTATTTTGCTCCTCTCAACTATGACAAAAAGTTTTGAACAAAGTTAATGTCTTTACTTCTTTTTTTCCCTTATTCACTTGGATAATTTGATCATTAATTGATGGAGTAATGCAACTTTCATAACCAGACAAATTAACGATTTATGTTATGATAACATAACAAGCAAACATATTTTTACATCAATGCAAATATATCTGTAATGTTTGTACGTTGAATAGGTAAAGATTTTAGTATTATTTAACATTAATTAGTAGTTGCATTGATTTTATATTACATTTATTTACATTTCTACTGTTTATACAGCAGACCTGCCAACCTTGTCAAAAAAATTTGAGTACCACTTGGGTTGAGCGGCTTTTTCTTGCAGAATTTTGCGACTCCCGTAAGGTTATCAAAGCGATAACGATGGGTTATAGAGGTCGTTTGTCACCTCCTGTGTTTTGAGCCCATAAGTTTAAACGCGTAAAGGTTCACATTCCCAAAGGCTGGCCGGTCTGCTGACACACACAGACCCGCACACGCGTGTCCTCACACATCCCGAGATAATTTACCTTTTTAAATGCCAGGACAGCAGCGAATAGGGCACCGGTGGATGGAGAGATGTAGCGGGCAGCAGGACACAGGACGTAGCGGGGAGGTGGGGGCGTTACGCTGTAGGTTAGTCAGACTTTGTTTTCTCTGCTTTTCTGCGATGACTGGCTGAAACGTCTTCACCGCGCTCCAGCATTTTTTTACAGAACGCACATGTGCGCAGCTTTTAGCGTAGTTTAGAGGGGCGAGTCGTACTCGCGTATTTAGATGCCAAATTGTGTACTTGCTACGCAAAATGCGTACAGGTTGGCAGGTCTGATACAGTCACATCTGGTCCTTTGAGGGCGACCATTATACTGAAAACAGAAATAGCCCTCAGTCAGTAAACAAAAAGTATATTTGAGCTTTTTAACATATTCAATTACTAATAGAATTTAATACTTCCCCTTAAAGAGGCAATTTCATACAAATTTCAGGACTTTGTGGTTATTTCTTAAGTATTAACCAGTAATACGAAACATTTTATATCTAAAAAACAATGGGAAACACTTATTAACAGACCTTTCAATCTGTCTGCATCAAAATTCAGCTGGTTCCCAGCTATTTCCGTCAGGTTGCTTCATCAGGCTTTGGCAGCAGCTCGTTCATATTCATTATTTGAATTTGCTGGAATCAGATTGGCTAACAAACTAGCCTATGAGAGCAAAGTATACTGTTTCTTTACCCATTGCATGCGCATGGTAACATCAGGCGTTCTCTCTTCCTATTTGCTACGTCTTATGCTACAGCTTTTAGCAAGCAGCATGCTAGGCATGGTTTCAACTGCAGGAGCTGCCGAATACTAACGAGCAAAGGAATTGTGACGTTTCAGAATGAACAAACACTCATGACCCAACAAAATGGTCATTGACTCCACAATCGCCCAGTCTATACTGAGTCTCATAGTTGAACTTTATTGGCTCTTAGAATCTTCTTGGCTTCATAAGGAAATGAACTGACTTCCCCAGCTGAGGCTAACCAATAAACACATGCCTAAATGAAACTTCTCATATCAAAAACAATTTTTTGGATTTGAAAACAAAATATTTAATTTGCAAGAACAAAGTTTGGGCACTTATTTATATTCAAACAGTAGTTTTACTTAAAAAAAAAGTTAAAATAATTGAAAAATGTTTCTAATAAAACAAGCTGAAGCAAATGAAAGTCTACTTTTTTTGCACAAAAACAACAAAGATTTTCAAATGTCACAGTACATACATGTGGTCTTTGTCCTGGCTTGTTTGGATGGCTTGCTGGGCTCGCCTGTCCCAACTCTGTTGCTTGCAAGTACTCGGAACTCATACTCCACCCAAGGGTTCAGGTCTATTACCATAGCTGTCAGCTGTTGGCCACTAACCACCTTAGGAACTGGCATAAAACAAACAGTACCTTCATACGTTTAACATAAACATATGTGTGCAAGAGGGAGAAATAGATATAGTTTGTATGAATCAATGAAGACATAACTGTTTATTCTGTAGCCTGACAGACCTAAAAAAAAAATCACACTACTGATATTAAAGACATAAAATTCCCCACAATGAGATGATAAACATCAAAACAATAATAAAAAACAGTTAAAAAACAGTATGTAAAATAATACCTTCAGTACTAATGTATCATTTACGTGATAAATTGGCACACAATTTTACCAAAAAACAGAAATTCCTTAATCAAAAATTTTCTCAGTAGATGCAGAACTAAAAAGTCACATTGATCACGTTATTTTCTGTTTATTTTTAGTTCATGAGTGAAACTTTGCAAATCAATGAGCTCAGAACAAAATGTCATGGATAAACTGTAATTTTGAAATAAAAAAAAAAGAGTGGTAGAGTTGGGAATACAAATTAACATAAAATTCCATTGCATCAACAATACATGCGTAAGGGTGTGCTATTTAACTACAATTTCATTCTACAGCCTTTGCAACATCAGAAAGAGATCCATGTTTCAGAGCTCTTAAGAATTAGATAATATAGCATTCACAACACCACTGCGCATCATTAGACACTGGAGTAAAAATTTCATCTCCAATATTTTCACAGGCAAGGTAGAATTAGGAAAAGTCCTTCCCTTGTGTGTAGAGGAGTTCACGGCTGGTTGGAAAGAGAAAGAGAACTTACTTGTGCTGACAGCCTGCCACCCCAAGGAATATGGTGTCCTGGCTTGGATAGTGTATGCCATAATGGGACTGTGATTATCAGGAGCAGGCCTCCAGGACAAAGAGGCTGTAGTGTCAGTAATGTCTTCTACATGAATGCTGGTGGGGGGCTCCGGGGGACCTGATAGATGGTATAGATTGGTAGAGGGATTTTAACACCTGTAGTAACTTCAGTGTGAAACTTTTAGGGAGTTAAATGGTCTAAGTAGACAGTATATTCTCTTTAAACCTCAGAGAAATTTGTCATCAGCAAACATTTTGCCCACTCACTTTTTCATCAGTAGACAAAAGATAAATGATTTTGCTATATGGATATCTTTCACAATATGTAACTAGTCAGATAGCGAGTGGAATGCACAATATTGCAACTTACCTCGAACAACCAAGTCCATGGCAATTGAAATGCTGTCCACCTTGGTTTGCACAGTGCATGTGTACTTTCCTGCATGCCTAAGCTGGATGTTTCGAATCATGATGTCTCCCGCCGAATGCTGCTGTCATTCAATACACACACAACCATGCACACAAAAGTAGACAAGCATCCATGAGTAACAAGAAAATCCTCCAGCTTTTCTAATAATAAAAAACAATCTTGATATTGTCAACCTCATGGGTAAAGAAATCAAGCTGAAAAGAATGTGCAGGTTTTCAAAACTCTATGCATGTCCTAAAAAATATCCACTTTTTTGTGTCTCTCGCTCTCCCTCTACCCTTCAAACAAGACACAAAAACACCCTTAGACTAATTAATTTAATCACAATTACACAGCTGTATTTTCCCAAATAGTTTGAATGGGATTATGATATGCTAAATGGAACAGCCTGGTGGCTAACCTGATCGTTCTTTAAGAAAGTATTTCAAGCTGTCCCTAAGAGCCCAGCCTCCAGTCAAATATGACAGCTTGGTAGATTTTGTGATCCGTACAAACAACACTATATTCCATATGCGACCTCTATCTGCAACCCTAACCTTAACCGTTATCAAACTTTATTTGTTTAGCACTTTTCATGCTAATTGCAACACAAAGTGCTTCACATAATAAAAACACTTAAAAACAAACACTCAAACACAAAAAAAATTATTCAGACCCCAACCCCCTGCTACCCCTAACTCCATCCCCAAAAATGCTATTGAGATCTTTTAAGTGCAACTAATCTCCAAATCAACTGTTTTGCTGATAAACTATATTAATGAGTGTCTAATAGTCCTGTCTACATTTTTGGGTCTTGTTTTTGGTATTTTAGCACATTTTTATACAACTATTCATTTTACACCAAAAACTGTTATTGGAGCGCCCTCTTCAGGTTATAACGTTACACTGCACTTGAATTTGAGGCATTTCAGGCATTGCAATTGGCTGAGACCTTACTTTCTCTAAATGTGACGTCAGGATTCTGTCACCATGGAATATAAAAGAGCTCTGTCTTGGCCACACCTCCGCTCAGTAGCGAGTGAGTTTGAACAGGAAGTGGATACGGCCATTATCAGAGTTCATTTTAGTGTTTGTGACTGTGTCAAAACATGTTTATAGCACATTATTGAATAATTTTCTCTTCATGCTGGGATACTTTTATTTACACATTGGATACCTCTCTGAAACATGCTTTTTGTTGCGGACAATAATGTGTAGCGGCCATGTGCACAGCCGCACATGATGAGGACGAGTCACGGATTTTACACGAGCTAATCCAAACTTAGCCTTTGATCAATAACAGTATACAACGTAGAGACGGGACTCATTCTATGCCTTTTAAGCCACTGCAGTTTGAACCATTGGCTTGAAACAGTAGTGCGGTCGTGCACAGCTGCACCTGTTTGCACAGTCACATGACATTACTGGAGCAAATAGCGTTGGCTAACAACAGTGTACCTTGTGTACCAATGTACCATTCTATCCCACAAAGCCGCTGCAGGGTAAATTACCGACACAAAATGATACAGATTGGAGCTGCTCGTCTTGTCTACATATTCCTTCATTTCACCTGTAGCTACAACCCCCCAGTGCAAAGCACAAAGCAGTAACATGGCAATAACCAGATTTTTTAGAGATGTAACTTTGTTTATACTTGAGGAGCCTGTTGACCCCAAAAGAGAAAATATGGGAATAACTAACATCTCTGCTAAGTCGTATACCAAAGTTAGCCTTCTGCATGAATGAAAAGACACATAAAGCCTATTTAAGATTGTTTGGTAATTAGAATGTTTATCCAGGTTTTTCAGCAGTTTCTTTTTTCATTGTCAATGCTTTATATTTTAGTTGTAATAATATCTTTGCTTCTAGTTTTTATTTCTTAGTTTCATGTTTTAGATTGCTTGTACTCTAAGCATACTGTTTCATTAGTCGAGGTATTTTTTTCATGTATATTCATGTCTTGAATCTGTGTCATATCTTTTACTCACTTCCTTGTCATGCCTCATGTTGTACACCTGTGGCTGTCTCATCAGCTCTCATGTGTGCCACTTGTGTCTGTCTGTGTAAATCCTGTGTTTTGTCTTTTCTTCCTTGTCAGATCCTTGTGTGTGTTAGTGTGTATTCAAAGTCCCTTCTATCCATATTTCAAACCAAGTCTAGTCAAGTCAAACCAAGTATGTAGGTTTGGTTTTGATTAAAATATTCCTTTTAGATTTTACCTGCCTGTCTGCTGCTGCCAGCCTGCATTTGGTTCTTACACCACAGCCATGCCTGTGCTAGTCCATCACAATCAATATTTTTTTAAACTTTATAACACGTTAAGAAATTGCACATTAAAAACTCAAGTCTAAAGTTACAGCTATTTAAGATTACTTTAATAATATTAAAACTGAGTTAAGTAGCAATAGTCAAAGTCTTATAGTAGCTCATAAAACCATCTCAGTAAACTCATTCAGTGCCATAGACATCTATAGATGTCAAACTGAATCCAAACGCTCAGTGCCATTGATGTCTTGATGTCTCTACAGCTTTTATTGGCTTAAATCCCGCAAAGCATTCTGGGGCAGCTGCTCACTGAATTTGAAACCATTACAGGCTGTATTCAGTCATATGATCCAGGAGGGGGCAATGTTGCACTTCTCTGGGTGAGATCAACCTTATTTACCGTGTAATAATGCTGTGTGGAGTGGGGAAGGAGCCAGACACTCAGGAAGAGACAGATTGTGAATGAGGAAGAGAGATTCAGAGGCGCAGCTGTGATGTGATCTCGTTGTTCAGAGAGAGTTATTACAAACTACAGTAGTATAGAATTTATGGAATTGAGAAGGTGGTGGAGTTTATTACATGGATAAAATCCCTCCAGCGTGATGGTCGGATCTACTGGGAACGAGTATTGTGTCGAAGGTGGTGCGGTTTTTGATCCAGCTCGTCATTTCGGGCTTGTGATTTTGTTAGCATGACGTGACGGTTCTTCTGGCGATTCTAGTGAAGCTGAGGTGGATTTATCCGACCAGTATCTTCCGTTAGAATCTTTTGAAGGCAGCAGGGACCAAAATAAAGAATGATTCGCTGCATAACACACACAATAAGTGTTGACAGACGAACCGATGGCCAGGGCAGGGAGGACGAACTGACTAAGTCGCGCATTCACGCATGCTTTTTTCTTATAATTTTTTTCAAATGTTGAAATTATCTATAAATGACCATTTTCATACAAAAATAATAAAGTGCTTTTTACTGTTGTTTTTTTACTTTCATAGAAGTAAAATATAGTTCAGATGTTGTATGAATCATTGAAATATGAAATATTGACATCAAAGTCACTGATCTGCTTGAAAAACCCCATTACACAAAAAGCTATTTATTTTCTCAGCTTTTCGTCCTGGAACAGGTGTACTGTCATGAAAGTTGCTCTTATGTACTGCGGATTACTAAATAACAGAAAGAGGTAGAAACATAGAATTTTTTTTGCTGCTGAAAGAAGAAAGATTAATCTTTGTGATGGTAGTTTCAGAATTCTCATAGGAGAAAATATTCTGTGGACCTTCAAAAATCAGTAAAAATGCTCAATATCTCTGGCACTGAGGGGGATATGAAATCTGAAAGTTGCTGGCACTGAATGAGTTAAACTGCTCAGTCAATGGACGATGCATTATATAGAATGATTTCATGACTTACACAAAATTATCTCCAAAATCCAAATATTTTAGGTTTTAACAATAATTTAAATTCTTAAAAATAAGAAGTTATAAACTCTTGGATTGTTTGTAAAAGAAAATTCTGTCTACATTGCTACATACTGTACATAAGTGCTGCTAACCTCAAGAGTTTTCAGAATCATTGATAGATTAAGAACTTACCCCTCCCACTTTTTCAAAGAATCCACCATGTCTGCCAAAGTGAATGAGCTGCTCATTGAAGAACCAGGTGAACTTCAGCTCTAGAGACAGATCGTGGCTCACTTGACAGGGTAGGACTGTGCTCTCCCCGACAGTGACATCTATTGTAGTGGGCTTTGTAGTGATGAGGGTTGGCTCTGAAACACACATTAATATTCAGGTACATATAATCAAATATGCAACTCTATTTCTCTTTTCCAGGCAAGTATATGGCTTTAGACAAAGCAAAGCACTTCATCATTCTTATGGATACATCACACTCAGTAGAAGGAAAAGCAGTAGAAAGCACATGAAAAACTAGGCTGCATAGATCTAAATCTGAGAAGCATCCATGTTTCACTGTCAGATCAGACAAAAGCTCCCTCAGTCAACCTGAAATTCCCACAACACACAGGTAGAAAAAGGTATACAGCAATTCTCCCTGATATGTATTACTCAGATATCACAAGGGACTGAGGAGTTGTGTGTCTGGCCAGGTGATCAGCAGCACAATGGGGGGACTGTAGACTGAGACTTATTGAGGAAGCTAATGTTAATGTTGGCAGCATGATTTGAAAATCTTTTATAAGTCTGTTTTAGAGAGTGTGATCTCAGCTGCAATCACCGGTTGTGGAGCAGCATCAGAGCAAGTGACATAAAGCTGACAAAATTGCAAAGGAGGGTGCTTTGAAAAATGTCATTGAAAACTCTTGCCATCCTCAACACAGTAAAGCCTCGGTCACAATGATCCATACGAAGGCATCATTAGTATGAATCTCCAATTTCCTACAACATCTGGAGTTCAATATCATGCCCAAGGATACTTCAACACTTACGTAGCTTGCCGGTTTTACAAATGATAGGCAATCTCCCTCCTGCTAGACTATGGTTGCCCCATTTTATCAGGGAACATGGTGGAGGTCCTTTATCCACTACATTCTACAATTTGAATCGGATTAGCTCAAAACCTTCTAGAATGAATCGTGGTGTGAGCTGAAACATATCTGAGTACTAAAAGTTTGGGGGCGTGGCTAGCACTTCCTTTTGGCCATTTAGATACAGACACCACCACTTGTTTCACTTGGGGTTGTTAAGTTTGGTTCACACATGAAAGACTTAAGGAGATAAAAAAAAGCCTCTTGCACCCATGACCTGAAACCCAAAGGAAGTCAGTCATCTTGGAAAAACTGATCATTTTGACACATCACATGGTTCACATTTGATTGAACTCCTCCTAGAGAGTTTTATGTGCAGTATCCCCACCAAACTTGGTCAGTATAGTCTTCTTATGGAGGTTCAGAAGTTATCAAAAGACTTTCCAAAAAATTTTATGGTGTAGGCTTACTAATCTCAAACTTTGTCTTCAAGCCAAAAAAAAAAAAAAGCCAGAAATATAAACTGTTATGACTCCCTAAAAATTTCTCAGATCTGGACCAAAATGCATATGGATGATCAAAGTGGCTTCCTAAACAAAACCATATGAGAATCGGAAGTGTCATGTTTTGCTCTTTGAGGTCAGACTTGGGTCTGCTTTACCAAGTCTACATTGACCTGGTTCAAGCAACAGCCAATAAGTTGGTCTTTTACATTTAGGTTCAAAATCAAGGAGGCACATTCATATGAACAGGATCTACTAATATCGTGTTGGAATAATGGGGTCATTAACAAAGTTCATCTGATGTGGTTGTATCGCTGCCGTTTGCAGAGTGGGTTATTTGCAATGGGAGATGATGAATGCTATTTGACAGGTATTTCCCCCCTCCATTTATATTATCAAAGACCATTTAAATTGTATCATCTCCCATAAGGTTTCCAATTCTCAACTAAGTGACCCATATGGATTTCCCTACCCCATTTTTCAAACAATTTCAACTGTGACAAAAAAGTGAGATACCATATAAAGGAACATTTGTACATTAGCAACAGAAAACAGTTTTCAACATGTGAGAATGGGCAGCAAGTGAGAGAGCCAAGGTGTCAAATAAAAGCCATGTTTATCTGAATAAATAAGTGGCATATGATGCTGTCTATTTCTGGTAAAGACAATGACATAAGTGGATATGCTCCATTGCCTTCTGATGAGAAAAATTCAACATGCTGCCGGTCATCCACTATTACCTACAGGAAAAATGATCAATTCCACTAGTCTACCCCTACCTTTAAATGATTGTAGGAGGGTTTCTCTACCACTTTATCTCACAGTAGGTGACAAATTGTGTAAAAAATGGGGATGTGGAACTGAACATGTACAATGAAAATGTACCATACAAAAATAAAAACATATCTCACTGTTAACATCTTTAATTTTGTTAAGGCTGGTGACCAATTTTATTGGAAGGATGAGTCATCAAGCATCGGCATAAATCAGTGACAAAGGAACACTCTCAGCGCTCCTTAGATCCTTGACTGCAGCTGACTTTCAAGCATTCATAATGCATGAAATAATAATTATATTCAGTGGAAAAAGAAGCATGCCTTGATAGAGATTTACATAACAAACAGCCAGTTGGTACTTTTTAAAAATGTCATTATATGGTGTTTCCTGGTAAAAAAGGAATAATGTTTAGATACAGAGTGTAATATTCTTTTTGCTGTTATTCATATGGGCATAAATCTGTTTATTTAAGTATACAACTACAATCTTGCTTGTAGTGATATAAACCAAATGGGAAAATCATTGTGATTGTAACAAGCTGGATTACAGAATAAAAGGAATGTGGCATCAACACTGCATTCCATCAGATTTTATAGACTGCAGAAGACTATTAAATAAACTGAAGCTTGGAGCAAAATTCCTACCACACAAGTAGAAAGCTCTGACTATGTAAAAAAAATAAACTCTACTTCAGAGAGTGATGGAACACTTGCATCACTTCAAACCATAATATCTGTGACACTGCATGGATTTTGCTGCTATTTAATAGATTATCTTCTTTGGCTTGTGCATGTCCTTCCTTCACTGCTGGAAGGTTTGATACCTGCATAGACAAACGATTGGAGTGAGCTCAAGCTCTCTCTCAGGTACTAAAAAACAAACGAATATTATGTTATGCACAGATTATTGCCTCAAAATCTCAGGTATTCTGCTACTATTGAAACTTAATAAACCAAAAGTGCAGCTGTTTAAACAGTAAAGACAATTTTTCCAAAGAGCTTGTTAAAAATACAGCACATGAAAACACATGATGCATTGACTTCCCTCCCTAATGCCAATATACTGAAGCTTAGTAATTATATGAATATACACAATCCTGCCAACAAGGAGGGTCAGTGTAGAAGAAACAACTACAACACAACTAAACCATTCAACCTCTATGACAAGAAGGTGACAGTGAGGGGATGCTAAACTGAATGTCAGTAAATCCCGAAGAGGAAAGAACACCATCCCCTGTGGAAATAGGGCAGAAAAAAAAAACTGTTGTGCACAGACTAAAGCCGCTCAGTGCACTTATGCAATGCAATTTACCCAGCTCACATTTATTTTTAATGAAGTGTAATAAGTCATAGCACCAGAGCAGAAATGCAATCCACAGCCCAGATGATCAAACAACACTAGGACTTTTTCATATCACATATTCTCTGACAGGCCTGGAGGCACTGAGGCTGGGAGCTGAGTGTTTTAAACATCTCTGCAAACAGAAACAGCAGCCCATGAGTCTCTGTCTCTGTAATGACAACATGAAAAAAACATTCTGCTGTATATCTAATCAGAGGAATGGAAGAGCAGAGTAGCTAGATGCTTCAGACATGTGTGTCCATCTTCATTATTCCTAAAAATATTTATGTAGGATTTCAAACATTTCAGTTTAAATTCAAATAGTAGGATTAAACAGCATTTAAATCTTCTTGCTGTCATAAAACAGCATACTTCTTAAACATGTGTTGGGCTGTACTAGGGGAAACAGGACGATGAGAGAAAAATGGGAACAGCAGATACCTTTAACTGTAATCCTTCCTGTACTGCTTGCTACTCCAAACTTGTTTCTTGCAACACAGGTGTAGAGGCCTGCATCAGATTTGGTGATGTTTTTTATTCGAAGGCTGCCATTGTCCACGATGGAAACCCTGTATAAAAAAAAAAATGCAAATATTATTGCAATAGAAACATGCTAATCAAGAGGTTTTGTCAACCTACTGAGCTGGCCTAAGCAGGTGAATTGGACAGGAGCAAGTCTCAGTCTAATACTAGCAATTTCCTACAGTCCATTAATGCAATCTCCACTTCATAACTGCAATAAAGGTATTAGAAACTGTCTTTATATACACCTCTATTAATCCCCATAGGAAAAGTATTAGCTATTTTGTCCTCCAGAAAATATGATTACATTTAATTTAATGGAAAATAAATTGCTTCCTATGGGCTCACCACCTGTGGGAAGGGCCATAGGGGTCTGGTGCAATGTGATCTGGTGAGCAGCCAGAGGCAGGGACCTTGGTAGTCCAATCCTCAAGGGGAGAAGGTTGCTCTTGGGATGTGAACGCCGCCTCTCTGGTGGGAAAGGGGCCGGAGCTGGTGTTTGAGGCTGAGAGATTCTGACTAGATAGTTGGACTCACCTCTACGCACAGTTCTGGTTCTGGAACCTGTCTCCTTGAGAGAAGGTGGATGCTTTTCCACTCTGGAGTTGCCCCTGGTGAGAGGCGTCGGGCTGGAGTGGGCATTTTAATAGCCCCCCATCTTAGTGCCTGTACGTTGGTGTGGATGAGAGGGTAGCCTCCCTTTGCCTCCGGGTGGGAGGATGGGTGCTGACTATTGTTTGTGCCTATGCACCGAACAGCAGTTCAGCTACCCACCCTTTCTAGGGTCCTTGGAGGGAGTGCTGGAGAGTGCTCCCTCTGGGGACTCTGTCATCCTGGGCAATGACAGTGAGACCTGGAGAGGCGTGGTTGGGAGGAACGGTCTGAACGGTCCCGATCTGAACTTGAGCAGAGGTTTGCTGCTGGACTTCTGTGCTTTTCATTGATTGTCCATAACAATCACCATGTTCAGGCATAAAGTTGTTCACATGTGCACTTGGCACCAGGACACCTTAGGTCGCAGTTTGATGACCTATTTTGTTGTTGATTCATCAGATCTGTGACCACATGTCTTGGACACTCGGGTGAAGAGAGGGGCGGAGCTGTCAACTGATCACTACCTGGTGGTGAGTTGGCTCCGATGGTGGGGGAGGATGCCGGTCAGACCTGGCAGGCCTAAACGTATTGGGAGGGTCTGCTGGGAACGTCTGTCAGAGTCCCCTGTCAAAAGTAGCTTCAACTCACACCTCAGAGAAAACTTAAAACATGTCCAGGGAGAGGCGGGGGACATTAAATCTGAGTGGACCATGTTCCGTGTCTGTATTGTTGAGGCGGCTGACCGTAGTTGTGGCCGAAAGGTTGTTGGTGCCTGTCACAGCGGCAACCCTTAAACCCACTAGTGGACGCCTGTGCTGAGGGATGCTGTCAAGCTGAAGGAGTCCTATTAGGCCTCTGGCTTGTGGGACTCCAGAGGCAGCTAATAGGTATCAGCATTCCTGGGCATGGGAAGAGTTCGGCGAGGCCATGGAGAAGGACTTCTGTACAGCTTAGGTAGATTCTGGTCCACCATCCTACATCTTAGGAGGGGAAAGCGGTACACTGTTGAAACAGTTTATGGTGCTGATGGGGGGCTGTTGACCTCGACTTATGACATTGTGACTCGTTGGGCAGAGTCCTTCAAAGACCTCCTCAATTCCACCGACACGTCTTCCAACAAGGAAGCTGAGTTTAAGGTCTCTGGCGGGGGATCTCCAATCTCTGGGGTTGAAGTCCCTGAGGTTGTTAAAAAGCTCCTTGGTGGTAAAGCCCCGGGGGTGGATGAGATTCACCCTGAGTTTCTCAAGGCTCTGAATGTTGTAGGGCTGTCATGGTTGACGCACCTCTGCAACATCGCGGGCAGTTCCTCTGGATTGGCAGACTGGGGTGATGATCGCCCTCTTTAAAAAGGTAGGGTGTGCTTCAACTACAGGGGGATCATACTCCTAAGCCTCCCTAGGAAGGTCTATCCGGGGGTTCTGGAGAAGAGGGTCTGTCAGATAATCGAGGCTCGGATTCAGGAGGAACAATGTGTTTTTTGCCCTGGCCGTGGAACACTGGACCAGCTCTACACCCTCAGCAGGGTCTTGGAGGAATCATGAGCATTCACCCTAACTGATCTACATGTGGTTTGTGGATTTGGAGGTGTCCCACGGGGACTCTTGTGGGGGGTGCTTCAGGAGTATGGTGTGCCGGGCCCCTTAAAATAGACTGTTAGGTCCCTATATGGCCGGTGTCAAAGTTTGGTCTGCATTGCCCACAGTAAGTCAAACTTGTTTCCAGTGAGAGTTGGACTCCGCCAAGGTTGTCCTTTGTCACTGATTCTGTTCATAACCTTTATGGACTGAATTTCTTGGCGCAGCCGAGGGGTGTTCAGGGGATCCGGTTTGGGGGCCTCAGGATTGCATCTCTGCTCTTTGCAGATGATGTGGTTCTGTTGGCTGCATCAGACAATGATCTTCAACTTTCAATGGGGCAATTCAAAGCTGAGTGTGAAGCTGCCGGGATGAGGATCAGTGCCTCCAAATCCGAGACCATGGTCTTGAGCCAGAATAGGGTACAGTGCCCTCTACGGGTCGGGGATGAGGTCCTTCCTCAAGTGGAGGTATTTTAAGTATTTCGAGGTCTTGTTCACGAATGAGGGAAATTTGATGGTGAGATCGACAGGTGGATTAGTGCAGCTTCTGCAGTGATGCGTGCGCTGTACCGGTGTGTCATGGTGAAGAGGGAGCTGAGCCAAAAAGCAAAGCTTTTTTACCGTTTGATCTACGTTCCTACCCTCATCTATGGTAGTGACCGAAAGAACGAGATCACAGACACAAGTGGCTGAAATTAGTTTTCTCTGCGGGGCTCTCACTTAGAGATAGGGTGAGAAGCTCGGACATCCAAGAGAGACTCGGAGTAGAGCTGCTGCTTCTTCCGCATCAAGAGGAGCACGATGAGGTGGCTTGGGCATCTGATCAGGAAGCCTCCTGGATGTCACCCTGGACGGGTGTTCTGGGCACATCCCACAGGGAGGAGGCCCGGGGAAGGCCCAGGACATGCTGGAGGGACTATGTCTCTCAGCTGTTTCAGGAACGCCTTGGGGTATCCCCTGGAAGGGATGGCTGATGTGGCTGGGGAGAGGGAAGTTTGGGCTTCCCTGCTTAGGATGCTGCCCCCGCAACCCAGCCCCGGATAGGTGGAAAAGAAAGGATGGATGGAAAATAAATGGTATGTACAGTAATCCAGTATTCCACTTTCTGTTTTTTTAATTTTTGAGAAATGCATTTCCATTATCAGTTTTGTATGTTTTAGTTGTGTAAATATTGATGGTCCTTATGGTTGTTATTCCTGCTTTGCTCTTTGCACATTTTCACCCAAGACAAGTTCCTTGCATTATAATATGAATATGATATGATATAATATGAAACATTTTATATCTAAAAAACATCAGGAAACACTGATTAACAGACCTTTCAATCCGTCTGTATTAAAATTCGGGTGGTTCCAGCTCATTCCATCAGGCCTCTAGCAGCAGCTCATTCATATACATTGTTCAGATTTGCTGGACTCAGATTGGTGTAGGGATCACATGGAACAGTCTGAGGATTTCAACTAACTTCCCCCTTTACCAGAGACCTACTCAAGGTAAACATTCCAGGAGCTTATCTGAAAACTGACCAATCACAAGTGTTTTGGCCCCATCACCATGGAGACAGCCTGAAGACTCTTACCCAAAAAGATTTATAAATTACATTTTTACGACTGTTGCTGCATTCCTGAGATCACTTGCAACAAAATGCTTTTTTGTGTTTAAAATGTTCATCTTTACACACTTGACCAATTATTCCAAGAAACAGATATAAAATCTTTTTCCCAGCTACAGAAACAATTCTCCCTCCCATCTAGTGACCTTCATAAGTACTTCCAAATTAGACACTATATCACAACCCACAAAGAAAAAGATAAAATCAGTAAAATGCCTAATGCAATTGAAGAGTACTTTATATGTATCTTGGAGAAAAATCTTCCAAATAAAAAACATGTTTCAAATATTTACAAAAGACTTATGATAGACGATACACAAAACACATTTCACATTAAAAGAAAATGGGAATTAGAACTAAATTATATTATAGAAGATGAAGTCTGGGGAAATCTTTGTGTAACATGTCATAAGGGTCTCACCAGCCAAATGTGGAAGGAATTCAACTGGAAAATGATAATCAGATATTTTAACACTCCTTTGGTCATTTCTACACTTTTGAAAACAGCTTCATTGCAGTTCTGCTGGAGAAAATGTGGGGGAATTGGGGATCACGTAAATTTTCTGGGATTGCCCCTTAATCCAAAATTATTGGAAAAAGATAAAGACAGAAATAGAGAAGATTTTACAGGTGGATATTTCATTTGACCCACATATATTTCTGCTGGAAGTTACCCAAATAACAAAATTAAGTCCAGGACAAAAAGACATATTGAATATACTCTTACTTATAGCAAAAAAAATAATTACAATGAATTGGAAGAAGGAGCAGACACCAACCGAGATGCAGTGGACCCAAAAACTCAGAGAGGTCTACATAATGGAACGAATGACAGCAAACTTGCAGCTGGGAATGGACTCTTTCCTTCAAAGATGGATGCAGGTTACCCGATATCTTGGATACTAACTAGACTGCAATGAAAATTCTGGCAGTCTGAAATGGAGTTTTGTTTATAAAGGCTACCTCAACCTGAACTATACCTATGGGTCAACTGATTGTGCAAGTGTACTCAAATTTGTTTTTTTTTTTGTTTTTTTTTCTTTTTTTTGCGCCACCAAGGAATGTTCATTTGTTTGGTTTGTTTTTCTTTTTTTACTCTTGGTTGTATATATATAAGAAAAAAAAATGTTATAAAAAATAATAGTTGAAAAAAAAAAAGTTCATCTATTTGTACTTTGAAAATATTTAGATTGTCCTTTTCTCCTTTACTCATCCCTTTAGTAAAGTGTTATGCAACAGCTTTTAGCAAGCAGCATGCTAGGCGTGGTTCCAATTGCGGGAGGTGTTGAATACTAACGAACAAAGGAGTTGTGATGAAACAGATACAGGCCATTTGGACTCCTGAGAACTCTGGTGTTATCGCCACCTGTGTAGTTTCAGAGATTAAAACTGAAAGAGAAGTTGCTAACCTGTTTTCACACCCACTATGAAGGTGAGAACGCCTGTCCTGTGGAGCTAAAATATTTAACAGAAACCTCAGAAAAATGTTTTTAATGGAAAGGCCTCTTTAAACACTTATAGATACAGTTAATGCAGCAAAACACATTGATGATAAATGAATGCTGGCTAGAGCAAAGTGGAATCTGATGCTGCTCCCCAATTTAGTGAAGCTACTACAAAAGTCAAAGTGCAACAGACAACCAACAGATCATATGACCAAAACACATTGTATTGTGGGAATGCATGGCAACTTTACAAAAACAAGTGCAGACACTGAGAACTAGCAATGCTCATGATGTTCCCATGATCAGTAATCCAAACTAATACGTCCTCCACCGACAGAGCGTGGGTCGAGTCCGAGCATGGTGGCTCCCACTACTCAATTGTAGGGTTAGTAAGGGTTGTGTAAGTGACCATGATACCAGATCTTTAATTTTATATTCGAGGAATTTGCAGGTGGGAGACTGCCTCACGGACAGATCAACAGGATCATATATATACTGTTTTATATATATATATATATATATATATACACATTTTTAAAATTCCCCATTGGGCTTTGTTTTTTCCCGTTCCAAGCTCGAGTCCTCTACCAGAGGCCTTGGAGCTTGAGGGTCAGTATTTTGCTGTTCCAAGTACTGCACTTTTCTGGACTGAGATGTTTGAGGTTCTTCCAGGGATCTGCTGGAGCCATTCCTCCAGTTTGGGGGTTACTGCCCCAAGTGCTCCGATTACCACGGGTACTATTGTCACCTTCATCTTCCAAGTCTTCTCTAGCTCCTCTATGAGCCCTTGGTATTTCTCAAGTTTCTCATGTTCCTTCCTCCTGATGTTGCCATCACTTGGTATTGCCACATCCACCGCAACTGCTTTCCTCTGCTCTTTATCAACCAACACAATGTCTGGTTGGTTCGCCATTACCATCCTGTCTGTCTGGATCTGGAAGTCCCACAGGATCTTTGCTGGGTCATTTTCCACCACCTTTGGAGGTGTTTCCCACTTTGACCTTGGGGTTTCCTGCCCGTACTCCGCACAGATGTTTCTATATACCATGCCAGCCACTTGGTTATGACGTTTAATGTATGCTTTCCCTGCCAGCATTTTACACCCTGCTGTTATGTGCTGGATTGTCTCAGATGACTCTTTGCACAGCCTACACCTTGGGTCTTGTCTGGTGTGGTAGATCTGGGCCTCTAATCACTCTGGTGCTTAGAGCCTGCTCCTGTGCTGCCAGGATGAGTGCCTCTATGGTGTCCTGTAGGCTAGCCCTCTCCAGCCATTGGAAGGATTTCTTGAGGTCAGCCACTTCAGTTATGTTCCAGTGGTACAGCCCATGTAGGGGCTTGTCCTCCCATGATGGTTCCTCCTCCAGCACTTCCTCATCTTGCCATTGTCTCAGGCATTCACTCAGTACGTCATCTGTTGAGGCCTTGTCCTGGATGTATTTATGGAGCTTCGATATTTCATCCTGGATGGTGGCTCTCACACTCATTAGTCCTCTGCCTCATTCCTTACGGCGTTTGTACAGTCTCAGGGTGCTGGATTTGGGATGGAACCCGCCATGCATGGTGAGGAGCTTTAGTCTCTTGACATCTGTATCNTGATCACTGGCAGGGCATAACTGTTTATTGCCTTGGACTTGTTCATTCCATTAAGCTGGCTTCTTAGGACTTGCCTCACTCGTTGTAGGTATTTGGCTGTTGCTGCTTCCCTTGTTGCCTGCTCAAGGTTGCCAGTTGCCTGTGGTATTCCCAGGTACTTGTAACTGTCCTCAATGTCTGCTGTTGTTCCTTCTGGGAGTGAGACCCCTTCAGTGTTGACTGTCTTGCCTCGCTTTGTGACCATCCTACTACATTTTTCAAGGCCGAATGACATCCAGATGTCATTGCTGTAGATCCTGGTGGTGTGGATCAGGGAATCAACGTGAGGTCGGGCTGGGTGAACTAGATGTCAGGGGGACTTTGGTGCTGCTTTGGAGATGCTGGCAGCTGGTAGTGCTCACCGGCTGCGAGGGAGGCTGGCTCTGAGCTGACGTACGTTAGAGAAAGGAGATCAAGGTTGGTTCGATTTAGAGGATGTCGCAAAGGTATTGCTCCAAAAAAGGTCACTGACATGCATGAAAATACCTTTTCCAGTCATGGTAATCTGCCGTGCTGGTCGTGTTTGTCGGACGTAGCAACAGTAACTAAGGGAGGTTGGACTCGGCGAAAGGTCAATTGGCTGATCTGATCTGGCCATTACTAGCTTATTGCATTGCCATGTCCATTTGTATTTAGCCTAACTTTATAAATGAATAGATATAACTGCTGCTTCAGCTGCTGACTCACTCACTACTTGTAGGTTTGTGCAACATGAAATCTGGGAATCACTACATTGAAATACCAGACTATCTTTTTCATTTGTTCTGTATTTTCACTGTTGTGTAAAACACAACTTAAAATAATCTTTCACAACTGTAGTAAAAAAATAATTCAAAACAAGAACATTAACATGTAAAAGGACAAAATTCCAGCAGACTGCAAATTGACAGATTCAAATCAATTTTAAGCCTGCTCTATTAAGTGAAGTGTTTGTAGTAGGAATCAAATGCAGGTAAAACTCAGGAGACTTAAGGATTGACATAGAATAAAACACTTTTAATGAGAACTAAATAAAAAGTTGATGTGGCAACAAAACAGGGTTATTTATGCAAATCTTGAGAATTACTGCGACATTGAAAACAGTGAGGCTAAATGCGTGGCAGGTGACACTAGTAGACGACAAACTGAATAAACCGAGGTGTCGTTGAACAAAGGTGATTACTGAAGTGATGACAGCTAGTGAAGTAGAACAAAAACTAATCAGCTGAATGGGAGCAAGGCACAACAGTCAGAGAAAAACTGAGGATATGAAGGCAAGAGATTGCAAAAAACTGAAAGTAAATAAGAGACAAAAAAACAATAAGTGCATTGAAAACACAGATAAGGGAAAACAAACCTCAATTGAAATAATAAATGGCAATAGATTACATTAGATTCAACTTTATTGTCATTACACATGTACAAGTACAAGGCAAAAAAATGCAGTTTATGTCTAACCAGAAGTGTAATGAGCAGCAGGAGTTCAATAAAGAGACAGCACTGGGAAAGAAGCTGTTCCTCAATCTGCTGGTTTTAGTTCTGGGTAATCTGAAGCATCTGCCTGAAGGTAGGAGGGAAAACAGTCTGTGTACAGGGTGAAAGGAGTCCTTGAGAACACTGCGTGCTCGACGCAGACAGTGCTTCCTCTGGATGTCCTCAATGGGTGGCAGTGGAGTCCCTGTGATGTGCTGGGCAGTTTTCACCACCCGCTGCAGTGCTTTACGCTCCGCAACAGAGCAGCTTCCATACGACACTGTGACACAGCTGGTTAGGATGCTCTCTATCGTGCAGCGATAGAAGTTCACCAGGATTGCTGAGGACAGCTGGTTCTTCTTCAATGTTCTCAAGAAGAAGAGACGCTGGTGGGCCTTCTTGACCAGGCTGGAGGTGTTGGTGGTCCAGGACAGGTTCTCCGAGATGTGTGTCCCCAGGAACTTGAAGGATGCAACAGGCTCCATAGCCATCCTGTCAATGTGAATGTGATCACGTGAGTCTCTTCACTCTTTCCTGAAGTCCACAATGAGCTCCTTGGTCTTGGTGTTGTTAAGGATCAGATTATTGTCAGTGCACCAGGTGGCCAGATGCTGGACCTCCTCCCTGTAGGCAGTCTCATCATTGTTGCTGATGAAACCGATCACGGTGGTATCATCTGAAAACTTGATGATGGAGTTAGATCCATGTACAGGTCTGCAGTCATGGGTGAAGAGGGAGTAGAGGAAGGGGCTCAGCACACAGCCCTGTGGTACACCAGTGTTGAGTGTGATCGTAGTGGAGCAGATATGGCCTGACCTGACATGCTGTGGTCTGTTGGTCAGGAAGTCCAGAATCCAATTACAAAATGAGGTGTTAAGGTCCAGGTCTCTAAGTTTGGTGATTAGCTTAGAGGGTAAGACAGTGTTGAATGCTGAACTGAAGTCAACAAACAGCATTCGTGCATAAGTGTTTTTATTGTCCAGGTGTGTGAGATCAGAGTGCAGCGCTATGGAGACTGCATCATCTATGCTCCTATTGCTACGATAGGCAAACTGGAGTGGGTCCAGAGTCAGTGGGAGAGAGTCCTTAAGATGACCTATGATAACCGCTCAAAGCATTTGGGTGTGAGTGCTACAGGGCAGTAATCGTTCAGGCATGTTGGGTTGGAGTGTTTCGGCACTGTCACGATGGTGGTGGATTTAAAGCATGTTGGAACAGCTGCTTGGGCAAGAGACATGTTGAAAATGTCAGTGAATACCCCAGCAAGCTGCTCTGCACACACAATAAATCACAATTAAAGGAGAAACTCAGAAACTAAGGGAAATTGATAGAATGTATATCATAACGGAAGGGAACAAGTAAAACAAAATAATTCTAAAGACATAAGGAACAGAAGAAAGTAACAATCAATAAGACAGGAAGTAAATATAAAAATAAGGTTAGCCTGGATTTAAAAAACAAATCAAACCAGAGCTACTTTTAATTCCAATCTGACCCTGACTGGACGTACTTGTGAAATGCAGTTGATACAATATGAAAGAGGTATACATTTTCCTCTTACTTGAGGGTAGTTTTGAAAAAACAAATGCAGAGACAATTAATTAGTCAGTCATCTATACCTGCTTGTTCCTGTTCAGGGTCATGGGGAGCTGGGGCCTTTCAGCAGTGGTCATTGGGTGAGAGGTGGGGTTACACCCTGGCTTTCTGCTTCTGCTCTGTCCGAGGACGCACGCACATTCCAGGTGCTCCTGCTTATCTATTTTCCTACCACACTGTTCCAGCTTTTGTCTGCGTGTCTCTGTGTTTCTCAGTACTTTGGGAGCCAACAGACTGTGGAGAGACAAAACATCTGAGTTGTCCCAGCGACGGTGTCGTTGATAACTCTTTATAACACTACACAATTCTGATTTGCACACACATGTCCACTAAAGGTCCTCGACATGTCTTGTGAGTTGTGTCCCCCGCTAAGGCTTTTTTTTTTTTTTCCAATCTCAAATAGCGCCACCCAGTGGGCGCTGCATGAGAGGATTTTTTTATCCTAACCTTCTTCATGTGTCCTTTTTCTGTTTCAGCATATAATTTTATACGTATGTATATGTATGTGTATCTTATACTCTCATTGGCGCTGCACAAGTGGCTGCCTCGGGCGTGAGAGTGTAAATAAGTCTCCAAAAAGAATTTCACGGCATATCGTACTTGTATGATTGTGTATGTGACAAATAAAAATGTTGGAATCAAGCAACGTTCATAACTCTCTGAAGTTTGACACTTGAAAGTTGAAGCTTGTAACGCCTGCCAGTCAGAGCGCATAGGCATTGAAGCTCGTAACGCTTGACCGTTAGAGCGCGTAGGCGGGGCTTCCTTTGTTATCGGATGTTCTGAGCTATGGCAGATCATATTGGGAGAATGGCTTGGGTTTATTTACTCTGTTTGTGGATACATCCCATTCTTCAGATGCGTTCTGAGTTTGAGGAGTTAAACCATTTGCTCCAGGAGCTACATATGGATGAGGTTTGCCGTCAGTGCTACTGCCGTCTATCCCGTGCCCTGTTTGAAGACTTTCTGCTTCATTCCGGTACGTCACTACAATGAGACGCTCTGACTGGTTGACTTCTGTGTTGCTCGTGTTTCAAGTGTCAACGCCTGAAATGCTTGAAAAGTTGACGCTGCTAACCCTCACAAAGCAGAGACTCTGACGCTGGCCTGACGGACTCTACCATAGACTTTACAAGTAAACTTGACGCTTCTGACATTGACGGTTAGGCCGGTGTGAACGCGCCATAATTCTCAGGGGCAAAATAACAATCATGTAACTTGTGCATCTTGTAAGAAGAGGCTCTTCAGAAATAAACAAGAGGCCATGCATACAAGCACAAAAATGTAACTCCTCAGCTGTCTTTAAATGGAGCCAAGCTTGTCCTGCTGTGTAGTTCTGCAGTTTCTGTAGCCTTATATGACTGCTAGTGTAGTGCTTTATTTCACTAATGTTCAGGAAATAGTGCACAGACTGGGTGTCAGCCAATGTGTTCGTCATTTCACTATGCTGTTAATGGCTGAGCAGGGGAGGTCAAACAGAGCAGAAGTCAACTGAGGCACAGCAGTGCTGAATAAGATAAAATAGCTAATACTATTAAAACATTATGGTTTGTTTTTTCCTCTCTGGCTTCTGTCTCCTTGACTACAATGTAGACAACAACTCTGTACTACTTTATGTAAAAAGACATGTGCCATCTCCACCCTAAGAGAAGTCAGTGAAAGGACAGGTATCAATAATTCACAGGTGAGATAAACACATGCGATGCTCCTTTTATCCCTGCTTCCCATAGCTTTAATGCACATAACTTTAATTCTACCAAAAGAGGTGAAAGGGTCATTTTTTAATATTCCGAACAATCAAACAGGCATTTGAAAGCCTTGTTTTGATGTTTAATTTAGACATATTTTGTCTTTGATCTGTTTAATAAAGCATATATTGTCATAAACCAAGTAATAATTTACAAAAATTGTAAGGAAATTGAATGTGAAATGCAGCTGTTTTGAACAAGGATTGATTTTATTGAGTTTTTAATCAAAAAGCTGATGAATGCATACAGTTTGAAACACCACGAGGGGGAGAGTTCTTATAAAATTTCAACATAGAAATGAATAATATTAGATCAGATTGTAACTTGTTACAACCAAACATAAATGCTCCTGAATACTTACTGTTTTTGAGATACCATGGTTTACTGGCAGCACGGCTGGGGAATGGAGGTCTGTAATTAACAATATAAATAAACCTGGCTTGCAGAAAGATTGTATCAGTGAAATTACTCAGACATGAGCCAAGAAAGGGGAAATCAGCTGTGATTTTCCCAAATAATTAGTCTAAGGCCTTTTGTAGAATATTTCCTTATTTGATACAGAGTTTGTGTGAGTCACTACTTTTACAGGCATTATGTTTAAAGAGGCCATTTCATACACATTTCAGGACTTTGTGGTTATTTCTTAAGTATTAATCAGTAATATGAAACATTTTATATCTAAAAAAAACGTCAGGAAACACTGATTAACAGACCTTTCAATCTGTCTGTGTTAAAATTCGGGTGGTTCCGGCTCCTTCCATCAGGCTGCTTTGTCAGGTTTCAGCAGCAGCTCGGCATGTTTATCGTTTGAATTTGCTGGACTCTGATTGGCAAAAGAACTAGCCTATGAGAGCAAGAAATACTGTTTCCTGCCCCGCTTCCCACGTCATGTCTTCCTGTTTGCTACATCTTATGCTAACAGCTTTTAGCCAGCAGCATGCTAGGGGTGGTTTCAACTGCGGGAATTGTCGAATACTAACAAACAAAGGAGTTGTGACGAAACATATACAGATCGTTCGGACTCGGGAGAACTCGCGTTTTATCGCCACCTCCGTAGTTTGAGAGATTAAAACTGAAAGAGAAGTTGTTGACCTGTTTTCACACCAACTATGAAGGTAAGAACACCAGTGGAGTTAAATCTTCAACAGAAACCTCAGAAAAAACGTTTTTAATGGCAGGGCCTCATTAAAAAATAGTAAAAAAAAAAAAAATTTACAGCATAGAAAGTATGGTATGTTATGTTTTACGGCTCAGGAAGAAAGGGTGTCTGTTTTAGTTGTCATTGTCGGGTTTCTCTACAAAATTTGTTTGATTCATTCAACATTCTATCAAAATGTCAGTGCTGCTTATGTTTTGAGAGAACATTGCTATCGTGGTGAAGTGAGAAGCTGTGGTGAGAGAGCAGTGAAAAGATGCCAGGTCGACATGTTCTCTGAGCCAGGTGTTGAGCTGTGATCTTGACTAAAGCATTGGTCACGTAACCTGGCATGTGCCAGATCATTGTGTAGCCCCACCCCGTGTTGAGTCGGGGCGAGATCTGGAACTGCATCTGAAAGGATCGGAAAAAGGGAGGGCCATCTGGTATAATATTGTCATGAAATGCACAAAATGCTTCCCTTTGCTCATTTTTCAATGAAGAAATCCTCTATAGTTCTCCTAAAACAGATTTAATAGCCACTTCTGAGTGTGTGTGGGTGTGTGTTCCTACGCAGCCATGTTTGTTTTGCTTTTCCTGGGCACTTGCTGCTATCGTCATACCTCAACACTCCCCTATTAGCCCACCGCAAAATACAATGCTAGCAAACGATTGGTCCACATCACCTGTGAAGTCAAGTTGGAAGGTTTAGTTGAAGCAGTACAAGGTAAATTTTTGTGGGTTTAGAAAACTCTAAATGGGAATCCACCTTGCAGAGTAATGGTGCATTCACACCGGCCACTTTGTCAACGTCAAGCAACGCTGATAACGCTCCAAATTTGATGTTTGAAGTTGAAGATCATAAAACGCCTGCCAGTCAGAGCGCATAGGCATTAAAGCTCGTAAAGCCTGACCGAAAAAGAGCGCAAAGGCGGGGCTTCCTTTGATATCGGATGTTCGGAGCTATGACGGATCATATTGTGACAGTGGCTAGGATTTATTTACTTCATAGATCTGGACAACGTAGACGTCGGGTGCATCAGCGTCGTTTGTGGATACACCCCATTCTTCAGATGCGTTCTGAGTTTGGTGAGTTTAACCATTTACTCCAGGAGCTACGTTTGGAGGAGGTTAATTTATCTTCCATTTTGGCTGATCCCGCTTCTTTCCGGCCACGTGCTGTGACGTCTTACGTCGCTACGATGAGACGCTCTGATTGGTTGACATGCCGCTTCAAGAGCGTTATCAACGTCAAAAGTTCAGCTAGCTGAACTTTGAGCTTTTCTAGCTTTTCAAGCGTCAATGCCTGAAACGCTAGAAAAGCTTGAAAAGTTGCCGCTCATAATGCTCACAAAGTGCCGCAGAGCCGTTGACGTCTGTCTGACGCCCATCCACCATAGACTTTATATGTAAACTTGCCGCTTATGAAGTTGATGGTTGGGCCGGTGTGAACGCACCTTAAGGTTATTAGTCACAGATGCATCATTACTAAAGTCTCCCATTTCCTACAATATCTAGAGTTTGGGAACATTTGTGGAGGCAGGCATTGGTTCTTACAAGTAGCTGTTACATAAGGTGATTTTCAGCCATATGGCTGGCAGCAGAGTTCTTGATCTCTTTATACTGGTGTGTCCAAACCTTTCTCCGGTCTACCAATGACAATGTTACAAATACTTTTGTTGTAAGATACGTGAAAAGCACCCCCACATGCCACTTGTGACAATTTCAAGCTGTTATTAACAAGATTTTCCACAACTTGCTGAGCAGATGCAATGATAAACCCACATAATTTTTCACGTTTAAGACCTCCCTGACAAAATGTTATAATTTTCAAGATGAGGCTTCTCTACAGTCAGAACCAGATTGGACCATAACACCTTTAATGAGCTGCCTCACCATGTTGTCCCACATCATGAAAAATGAGAAGCTTTTTGTCACATTTTATATCCTTGTGAAAACATGCAGTTCTCTATAATTTACAAAGTAAATAATAAAGTAAAGAAAAGATAAATAATCCTCAATCATGGCGCACTTTGCACAGGTTGTTTTGAAGGCATTCCACTTGCATTCCTACGTGCCCCCTTAAAATCTCAAACTGTCCCCTCAAATGTCTGTCTAGAACTGGCCCTGACCATCGACCTGGCCACAGACTTCTGAATGGGCCACTATCACTAGATTCTTAAAGGGCTGTATTAAGGAAGCAGTAGAAAACTGTCCAAAAATCATTAGTAGTGTGTTCCCAGGTGTTATTACAGGTCATTGTGACAGAGCCCTAATCAAAATACACTATATTACCAAAAGTAGTCGCTCACCCATTCAAATGATCAGAATCAGGTGTCCTAGTCACTTGGCCTGGCCAGGCATGGTACATTTCAGACTGCATTGTGCCGACTGTGAAATTTGGTGGAGGAGGAATTATGGTGTGGGGTTGTTTTTCAGGAGCTGGGCTTGGCCCCTTAGTTCCAGTGAAAGGAACTTTGAATGCTTCAGGATACCAAAGCGTTTTGGACAATTCCATGCTCCCAACCTTGTGGGAAGAGTTTGGAGCGAGCCCCTTCCTCTTCCAACATGACTGTGCACCAGTGCACAAAGCAAGGTCCATAAAGGCATGGATGATAGAGTCTGGTGTGGATGAACTTGACTGGCCTGCACAGAGTCCTGACCTGAACCCGATAGAACACCTTTGGGATGAATTGAAGCGGAGACTGAGAGCCAGGCCTTCTCGACCAACATCAGTGTGTGACCTCACCAATGCACTTTTGGAAGAATGGTCAAAAATTCCTATAAACACTCTCCTCAACCTTGTGGACAGCCTTCCCAGAAGAGTTGAAGCTGTGATAGCTGCAAAAGGTGGACCGACATCATATTGAACTCTATGGGTTAGGAATGGGATGGCACTTCAGTTCATAGTATGAGTAAAGGCAGGTGAGCGAATACTTTTGGTAATATAGTGTAATTCTCTATTTAATAGTGCCTACGTGTGGCTGTATGTGTGTGTGTGTGTTAGTCGTGGGGTCAGTTGTGGTAAAAGATAAATTGAAAAGCTTTTCTTCTGAGGTTCCCCACTGAGTGCTATGCAGTGGAGAAATGGCCTTGTCAGCAACATAAATCAAGCCCAGCTGTGGCACAAAGAGCCAGGACACCAAAACCTGCAGCGCAAGATGCAACTGCAGAACATCCTCTCAGATGTCTGATTAATTAAGCTTGACAACTAAATAAATCCCCCCTCTATTCACAAGCTACTATAGCAATCAGTTAGAGACAGTAGAAAGCAGGTTAGCTCTTTTTTCTGCAAACAAAGCTATAGGTTGAAAATCATGGAGACATAAAGTAGACATCAGTTTACTTCCTTTGATAAGTCATTGTTATACCACATGTACAGTGTATTACAGCTCTGATTAATAAGCTATCAGACCTAAACCAATCAATCAATCAATCATCCATCCATCATCCATCCATCCATCCATCCATCCATCCATCCATCCATCCATCCATCCATCCATCCATCCATCCATTTTCACATAGCTGTTGTTTGACTACAGGGCCAATGACACTCTCCAGCTCTTCTGAGATTCCAGGAGAGGACATATAATCCCTCCAGCCAATTCTGGGTGCTGCCTAGAAGTCTCCTCCCAATGGGATGTGCCAGGAAAACCTCCATTGGGAGGTATTCAAATACCTTAATGAGACTCAGAAATGGCAGGCAGATAAAGGAATCAATTGAGATCAGAAAATGAGCCCAGGGGACCATCAGCAGGGAAAAGGGGGTCCATCTGCTCTCACGCACCTGGAATGCCTTCCTTCAGAGACCATTAGACAATGGTCGAAGTGGTGGGCATGGCAGAACTGACAGATCTGCTAGGCTGGTCACTCCCACGGGGAAAAAAAACAGCTGATGTAAACACTTCACATCAACACCTAATGACACTGAGGAAGTCGAAGCGTTAAAGACTTTGTGGTTATTTCTTAAGTATTAACCAGTAATATGAAACATTTTATATCTAAAAAGGGTTAGGAAGCACTGATTAACAGACTTTTCAATCTGTCTGCGTCAAAATTCAACTGGCTTTGTCAGGCTTCAGGCAGCAACTCCTTAATACTGAGATAAAAACAGAAAGAGAAGTTGTTGACCTGTTTTCACACTCACTATGAAGGTAAGAACACCTGTGGAGCTAAAATATTCAACAGAAACCTCAGAAAAACCATTTTTAATGAAATGGCCTCTTTAACAATTGAAACCTGTCAAGGTAAATAAAAACTCCTTCTATTTGTCTAATCAAAATAAATGAAGATAATAAGCTTAAAGAATATATTGTGTCAGGCTATAATACAGTGTACAGAATGTATAGACATAACAGATGAAAAGTAAATTGATCCTCAAATCAGTTTAATCATCACACACAAAAAAGCTCCAAAGCAAATTATCTGTTATGATAAGGCCCAGGGCCTGTATCCCAGATTTAGCTATGTGTGTGTGTTTGTTCACAGGCTCCAGCTGACTGAGGGTGATTGCTGATAACTAGAGACAGCTGGCTAGAGCCACCAGTGAGGACTATAAAGGCTCATCCTTGCCTGGGAACTGGAGATACACCTCACGCCTGTGTTTCATCCCCAATCAGTTCATGTTTTGTTTTCAGTTATGTCTTTTTTTATTTAATGTTTGGTTAAAATAAACTTTTTTAAAAGTAAGACAACTTAAGCTTTTGATAGAGTCAACTGTAAATTTTTATTTGTAGTCATGCACAAATTTGGATGTATAAACTAATTTATAAACTGGTTAAAAATACTAAACGCTCTTTTTGTTTTCCCTTTTTTTTTCTTATTTTTTCATCGTTTGTTGTAAGGTTGTGTGTGCTCTGTTATGTTATGTTCTGTTTGGTTTGTACACCTGTTTGTTTGTTTGTATATATCTGATGCTGCTGTTACGACCAAATTTCCCCTTGTGGGACAATAACGGATTATTCTATTCTATTCTATTCTATTCTATTCTATTCTATTCTATTCTATTCTATTCTATTCTATTCTATAAGCTTTTGGGTTGTGTGGGTTCTCCTGTGTGTTCAGCTGTGGTTTTGTTTTCCACCTCTGGGTTTAGTTGTGAGGTTATTGTATGTCATTGTCTCCTCCATATCCTCCTGGCCCCCATGTTCAGTTCTATGTCCTGGTCGGATCTTATATTGTGTCTTCCTGTTTTGATTTTATTTTGACATCTTCTTTGCTTCCTGTTTTTCCAGTGTGTCACTTGTAGCTTCTTTTCCTCCTTCCCTGCAGCTGCGTCTTATTTCAGTAATTATTCTGTTTTGTGTTCAGTTGATATTTAAGTGTTGTGCTCATTGTCACCCTTTATCGGTTTGTTCTTGGATGTACTCACTTATGGATTATCTGTGCTCGTGCCTCCGGTTTCCCTGAGCACCTATCTACTTCATGTAAGTTTAATTTTGCTGCCTTGACAGCTCTTTATTTTCCTTAATAAACATTTTGTTGTCATACTCCTGGCGAGTCGCTCCTCTTGCATTTGGGTCCAGAACATTAACAATAGCCAAACGTAACACCATCATTGTTTGCTATATTCGTTGAACCACTAGCAGCAGCAATTCAGCAAAGTAAAGATATCAAAGGCATAGCGTGCAAGAACATGGAGCATCAGTCTTTATGCTGATGATTTGCTTCTTTTTCTCAAGCAATCACAAACTTCCCTTAGGGTAATTACATATATAAATTCTTTTTAAAATGTGTCAGATTATTCAGTTGGTTAAAATCTACAGCTATGCCAGTTGTTTATTTCATAATTCTCTTCGAATACAACTGCAACCAGGTAATATTAAATATCTGGGTATTAATGTTTCCCCTAAAATCCCAGACTTACTACAGCTAAACTACACCCCACTTCTTAAAGTTAATGATCTCACTAGATGGAGCACCTTAACTTTATCACTCATGGGAAGGGTTGCTTCAGTAAAAAGGATTTTACCAAGAATCAACTACCTATTTACAATGATCCCAACTAGGCCACCATCTGACTGGTTTAAATCACTGGACTCATATGTTTAAGTTTCTATGGAAAGGAAAAACCCCTCGCATTAGTTTAAAAACATTACAGAATTGGTGGCGGCTGGCCAATAGAGGGTGCTAGGGCACCGCCCTCCCTACCAAAAACACAATGTGCCAACAAATAAGAAACATATTTTCAATATATAAAAATTACATGTATTTTGAGTTAGAAACACTTGTAGGACTATGTATATTTATACACTGAGAGGATTATATAAATGATTTCTGAAAGACGGAAATTGCTTTGTAATATAGAATTTCCTCCTGCTTCTTTGCTTCTCATATGTCTAGTTCAGCTCTGTGGCGCTGAAAAAAATCACCCTCAGGAGGTGGGCTTTTAGATCGAATTAGCAAATAGCAGATCGGCATTGCCAAACGGAAGAACTTAATTTAGCCAATCAATGCAGAGAAAATAACTTCACAAAAGGTGATTTTTGAAGCGCCGCAAACCACGTTCAGTACTGTGAGATTATCAAACAGCCAGTAAATGAGAAAGGAAAGCAGTCTGTGAGAGGCTTCTCTTGGAGCTAGCTGGATGTAGCTATGCTAACTCAGTTTTTTTTTTGTTGATTCAGTTTTTTTGTTTTCTGGAACTGAACAGAAGGGAAACTTGTTAAACCCAGAGAAGAGAGAGAAGTCTTTAAAGAAAAAAAAGAAGTTGTTAGGAAGTTTAAAATTATGACTAGTAGATGGCTGTAAGTTTATTATAATGAGAAACTGTTTTCCAGGATGTATGACACCATCCTGCTGCACATTGAGGAGTGTTTTGTCTTCACTCAGCATCTTGTCAGTGTGACCTGCTGCATAGAGAACTGTTTCTACAGCATAGTGGGAGGTTTCCTGAGACACACTGGACACAACAGTGGAGGTTTATCCAGTGCTGGAGAATTAAAATGAAGATATTTAATGTTTATATTGTGTTAAATATTACTTAAAATACAACATTTAATGTTAATGCAAAAAAATAGTCTGTTTGGCTGACTAGATTAACCTGTTCTGGTGACTTTTTTTTTTTTAACCATTAAATAAAGTCTTTGTTAAATATTTAACTGAAGTTGAAAATGTATTTTTTTTGCACAGGGTTTACATTAATTCATCCTTATACATTTTTTTTTTATTGACCGTCACCTAATTGGATTTATGCAGCCCCACCCAAAAAATATTTCACCAGCCGCGACTGGATTTCAGACAGCAGGCTTCAACTTGAGAGCAGGAGAAACTCTGAGTTGTGTCAAACAAACCTGCTGGCGAGCAGGTTAGGTTCACGGAGTGTTGCCCGGGTAACCGACTCAGTTACACTGAACTCGCTTTGTGAAACCGAAAAACCAGAGTATCCTCATCTCAGGCTTAACTAACTCAAGTATTTCCACTAAACCCACTTTCTGAAATACACCCCTGCTGCATGGAGAACTGTTTCCACACCACAGTGGGAGGTTTCCTGAGACGCCAAACATATTTAAAGGTGTGATGACATCACTGTTTAAACTGGCGTAAAGCTATTTCATGTAGTAGATATGCCCGCATATGTCAACTCACAAAATAATTTGATTAAAAAACTAACAGGGCGGGGGTGTACGGGCAGGTCAGAATCCTCTTCTCAGCAACACGGTTCCTTTCGTTAATGATATGTGGGTCTCCCTGGCTGACTTCGCTCTGATTGGCTACAACCATTGCCCGCAGCAAGCCTTTCTTCTCGGCTCCGTCAACAGTCCAGTAACATGGCGAGTGGACGTTTACAACCGTATATGTTCAAGCCTGAAACGTCTTCTGAGGAAGACGGAGGGGTGAACACATAAAACTCAACTAATCACATGAGCGAATAAACAGTGCTGTCAGATGTTATCAATGAAAATAGATTCACAATATGGTATGATAAACCTGTTGCTCACGGACATTGTTGCTAGAGCGGCTATCACATGCTAGCATCATGGACTCTTCAGACCACGAACAAACGTTTATCAGGCAAGGTAGCATTTTATTAAATAAATAAACTTACGGGTATTGACGATGTGGTCGCCTCCTTCAGGGTTGGTAAAGAATTTTTAATTAAAATCAGTTTCTTTGACAATCCCAACTTGAATTCACCCAAGTTATGGAAGCAGTCCTCCGTGAAGTGAGCTGAACATATTTTCAAATTGAGGTTATAACTGCGTGGCACTTCTCCATAAATGAACTTCAGCCACTCTTCTCTAGTTTTTTCATCCTTCGGGAGTGAGTGTAAACTTCCAGCATGGGTTGAGCATCCTTGGACACAACAGGTCCCCGTTTGCGTAGCCATCTCTTCTCAAGAGCAGCAGCACAAGCTAGCGCAACGCAGCTACCGGTGTATGGGCTGGGGGTGGGGTGGGGGGGTGGGGGGTTGGACTGTTTACTTCACTGTGCACTTTTATTGGACGCTATGAAATACGTAGGATGAAATGCCACGTGGGAAAAAATGGTGCTTTCCGATTTAACCGTTTTTTAAATATGAAACAAAGCGGACCGCCCACAAACGGGAACTTTGATACTCGCATTGGACGTTCACACGGCCTCATCAGTGCACAACACATCATGATATACCCCAAAAACCTCAAAAAAGTGCATTTTGATGTCATAACCCCTTTAATGTTTATAGTAAATATTACTTAAAATACAACATTTAATGTTGATAAAGCTTGGCTGACTAACCTGTTCTGGTCATTTATTTTTTATTTTACAATTAAATAAAGTCTTAAATATTTAACTGAAGTTTCTTTTTTTATACAGGGTTTACATTAACTCATATAATGCCTTTATTGACAGTCACTTAATTGGATTTATGCAACCCCACCCAAAAAATATTTTACCAGCCACCATTGTACAGAATACCAAATAAAGAGGAGGATTAGGTCTACCTAACATCCATCATTACTACTTAGCAAACAGGTTACAGTACATTTCAAATTGGCTTAATTAAAGTTTCCTAGACCAGCCCTGGTTAACTGTAGAACAGGCTTTATGCAATAATAGAGATCTCAGACCTGCCCTTCATCAGCTTAAACATTCAACATCACAAGTGCTTCAAAAGTATTAATATTCTCTGGCAGCTTGGTGGGGGTTTCTGAAAACGACTGAGTCTTCACTTATCCCATGTAGACGCCCACCCATCTGGAACAATCCTGACATTCTACAGAACAGAAATATGATCAACTTCTCAGATTGGCGTAGTAAAGGAATCAAATACTTAGAACAAATGTTAGTCCATTCAAAAAGCTAGTTTTACAATATGGAAACAGAGGTCTTGTGTGAAATTTGTAAAATGAAGGGACAGACGGCCCCAGTACCAGACGGAATCCGTAAGGCAATGGTTAGGTCTGGGAAGAGACTGGCTAGTCTCTTCAATACCTGGCTCAGCGATGGCTTCCTTCCTGCTTATCTGAAAGAGCGTCGAACGACTCTTTTGCCCAAGACAGACTCCCTGGAGATTGCTAAAGATATTGGGCTCTTGGGTCCAGTAATGTTTAGTTCGGTATTCCTGAGGCTGTTGTCTGGGGGTTGGAACAGGTCCAGACTTGGTCTATCCCGTTTCCTCCTTTCACCTGCAGTTGGCGCTGTAGAGCTATTCACCTGTATGCCTCTTTGTCACAGACACTTTATGCCTTTTGTATTTTACTGAAAGGGCATAACAAGCCCTTGTAATGTATGTGTTAGGAATTAGTTGTATGTAATTTATAGAAATGAAATTTAGGTTTTTTTGCTCCTGTTCTCCTTTATTTTGTTTCTGATTACTTTGGGACAATGATGAAAACAAAGAAGGCTAGCGTGTGCCCTATGTGTTGACAAAAATGGAAGGCCTTGTCCAAACACATCAGGGAGCACTACAAAGTTAAAAATGCGCAGGAACAATGCCTACTGTACAACCTTGCGAACAGCACCTACCTTATCTCTTATGGGCGGTGTCCGGTCTCGGGTTGTTCTGTGCTGGCGTCGTTCCTGAACAAGCACATCCTCAAGTCCCACAAAGAGCTGAGTGAGCGCCAAAAACAGCAGTTCCTGGCCCGTGCCAGCCGCAAGGTCGCCATTGAGGGGTTAGCCCTTTTAAGGGCTAGTAATCATGCCCCCCACCGATGGTTTCAACTCTGAACCTTGAAGCCACCCACTGCAGTGTTCCCGATTACACAAGGCACTTTTGGAAAATGTCTGCCAACATCAAGAGGCTTCAGGTACGATAATGTTCACTCTGTTTATTGCCAGATGTTCAAATGTTCAATATTTAACTAAAGCTGAAAATGTTTTGTTTATATACAGGGTTTACATTAACTCATCTTCACAATGTTTTATTGACAGTCACTTAATTAGATTTATGCAGCCCCACCCAAAAAATATTTCACCAGCCACCACTGTACGTGACTTTGACCCGTCTGCTAAAATGGATGTCTCGGGCTGAGATGAAATATGTGCAGTGAGCTCAGCGGCCCGTGTTAATTGTCGCCATTTCTCTCTAACAAAGTCTGTGTCGCGGTCACAAAAGTTTGGCTAAAGTGTGAGCTTCAAAAGTTTTTCTGTGTTGCGCCCTGCGTTATGTATCATGTTACTTGTGTGTCTTTTAGAAGCGTGATATTTACTCTCAAGGTGCGCACGGTTGTTCTTTCCCCCCTCCCGTTAAAAAATGCAATTGACGACTTTAGTCGTCAATGGCAGTGAATGAGTTAATGCCTGTGTCCATGTTGGCTGTCCATTTCACGCTACTTCCTGTCTGTAAGCAAACTTGTCTCTGTCCTGGAAAAAATGACCACTGTGTCATCTGCAAACTTTTAACAAATTTTCACAGAGGGATCACTCAAGGACCAGTTTGTGTAAAGGGAGAATAGCAGTGGGGGCAGGACACATAGGGGCAGTGCGGATGGTCATATCATAGTACAGTATCTGAACACTGCACCAAAATTGAGATAGTACAAAACTTCGAGTATAGTTTAAAACTTTTGAGTTAACAAATGTTAAACCAGCTTACTAATTACCAGAATAAGGAGTTGTCAAAAGAAAGATCCAAATATCTATAACTCAATATACAGAAAAAAATGCAATCACCCCATTTTCATATGCCACAAATCTTCAACTATCCTACTTCACAAATTTGCACACACACACACACACAGAATAGACTAAAAACACAAACACAGAAAAAGAGACACATAAATACATGACATGAAAAGACCCACCAAAATAATAATATTATTATTATTAATACATAATGTGCAGGACTAACCCTGCACTTTTCTATGGAGCTTTTTCATCCTTCTAGGATTAAGTCGTGTTTCAGGGGGTCTTTTTCAACCAAGTATGATTAAGTTATTTTTTTAATTTAATTTAAATCTTGAAATAATTATCTAAATCGCTTTTAGATAATTTTAGAATAAAGAAAAATACCACAAAATATCTTTGAGATTAGTACAGATGTTTGAATCACTTTGCATCTAAGTCAGATCATATCCAACCCAAGATGTTTTATCAGTCCAATCAATCAAATCAACACATTCAAAACATCCGAGTGCTGTGAGGCTGAGGTGTGTGATTGAAGTGGCAGAAGTTAAGTGAAGGGCACCAGGAGCAAAACCACTTTGCAAATTCTCTGTCGCTTTGTTTGAAAAGCAATAATACTGCTTTGTATATATGGAAAGCCTGGCAAGAGACAGAGCACACAGCCCTACTGTCATGCAAGAATGGTGTCATCCAAATGACCTCTGACGCTTTTGGACCAGACTTTCAGGCTTCATTTAGACAACCAAATACAAGCAAAACACGTGTAGCCTATAACTTCTAAAAGGTCAAAAAAGATTTGATGCAAAAATTGCCCTCTGCTTCTCTAAAACTTGGAAACATGTCAGAAGTGGAATAATTTAATTTGAGGAACCTTTTTCTTCCCCACAGAGGTGAAAAGCACTTTATTAGCACTTAGAATTTTTCCAGCAGCTGTTCTGTTTCAGTCCCCACGAAAGAGCTGGTGATAAAGCACAACAGAGCTCATTAATCATTACTCAGTTAGGTCTCATGCTGTTTTCTTCTCTCTTCCTTGGCTGTTTGAACATCTGATAGGACCATCAGTATGGAGCGAAGAAATGTACCGAAAGAAGTTCTCACTACAGGGGTCAGTTTCTTGTTTCCTAAAATTTCTTAGTAATTTAGGTATTTCAATTCAATTTGTTTCAGTACAGTTTATTCATATAGTGCCAACTCATAACAAAAGTTCTAGGCATTGAACAGAAACAAGTCCAAATCACATTAATTTCATAGCTGTACAACAATGTAAATATTCTTATGGAAGAAATTCTAAATTTGTCAATGTTATGGATGTCAAGACATTTTGTTTATGAAGCTATTGGTCAGAAGGCTATAATTTTGTAACTTGTCGTATATATCTTTTTAATAAGAATATTCACAATGTAACAATTGACTTGTCTTTTAAAGAATCTTTTCCAAAACCACTTAGGATCGAGAGCAGCAGCAGCACTGAGGAAATAGAGAGGCGAACATCCACCTCAGCTGCTGCTGCTGCAGGTTCCAAGAGACCGGCGAGCCCTGCCCAAAGGCAGACCCCAACAACTCCTGCTGCGGTGGCTTGCGCAGCACCTTACTCCAAGCTACCACATCACAGCTCAGAGGAAAGATGCATACACCAACCAGACTGGCTTACTCACCTGCTGTTCTTTGTTCCTGGTGGTTAAAGGGCAAGGATGTGTCCTCTGAGGCAAAGGAGGTGGGGAAGAAGGGGGAAGACGACAGACAAGAGACAGATTCACGACCCATGCCCCATCCTGGACAACATACAGAATTTGTTGAAGGAAGGAAAAAGTGGTGTGAGTCCATTTTCCTACTTCAGTGTGGATTGTCTTTTTTTTTGCTGTATAGTGGCATTTTGACAAAACATCCTTATCATTTACAGAAGCAGCAGGGGACTGTTAATGTGCACCCCGCAATCAGGGCCATCTTCCAGAACTAGACGCAGGGTCGCACATCGGATTTGGATTTTCCCCCGTCCATCGGTAAGTTGAGAAATGTTTATGTACAACTTATTTCTGAATACAGTCTGCTTGAGGGCTCATTTGTCACGGCAAGGATTGTGATTTTTTTTTACCCCTTGTAGAGGAATACAAGATGAGCACGCAACTCACATCTTTCGGCCAGTCAAGAAAGACTTTGTATGGCAGGTCACCGTGAGACAGCAGCATGTGAAGGCAGAAAACTCCTGGCCTTGGTCAGCCAGGCAGACCTTACGACCTGCATCAGGCTGGCCAAAGAAAAAATGCCATCTCTACTTGGTAATGATTTTCTCACCAATGTCATCATTTTTCACGAGCATAGGTAATTCAACACATTAATTAAATCCCTCTTTTTGGACCAGACGCCATCAAGAAGGCCCCGCCTTGGCACAGAGGTAGCCGGTACGAGTTTTTTGGATTCCTGGCCGCCTACCTCACCTGCATTTATGGGCACAGGTCTGGCATGCTCACTAACATGAAGGTGAGGGAGGTGAAGGCTGCCCAGGGAAATGACGAGACAGGCTACCTCATTAATGTAAGATGATCAAAGTAATTTGTGTGCTGTTCAAATGACAGGGTACCTGTTGGTGGAGGTCAAATGAGCATGTCAAATTTCCCGCTTTTGCTTGGCAGGTGCAACACCAAAAGACAATGAGCAAGTATGGGGTGGCGCAGCTGTACCTGGAGATGGAGGAGTACGCCTGGTGCATGAGGTGGCTGTGGTTGCTAAAGCGCACCATGCCGCTAAACCCTACTTCTTTTTATCATTCGGGTGCGCTCCTGCCAAAGACCTCTCCAGTTACATGGTCAGGGCCTGGCAGGCCATGGGCGTGTTCAGTGTAAATGAGACTCTTTGACACAGTTTTAACTGGTTTTTAATTCTTTTTAACTTTTCTTTTGACTAGTTTTAACCGTTTTATATACTTTTAGCAACTTATGTTTTATCGGACACGTTTTTAATCAAAGCACGGACCGCTGTTACTTTTATCATGCCTCCACTCACCTGCAGCTCCGGGTGTGATGGTTGTGTCAGGCTAACCAAGAAAATCAAGGAATTGGAGCAGAGGATCTCCAATTTACATCTGATTCAGGACCATGAGTGTGACGTGGACATCATTTTCGGCCAAACTCTGGCTGCTGCTACCAGTGCTCAGCTGGCCAACACAATCCCCTGCCAGCCCGGAGAAGCTGCGTAAGGGGAATCCATTGATGGGTCTCCAGGTGGACTTGGACAGACGAACGCCGGCGGAGGTACAACATCTACGGCAGAGGATGAGCGTTGGTTCCAGCAGGGGGCTAAGCCAAAAGCCCCCTTCAGCTCCACTCCGGTGCCCCAGGGTACGTGGTCGACGGTCGGGCTTGGTCGCGGTGGGGGTGCCCGGAGCGGCTGCCACCATTCTCCTCCACTCGGCCTACCGCTGTCGAAAAGTTCCGGTGCCCTGGGGGACGACTTCCCTCCTTTGACCATCCCTCCGACCACGCCGAAGACAAGCATCTCTACAGGATCGCCGCCCATCTCCTCCCAGCAGCCAGAGCAGCAGTCGGACTCCGGTAGCCACCCACGTCGCGCCAAACCCAGGACTACAGCTGCTCTATTACACCCCGAATCCACGGAACGAGCCCTCGGCGCCCTCTAAACACCGCTACAGTCCTGTGGATGCCAAGCTGCCCAACATCCAGCCGGTCCTGGACAATGAGGGGTCTCCTGCTCAGAATCATCAGCATCAGCCTGCACACCATCCACCCAGCACTCTCATCATTGGAGATTCTATTATCCGGAACATTAGGGTGCGAGGAGCTGTCACCCTTTGTTTCCCTGTAGCCACAGTAAAGGACATTTCTGAACAGATTCTGGACTCCATCCAACGTCACCCATCCATGAGTAAAGTTATAATTCATGGTGGTACTAATGACATTCGTAAACAGCAGTCTGAGCTCTTAAAGCAGGATTTTATTCATCTTTTTAACCTGTCTTTTAATCCATCTTTTCAAGTGAAGAACCTGGGCGTGATTTTTGACTCTAAGCTGGCTTTTATTCCCCACATTAAAAACATTACCAAAATAGGTTTTTATCATCTAAAGAACATAGCCAGAGTCCGCCCCATTCTCTCTCGGGACAATGCGTAGACGCCAGTGCATGCTTTTATCACCAGCAGAATTGATTACTGTAACGCCCTGCTTTCTGGTCTTCCCAAAAAGACCATCTAAAGTTTACAGGTACTACAAAATTCAGCAGCTCGCATCCTGATGAAGACCAGGAGGCGGGAGCACATTACACCGGTCTTAGATTCACTGCGTTGGCTCCCCGTATGTTTTAGGATCGATTTTAAGGTTCTTTGAATGATTTTTAAGTGTCTTAATGGTCTTGGGCCTTCTTATCTTTCAGAAATGCTTTTACCATATGAACCCTTGCGGTCTCTGCGTTCCTCTGGCAGCCATCTACTTATCATCCCTAAGGTCAGGACACACGTCCTTCCACTATTATGGCCCTCACCTCTGGAACAGGCTGCCGGAGGACCTCAGGGCCGCAGAGAACGTTCATGTTTTTAAGAGCAGGCTCAAGACCTACCTTTTTAACCGAGCTTTTAACTAATTATTTATTAATACACGTTAACTGATTAGCCTGTTTTACCTGATTTGATTTTTAGTTTAGCTTTTAACTGTTTATTTATCTGCTTTGCATTCTTACTTTGATTCTATCTTATCATTGTTTTACACTCATTGTGTTATACTTTATACACTTTATATTTTACAGACTTTACATTTTAACTTATTTTTTGCCAGTGTTTCCTCTGCGGGACCCCTCTGCGTCGGGGGCAGTGGTCGGCTGTGACTGCCTGGGTGCCCCCCAGGTAGTGCTTGGGTGGAGGTGGGGGTACCAGCCCTTCCTCCTCTGGGCGCACGGGGTCGGTGCCTTGGCAGCTGCTGCTGATCTGCTGCTACCGATGCAGATGGCTCCCATGATGGCATTTCCTGGCTCATCTGTGCTCAGCCCGCTGTTTTTGTAGCTTTTAAGTGTGTGTGTGTGTGTGTGTAGGGTCGATGGGTTGGGTTGGGTTGGGACGGGGGTTTATTTTATTTTATTTTTTGTTTTTAAAGGGGGTTTGTGGGGTCATTTTAAATCTGTAAAGCACTTTGATAAACTGTGTTTGAAAAGCGCTTTATAAATAAAGTTTGTTGTTGTTGTTGTTG
>SSNP01000057.1:3015917-3048286 GCA_006937955.1 Pachypanchax playfairii | reverse complement strand
AAATTCAGCAGCTCGCATCCTGATGAAGACCAGGAGGCGGGAGCACATTACACCGGTCTTAGATTCACTGCGTTGGCTCCCCGTATGTTTTAGGATCGATTATAAGGTTCTTTGAAGGATTTTTAAGTGTCTTAATGGTCTTGGGCCTTCTTATCTTTCAGAAATGCTTTTACCATTTGAACCCTTGCTGTCTCTGCGTTCCTCTGGCAGCCATCTACTTATCATCCCTAAGGTCAGGACACACGTCCTTCCACTATTATGGCCCTCACCTCTGGAACAGGCTGCCGGAGGACCTCAGGGCCGCAGAGAACGTTCATGTTTTTAAGAGCAGGCTCAAGACCTACCTTTTTAACCGAGCTTTTAACTAATTATTTATTAATACACGTTAACTGATTAGCCTGTTTTACCTGATTTGATTTTTAGTTTAGCTTTTAACTGTTTATTTATCTGCTTTGCATTCTTACTTTGATTCTATCTTATCATTGTTTTACACTCATTGTGGGGGCAGTGGTCGGCTGTGACTGCCTGGGTGCCCCCCAGGTAGTGCTTGGGTGGAGGTGGGGGTACCAGCCCTTCCTCCTCTGGGCGCACGGGGTCGGTGCCTTGGCAGCTGCTGCTGATCTGCTGCTACCGATGCAGATGGCTCCCATGATGGCATTTCCTGGCTCATCTGTGCTCAGCCCGCTGTTTTTGTAGCTTTTAAGTGTGTGTGTGTGTGTGTAGGGTCGATGGGTTGGGTTGGGACGGGGGTTTATTTTATTTTATTTTTTGTTTTTAAAGGGGGTTTGTGGGGTCATTTTAAATCTGTAAAGCACTTTGATAAACTGTGTTTGAAAAGCGCTTTATAAATAAAGTTTGTTGTTGTTGTTGTTGTTGAAGGGGAAGCCCACCTTCCTCGATCTATGCACTGCTGTCTCCACATACGTGAGTTTCAAGGAGGTCTTCTGTGCACGTCGTTAACACATAATTCAATCAACTTATTTTATTCTTTTCACTGTCCATTTTAGACCTTCACCAACAACACTGATCCTCAGGTCTGGGCGGGGTGCACATACGTTCATACATATAAACACACAATGCTTATTTATTTGACAAAATAACATTCCACAGTAATAACCTAAGTCCACTAATTACATTTCAGTACCTGTGCAACAGACAGTGGTAACTTCAAGGTGTAACCATTATTATTGTCCGGCCGGAAACAGCACCCGGTGACGGATGGTTTAGCGATATTGTTGGTCCCGGGAGAGCATTAAGAATCGGGGTTCTCCCAGTTAAATCGGGAGGGCTGGCAAGTATGGTCGGACGAGAAAGAAAAAAAATAACCTGTACCCCCAGGGATAAAAAATAAAGGATCAGCGGGGCAGACATCAAAAGCATGGGGGCGGGGATATCCCCCATCCTCCCCACACTGAGTGCAGCCCATACAAAATCCCTGGAACATTTAAAGAAATGTCTTTAAATTAACTCAAAATGTGCTGGAGAGGAAGCAAATATATTAAAAATATCAGGGGTCCAAAAATTGATCCCTGTAGCACAACCAATGGAAAAAAAGTAGAAGACGGCTTATAATGAGAATCAGCCTCAAAAAAGAAGGGGACAGGTGGGATGAAAAACATTTCAAGGTAGCTCCACATACACCTACACAGCCATGCAATCTAGTATGCAAAATGTAGCAGGAATGAGACAAGACAATTGAGAAAAGGATTGTTGAATGTAACTGGAAAGTTTCAGCCTGTACGTTTTTCTATTTGGCATTTTACAATGATTGTGCCTTCATGGACTTTGTTCAGTTACATAAATGGATGCAGAAAAAAGCTCTTATTCTATCTGATTTTCTTGTGTGACTTGCATAGTGTGCAACAAGTTCAAAAATTTGGGTTTAAACAGCAGGAAGAAATGAAAACCTTCCTACAAGAAGCACAAGTGCTCTGTCCACAGTTTAGGCATATAACATCAAGACCAGAAGGGGCAAGCATGAATTGACCTTTCGCCAAATCCCGCCCCCCTTAGTTACTCTTGTTACATCAGACAAACACGACCACCACAATAGATTATCGTGACTGGAAGAGATTTTCCCATGCATGTCAGTGACCTTTTTTGAAGCGATAACTTCGCGACATCCTCCAAATCGAACCAGCCTGTATCTTATCTCTCCAGATAAGCTCTGCTTTGACTAGTAGCGTAGGTGCTCCACATCAACAAAACATCAACTTAATTATATTTTAGTTAAAGGAAGTTAAAATTAAATGAAACTAAGTGTGAAGATGTACAGTGTAAATAACACGTGAAATACAAAAAAAACAATTTAACCTGGACATATAGAGATGGTTACCCAGCAGTTCTCACTGTGATCTAAAAAGGAAAACTGTGCAAAAGGTGTACTACCTGCTGCTCTGTTGGAGGGGTGCGCTGCCTTTCCGCCATGAAATCTCACCCCAAGGGGACATCTTGGGTTTGCACTCGATGAAGACATCTCCTCCTACTTTCACCAGTGTCTGGATTCGCACTTGATTATGGGAAAATTCTGGTGGAACAGCTGAGAATAAAAAAGCATTTTTGTAAAACTGTCTTACATAATTTGTCATAGTATTTATCTCATATTAAGCATATCTTTGAATCATTTTGAAAAATGAGTTTATCAATTTTCTGAATACCTGTAGAAAGTATTATTCAAATATAATAAACTGTTTAATTAGTTATCACTAGTTCGGTGTGAAATTCAAAAGTTAGAAGCAATTTTATTATTATGCGCTGTAAAGCTAGATGGGATTTTTTTCAGCAAATTTTGGGCAACATATATTCAAGCTTCAGAGCTTGAAACAGTGAGGCATGAAGTTACAGTATAGTGTCATGGTTGTGGAGTTGAGTTTATTTGGTCTTGAATGGCTTTTCCAGGGTCTTCATTTATCAAACCTTTATAGAAACTGTCCTATATTCTATCCTGTGAATGAAATTTAGAATGTTCGTACGAACAGTCAAAAGTCTGATTTATAAAATGTGTGGTGGCCACTCGTATGCACATCATGTGTTGATAAATCACACTTGTGCATACTCAGGTCCGCATGCCTGTTCACAGTCATTTGTATACAGAAATGCCCTCAATTAGCCATAACAGCACTTCCTTTAAAGCCCATACAGGAAATCCCTAAAATAATGGCCAAGAGAGCAAAAATAAACAATAAATAAAGACATTTCAGTGACAGCGAGATTCAGGCACTGGTAGCAGAAGTGGAACAGAACCAACAATTGTCGTTTGGTTCTCTCAGTTCGGCAGTTAACCAATAGAAGAAAAAATACGACCTTGAGAAAGTTGCAGATACAGTGGGGCAAAAAAGTATTTAGTCAGCCACCAATTGTGTATGTTCTCCCACTTAAAAAGATCAGAGAGGCCTGTAATTTTCATCATAGGTATACCTCAACTATGAGAGACAAAATGAGGAAAAAAAATCCAGAAAATCACATTGTCTGATTTTTAAAGAATTTATTTGCAAATTATGGTGGAAAATAAGTATTTGGTCANTAGTTATCACTAGTTCGGTGTGAAATTCAAAAGTTAGAAGCAATTTTATTATTATGCGCTGTAAAGCTAGATGGGATTTTTTTCAGCAAATTTTGGGCAACATATATTCAAGCTTCAGAGCTTGAAACAGTGAGGCATGAAGTTACAGTATAGTGTCATGGTTGTGGAGTTGAGTTTATTTGGTCTTGAATGGCTTTTCCAGGGTCTTCATTTATCAAACCTATATTCTATCCTGTGAATGAAATTTAGAATGTTCGTACGAACAGTCAAAAGTCTGATTTATAAAATGTGTGGTGGCCACTCGTATGCACATCATGTGTTGATAAATCACACTTGTGCATACTCAGGTCCGCATGCCTGTTCACAGTCATTTGTATACAGAAATGCCCTCAATTAGCCATAACAGCACTTCCTTTAAAGCCCATACAGGAAATCCCTAAAATAATGGCCAAGAGAGCAAAAATAAACAATAAATAAAGACATTTCAGTGACAGCGAGATTCAGGCACTGGTAGCAGAAGTGGAACAGAACCAACAATTGTCGTTTGGTTCTCTCAGTTCGGCAGTTAACCAATAGAAGAAAAAATACGACCTTGAGAAAGTTGCAGATAAATGCGCTCAAAACAGATGAGAGATCCCCTTCAGAAATAAAAAAGAAATGTTTTGATATAAAACTACACACGAAAAAACGTATATAGCAGAGCACAGAAGGGTCAGAGTCGCTACGGGAGCTGTCCGAATTTGACAGACGTGTAGCGTAATAATTGGAGCTGTTGCTTTGACTGGCGTTACTGTACACAATGACAGTGAAAACATAGCCTCACCAACAGAACACACTGGACCGTCCAGTGTCCACAATCAAACTTTTTTTTTTTTATGTCAAGTGAAATATACTTCTTAACCAGATAAAACAAGGAGCCGCTTTTCATTTTATATAAAGGAAAATTGGTGTGCTCTTTATATATAAAAAAGGAAACAATTAGGCGCTTAATGGCAGGTACATAAGAGGTCTATACACTTTATTTCAAAACAGAAGCTGTGTCACATGGGGGGGGAGCAGCTGGTGCAAAAGTCAGCGGTGCGTAAGGAGCCAAAGGTTCAGACTGACGCGATCCTGAAAAATCAAGAGGACGCAATAAAGGCTCTTAAGGAAGTGAAGGTTAATTATAATGAACAAACTGTTTGCCGAGATCAACGACTACCTCAAACAAGTTGCTGCTTGTGTTTCACACATCATGAATAAATAACCTAGTTACAATTTGAACTAGGCCGTTTTTTGATCACTTAATGCGCTGTTTCGTCGGAAAGCGCTATCTGCTCAGGAGCCACTCTGTTCACTGAGCGCACGGTCAAGGAAGACGCGCTCCGTCCGGGGCGCATTATCCTCCAATAATACAAGATCAACCATCCTACAATGTCAAATACCTCTAGGTCACAGGTGTTTTAAAACTTTGAACACTGATTATGCGACAAACCTGTTAACACACATTTACTAATTGGTTCAGAGATAATCTGTAGATGAGGAACACGTGTGGGACTGAGACTTTCAGAATTAGCGTTCTACCACTGGATGCTGTGTGTAAGTATGACTAGAGCTGTACTTATATTTTGGAACATTTCTATACCCAAATACAAATTGATAAATACCACACAATGCGCAGAATTGTTCCAATGCACAAACACACACAGATCTGTGCATAAAACGATTGATAAATGAGGGCCCAGGTCTCTGATTTTACGTAGTATATTAGGCTTTTGTTGTTCAATCTATTTGTTGTGTTTTCTATTTGAGCTGTTGTCCTTGTTAAGTGTTTTCTTGTAATTTTATCTTCTGAAGCTTTTCCTGTTTACTTTATTCATCTTTTCTGGTTATGGGGTTTTCTTGTTGCCTTCTATTAGTTTGTTATCATGAATTGTCTTTTTGTTCTTGAGTTTGTTCTAGTAAAGTTAAGTTTTTGGGTTAGATTTATTNTTTGTAACACAGCACCCTGAGTCAGCTTGGAGACCCAGCGATGGATTCCCCCCCCCCAAAAGCTTTACCGGGCTGGCTGGGAATAGTGTCTGCCATCTGAGCGCTGGTGGCAGCAGCGAATGTCTGGCCGAAGATGATGTCCACGTCGTGTTCATGGTCCTGGTTTTGGTGGAGCATAGAGATCCTCTGCTCCAGCTCCAAAACTTTCTGACTGAGCTTGAGGCAGCCACCACCCCCAGGGTTACAGGTGAGTGGAGGCATGATGAAGTAAAAAGTACTCCATGGTCCGATTAAAACACCTCAGATAAAAAAAAAAACTATTCTGATTTCAGTGATGTTAATAATCGGTTAAAACCAGTACTAAAAAGGGATTTTAAAATGGTTTAAAATGATGTTCGTTGGGTAACCGGTCTTGGCAGATCTCACAGACGCTGACACATGCGCATCGGCAGATATGGCTGCTCTCGACTTCCGTATCTTTCTGCTGATACATGATGGATATGTTTTTCAGTCTGACCAGGGGTGTATTTCACAAAGCAGGTTTAGTGGAAAACTTTGAGTTAGTTAACCCTGAGATGAGGATACTCTGGTTTTTCAGTTTCACAAAGCGAGTTCAGTGTAACTCTGAGTCAGTTACCCAGGCAACACACACGCCAGCAGGTTTGTTTGACACAACTCAGAGTTTCGCCTGCTGTCTGAAATCAGTATCAGACACGGCTTGTCTTGTTTCTTGATAAGCCTGTTGACTTGGAAATGCAGATATTACACAGAATTCTCCGTCGGGCGAGAGAGAGGATGATCAGCAGCGTTTGGAATGAAGTCGTTTAAAGTCACGGTGTTACGCAACATGGTTGGATTTTCAGTAACAGAATAATCTAATAAATTACAGTTTCCAACATTACAACATCGTTATCGTTAGTGAATGTAAAATGTAGTGTGTTATGAATTGAATTGGAACCATGTAACGTGATTAAACGCATATAAACATGGGTCTATGAAGGGTGGGTGCACAGAGAATTATGTTTGTCATTACAGCTGAGTGGTAAAGATTATACCGTTAGTTCAGAGGATGTGGGTTCGATTCCTGGCGTTGCCAGACTTTGTCTAATTAGAATCAGTTTTATTTGAATTGTGCCAGAATTATTTTTTTTCAGTAATGCTGTCCATTAGTTTCTAATTAGTTAACTAGTTACTTTTTTGTAGAGTAGTTCAGTTTTTAACTAAATTACTTTTTGGAACAAGTGAGTAACTATAACTAATTACTTTTTTAAAATAACATTCCAAACACTGATGATCAGAGTGGATGTTTTATCACCCTGATGAGTATCTGTATGAGCGTTTCAATGATCATCAATAATTTATTTTAAACAATATTCTCTGTTCACACATCTCTCATGACCCATGATGGACATGCTGTCCACACCAAGACAATTCTGTGTATTTCCATGTCTACTTAGTGTCATAGTAAGTTGTTGGTTAATGCTGAATAATATTACTACTGAGGTAAGCTGTGCTGTGGAGGTTGATAGACCCTCTTCCTCATTAACCCTATAATCCCCCTTGTATCATATTTGCTACAGAGTTTTGATCATTTCTAACATGGTTGCTCCCAGTAAATGATCCACTTGCCTTTTTTCAGGTTAAATCATCATTATTATATGGATGAATGCATTATTATTAACTCATTTTTTATATTACAATTAAACCGTAAAGACGACCAATGTAAAAAAATGTGATACAAAAAATCTATTATAAATAACATGATACAGCAAAAAACGTTTGTGAATTTTGTTCTAAGGCTTCGTAAACATCCCAGTTCCAAATAATCAGAATTTTTCTGGCTATTTTTTAATAAGTTGGGTCTTACAGGGTTAATGGACCCTAATCATTTCCATCATGTTCTGTTGATGATGAGAAAGAAGCTGCAAGTTGGATTGGATCAACACTATTAACTAAAACCTGAAACTGAAATCTTTTTGCACCTGTTGAGTTGTACCTGTGCACTCAAAAGCATATGGAATATAAATGTTGAATGAGTGGAACATTCATCATCAAACATTTATAATTAATACTCACACATTGACTAAATCAGCAATTTTCTGTCACACAATATATCTTTTGCTGCTGCTTTTTTTTAATGTGCTCATTTTTGCACATGCATTCATAAAAGATCCAATTTTACTGGGAAGCAGTAGGGGGCGCTAACTTTTTGTCCACTGGTTGCCATGGTGAATCATGTTATCTGTGTTCCACTGATAAGGGGTTATTTAAATCCTCATGCACGAGTGTAACTCAGTTTTACTTTGAATCAGAGTTGATTGAAATAATGCTTAACACCTGTTCTGAAACCGAAAACTCTGAGTTTGACAACTGAGAGTTGGTCAACTTTGAGTTCAGGTTTTGATTTAGAGTTTGTTAAACCTGCTTTGTGAAATACACCCCAGGTCTCTTTCAGCTGACAAGCTGATCTGTTGCTGTGCGTCTTTGTATCGGTCTGTCAGTTTGACAGATCAAAGTCAAGAAGATGCACATATTTTTCCATAAACTCAGTGTTGTACTACATTTTGTAGATAATCACTGATGTGTGAATATTTTGATTATACCATAAGTTAGTTGTAAAATTATAGAAAAATTGAGAACTGTTTTTCAGTAAGTCAAACTGTGTCTCCCAGCAGCACAAGGGCAGAGTCAGTGTGTCAGTGTGATGGATCAATAATTGTAGCACACATTCTTTCAATAAACACAGTATTTATGTAGCTTGTTGTGATCACTAACATTCATGGAACATTTTCGTGAGCCACGAACCTGTTGCAAAACAACCCCCTGCCATGATGTGTGGGAAATTATTGGACCGAAGGCGCAGGAGGGATGAGTAAATAAAATACTTTTAATAGCACTAACAAAAAAAAGAAAGAAAAGCTGACATGGCAGCAAAAAGGTTCTCAAAAACTTTGGCTTGAAATGAAAGGGCAACATGGGAGGCAACGATGTGGGTAAAGTTGTATGTGTGGACAACAGGTGGAGAAAGGAGACATGTACTAAGGATGGGTGATTACAAAATGTAAACAGCTGGGAAGCAGAGCCAGGAAAACTAATCAGAATGAATGTTAACAGATGAAGAACCAAAAACAATGCAAAGGGGCTCTATAATGAAAACCAAGAGACACAGCAGGGGAAAAAAATACATCTGAAGTTCAAAACAAAACTCACCAGAACAAATCATAAAATAGACAATTAAAATATCCAAAAGAAAGATCACAGGGGAACTCAGGAGGAAATACAATTTCAGTTGTCTTAGTGTTACTCTAATATTTGAATGACTGCACATAAATTTTGTGTTAACATCAAATAATATATAATAACTGTCAACTGATGGAGGCAACTACAAATACCAATAATACATTTAAAGACCTTTTAATTATATTTTTATCCGGATGATGACGCTTTCACAATTTAGTGACTTTGAAGGTTGAAGGGTTATGTCTGATTTCAGTCAACAACTTGATGTGGACATGAATTTTTGGCATTTGAAAGGAGAATGGTAGCACCCGCCAGCCCAGAGGTGAAAGTGACAGCTATGACAAGGGAAAGGAGCGAAGCTTCTGAACAGAACAGCTTTGGCATACATCACTGTCAGTTGGACACATGTTTCTTGTAATCAATGCTTTTCAACTAGTGGTCAATAATAAAGAAGCTAGAGGTTATTTGAAAGTACTAAGCAGTGGTAGGAAGATTAAACAAATTTGAAAACAAGTATTTTATTTTTGTGCCAATGCACACAAACACACTTGGTCGATGTCTTACCTATTACCCGGAGCTCTGCATTAGAGTAGACTTTGCCATGCTTATTCCCAGCAACACACTGGTACATTCCTGTGTCAGACAGGGTCAGGCGACTTATTGACAAAACCCCATTGGCAACTTGTATGCGCTCCTATGGACACAGAGAAAGAGCCTTTAATCTGCCTCCCCCACAGTGCTCATCTACATAAAAACAGCTTAGCAGTGGGCTGGTGAATTATGTTGTAAAAGTGACAGACGTGCCATTACTAATGGAGGGAAAGGCTTGGGTGGATGGAGGCAGGCTAGCAGAAAATGACCCTAATCAATTTACATGTTTATGAGAGTGAAATAAAACCATGGCCCTATTTATATCCCCTACTGCAAAAGAGTACCTGTTTACCCTTTAGTGGAAGGAGGGTATGAGAAGGAAAAGAAAATCACCACATCAGAAAATTGCTTTGCAGATACCAAAGGTATCCTTTATACATACCAAGTGATGTATACTGTATACGTACTATGTACACTTAATGTTGTACATTTTTGTCATCTGCTCAGTCTTTCACTTCAGAAAAAATAATCATCGAGCTGTTAAATAAAAATATTGAAACTGTTTGGCCTGATTAACTAAAAAAGTATCATAAAACAGGATTATTCCATCATATGTTTTGTACCCAATAGAGACTTTCATAATAAAAAAGGCACAAAAATATAAATATTACACTGGAATAGCCTTTACAATGGCACATATTTGCAATCACTGTCTCATTGTGCTCATACAATTTCAAAAACATTTGTTTTTATCCAAATTGCATCTACCCAGACATATTATATAGATTCTCCATAAGGTTAAGGTATGGACTCTGTGGGGCCCAAACTATGGGTGAAATTGATGTCTTTTGACAATCCAGGTGTTGTCATCCTGGATTATGGTACATGTCAGTGCAATTGAAGAAAATAAAAAACTGGTAATGGAAAATTATTATTCCAATATTTATTTGGCCTTTAAAATTGTTGGAAACACAAGGCTTTACAAAAAAACATTTAAAATAAAAAAAAAAGTAAACAATTCTAGGGAGATTTTACAGTTAGTTAAGAGGTACAATATAGAATATTTTTGTAAAAGGCAATATTTTTAACAAAATAAATACCTCCACGGGGTGTTTAGAGGGTTGTAGAATGAAAATACAGCATATTTGAAGTAAAATATAACATTTATTCTGACAGGCCCGACATTGGCATTTTGTTTACATCTACCAGCCAATAGCTGGCAGAGCTGCGAGCACCATTTTGGGATGCCTAATACTGTAAATATTCCAGCACAGGGAGGCTGGTGATGTGGAGTCTGCCAGTCAAGCAGCTGGAAGCCCCAGGGATATTTGGTGAATATGGACCTTATTTTCTTGCAATAGAGGATTCCCCGACATGTGACTTAGCAGGCTCCTGTGGAAAAGTCTTTATTAGCAGCTAGCTAACACGGAGCAGCAGGTGGCTGAAGCGTGGAAACATTCGAGCTGCAGGTTCATCTTTTCTAATGGTATGTTTGTATCAAATGTTATTCTTTTGTTTGGTTTGTCTGTTTAATCCTATTGTTTTTAATGTGTGTTTTAATTGTAGTATTTTTATTGATGTTACAGTGGGGCAAAAGAGTATTTAGTCAGCCACCAATTGTGTAAGTTCTCCCACTTAAAAAGATCAGAGACGCCTGTAAATTTCATCATAGGTATACCTCAACTACTACAACAAAATGAGGAAAAAAAATCCAGAAAATCACATTGTCTGATTTTTAAAGAATTTATTTGCAAATTATGGTGGAAAATAAGTATTTGGTCACCTACAAACAAGTAAGATTTCTGGCTTTCACAGACCTGTAACTTCTTTAAGAGGCTCCTCGGTCCTCCACCTGTATTAATGGCACCTGTGTGAACTCGTTATCAGTATAAAAGACACCTGTCCACAACCTCAAACAGTCACGCTCCAAACTCCACTATGGCCAAGACCAAAGAGCTGTCAAAGGACACCAGAAACAAAATTGTAGACCTTCACCAGGCTGGGAAGACTGAATCTGCAATAGGTAAGCAGCTTGGTGTGAAGAAATCAACTGTGGGAGCAATTATTAGAAAATGGAAGACATACAAGACCACTGATAATCTCCCTCGATCTGGGGCTCCACGCAAGATCTCACCCCGTGGGGTCAAAATGATCACAAGAACGGTGAGCAAAAATCCCAGAACCACACGGAGGGACCTAGTGAATGACCTGCAGAGAGCTGGGACCAAAGTAACAAAGGCTACCATCAGTAACACACTACGCCGCCAGGGACTCAAATCCTGCAGTGCCAGACGTGTCCCACTGCTGAAGCCAGGACACGTCCAGGCCCGTCTGCGGTTTGCTAGAGAGCATTTGGATGATCCAGAAGAGGATTGGGAGAACATCATATGGTCAGATGAAACCAAAATAGAACTTTTTGGTAGAAACTCAACTTGTCGTGTTTGGATGGGAAAGAATGCTGAGTTGGATCCAAAGAACACCATACCTACTGTAAAGCATGGGGGTGGAAACATCATGCTTTGGGGCTGTTTTTCTGCAAGGGGACCAGGACGACTGATCCGTGTAAAGGAAAGAATGAATGGGGCCATGTATCGTAAGATTTTGAGTGAAAACCTCCTTCCATCAGCAAGGGCATTGAAAATGAGACGTGGCTGGGTCTTTCAGCATGACAATGATCCCAAACACACCACCCGGGCAACGAAGGAGTGGCTTCGTAAGAAGCATTTCAAGGTCCTGGAGTGGCCTAGCCAGTCTCCAGATCTGAACCCCATAGAAAATCTCTGGAGGGAGTTGAAAGTCCGTGTTGCCCAGCGTCAGCCCCAAAACATCACTGCTCTAGAGGAGATCTGCATGGAGGAATGGGCCAAAATACCAGCAACAGTGTGTGAAAACCTTGTGAAGACTTACAGAAAACGTTTGACCTCTATCATTGCCAACAAAGGCTATATAACAAAGTACTGAGATTAACTTTTGTTATTGACCAAATACTTATTTTCCACCATAATTTGCAAATAAATTCTTTAAAAATCAGACAATGTGATTTTCTGGATTTTTTTTCCTCATTGTGTCTCTCATAGTTGAGGTATACCTATGATGAAAATTACAGGCCTCTCTGATCTTTTTAAGTGGGAGAACTTACACAATTGGTGGCTGACTAAATACTTTTTTGCCCCACTGTATTTGGTGAATATGGACCTTATTTTCTTGCAATAGAGGATTCCCCGACATGTGACTTAGCAGGCTCCTGTGGAAAAGTCTTTATTAGCAGCTAGCTAACACGGAGCAGCAGGTGGCTGAAGCGTGGAAACATTCGCGCTGCAGGTTCATCTTTTCTAATGGTATGTTTGTATCAAATGTTATTCTTTTGTTTGGTTTGTCTGTTTAATCCTATTGTTTTTTAATGTGTGTTTTAATTGTAGTATTTTTATTGATGTTATGTATATGTTCAGCGCTTTATAATGCCATGCTTTAAAAGCGCTTTACAAATAAAGTGGTATGGTAACTTGTAAAATACGTACTCTTACAAACACAGCAATTCAGCAGTAAATCTGATGTTATAATATTATTATTATTAATAATAATAATAGGACTGTTCTCAAACTAGTTTATCTAGATTTTGTAGTCTTTACAAATTTTTCCATCTGCTTGATGTAGACAAAGATTTGAGCTATTTAAAATATTGTATCTTTTTTCCAAAATTAAAAAGTATTTCTTCCAAGTGGTTGTTCAAAGAAAGAGAAGTATCTCACTACACCCACTCTGGTAACATCTTGTCAGCTGAAACATTTAAATCCCTGCAGTACTTTTCCAATGAGAGAGTCCTACATAATTTGCTCATTCAAACCCAAGTGGCAACCTTTTACTTGGGTGAGCAGAGCAAATTAATCTGTTACCTCAGGTTATTTTACCCTTCTTGGTTTAAGTATAATTGCACAACAGTTGTCATGCATATCTTGTTCTTGTGGCCTTAGTTTCCTGTGTTTTCCTCTGGTTCATATTCAGTGTCATTACAGCCTATTTGAACTTTAGTCATCAGGAGATTAAGGAACTGTGACATGAAAAGGACTGTCCTCACCGAACAATCACAAACTAATCCTGTATTAAAGCATGTTGTGTGTAAATTTCCGTAACATTCAGATGCTCCGGATATGCAGGGGAGAATTTAGCTTCTGGCGAGTAAGGCAATTGTTAGAGTCTACGTCTTTGCATGGTAAGCACTCCCATTAACATCTGTTAATTAACTATGATGGTTCTCTAAAATCAGCAGATTAACATGCAGGGACCTAAGGGGACTATTTGTATGCCGTCTGCCTATCCAAAATGGTTGGCAACATTAGCCAGCAATACTAAGTTGATTTGCTCTAAAAAACAAAACAAAACAAAAAAAAACTGCACAACATATAAATGATAAAATGTTCTATTGTTTTGGAAAGTAAGGACATTGTTTTCTGAAGCCATGTAGCTATTAAATTACAGGTCACAGTTATTACAGGCATAGGTTGAAAATCTGTCCTGCCCAGTTACCCTGTTTTCATGCTCCATAGTCACATTCTCAACAAGCCTTATAACGGCAGCTCCTTGCTGTAATCAAGTCATGTTGGTCCCATTGATTTTAAATGTCAATTATGCTTCACTGACAGTACGTGCTGCTTACGTGTATGGTGGAAAGGAGTGACAAAAAAGTAAAAAATGGAAGAAACCTGTAAGAGGCAAATACTTTTTCACAGTATTGTCATGACCTGGCTCAAAGCCATGACAAAAAAATGAGGGTAAGATGTCATACTTAACCAGTTAAAGAAATGTATTCAAATAATAAAACAAAGACTAACCAACCCAAACCAAGCAAAGGTGAGGGAGCAAGGCACCCACAACCAGCCAAATACAAAAACAAATGGGCAGCAGGAGAAAGAGAAGCGCTTCCCCCTGAGCTAAAGGTGGAGAGGAGCTTATATATCCCATATTTATCCCATTGATGTTTTACATCAAAGCAACAAGGTTGGTTCTGAGATGCACCTTATTGTATTTATTTGACATTTTAAGTTACCTCTGCAACATAATCTACAAATACCCACACCCTCATTTAAACCCAATATAAAACACTATCAAATCATGTTAAACCTTTATGCTGTTTGACAGCTTAAACATACCTAGAAACTTTATTCTCATCTTTATTACTTTATTCTCATCTTCTTTACATTTTTTAACATATCCACATCACATTGCAATTCACCTAAAACCACACCTTGCAAGTCAGCATGGCAGTCTTGGAATCTGTATGCACATGTGATACATCAAAATGATTGACTTTTTCTTGAAATGTGTGTTATGTGTACTTGGCATTTCAAGTTATTTTACAATGGAATTTTCAAAAACACACTCACTTCTAAATGACATTGAAATCCTCATCCTCATTAGACTCCTGCAATAACTGTCCTTTTATGTGTTTCATTAATGTTGTAGCAGCTGTCACCACCACACTGTGCTACACAGTGGAGGTAGGACAATCCAGCTCCAACATTGGATGAGGCATGCATCAAGTGGCAGGCATTTTCAAAATTTTTACAGGAATGCTTTAGTTAAAGGTACAGTATGTAAGAATGTTACAGTGAAATACTCACACAACAGTCTAATGTCACACCGATGTTGAAAATAAGGTCACATTGTAACAGATCTCACCCCACTCACAGCCTGATAGATTAGTTCATGTCTTGCACACGTTTTCCTGTCAATTAGCTTCACTCCCCACACACCTGTCTCCTTATTTTAAAGGTCATTTCATACAAATTTCAGGACTTTGTGGTTATTTCTTAAGTGTTACCCTGTAATATGAAACATGTATATCTAAAAAATGTCAGGAAACACTGATTAACAGACCTTTCAATCTTTCTGCATCAAAATTTGGCTTTTTCTGGCTCGCTCCATGTCAGGCTTCAGCAGCAGCTCGTTCATATTCATTATTCGAATTTGCTGGACTCTGATTGGCTAACAAACTAGCCTATGAGAGCAAGGCATACTGTTTCCTGCCCCACTGCACATGGCAACACCAGACGTTCTCTCTTCCTGTTTGCTACATCTTATGCTAACAGCTTTTAGCCAGCAGCATGCTAGGCATGGTTTCAACTGCGGGAGCTGCCAAATACTAACGAACAAAGGAGTTGTGACGAAACAAGTACTGGCCATTCAAACTCAGGAGAACTCGGGTGTTATCACCACCTGCGTAGTTTGTGAGATAAAAACTGAAATTGAAGTTGTTGACCTGTTTTCACACCCACTATGAAGGTAAGGACACCTGTGGAGCTAAAATAGTCAAAAGAAAAAAAAATGTTTTTAGTTTCTAATGGAGGGGCCTCTTTAACGCCTTATGTGTCTTAGGTTCTTTGGCATTGAGTTGAACGTATTATGCTTTTTGTATTCCAGTCTGTCTGTCTGCCATCTTGGATCTACAGTGTGCTTTGGCCCTGGACTGTTTCTCCATGCTGGATTTTACAGTCGTTGGATTACCCTGCTTCAATCTGTTTTTAGACTGTGACTCAGACTTGGTCTGCTCCTGAATCCCACCTGTAAGTGCACTTACCCACACACTGACCATTTGGCTTGGGTCTTCTTTTCCCAGATTGGACTCACTCACCTTTCTTTGCAATAAACGTTGTTCAACCTGCTACCTCGCCTCTCTGTTTCTGCAAATTTGAACTCTGTCTCAACACAAACATAACAGAATGTGATTTTTTCCCCCTCCACTTCATAAAAAAGTGGTGATGCAGTGGTTTGCTATTGGCCAATTTTATTGATGACATCAGATCAAATCTGGTTTTACGTGAGTGAAGGTATACTGTATTGAGTATTGCCTCTGGTAACAGACATCATTTCATCCCTTCCATGCAGCATTCAAATACTGATCTACATCTTCCAGAGTATTTGCTGTATTCTTTTGCATGATGAGTCAAATGAACATAACAGAGGTTCAAATGGCAGGTGCAAGCTGTCAGAATATCCAATCAGTTCTATCCAAACAAGACTGTCAGATGATTTGATTTAATCATTAAATGTAATTAATAAATAATCTAACCATCACCAGCCAGATCCTTTCTGGATGGAGTTTGCATGTTTTCCCCGTGCATGTGGGTTTTCTCCTGGGACCCTGGCTTCCTCCCACAGACCAAAAACATGCATGTTAGGTTAATTGGCGACTCTAAATTGGCCCTTGGTGTTAGTGTGTGTGGGTGAATGTTTTCTATCTGTAAGTGGCCTGTGATGGACTGGCGACCTGTCCAGGGTGTAACCCCACCTCTCGCCCACTGATAGGCACCAGCTCCCTTAGGCCCTGAACAGGAACAAGTAGACAAAGAAAAAGAATGACTCACTGAAAAACTAACTGTCAAATGTCTACACGAGGCACAGCAGAGCGGGGAGCTAGAAAAAAATTGAAAGTTTGCTGAAAAACGCATCCTATTTCTCTAGTGGGAAAGATTTATTTGGTGAGACCTATTTGAAGTTGGTGAGAAGAAATTTACCAGGAGATAACTGTTGCTCCTACATCGTCATGCTTCTAGACTATCATTAAGTACTTGACCTATTTAAAGTTTTGTCTTTTAGCAAAGTAGAGCATGACAGACACACGCAGTTGAATTACTCCAAAATGGAAACTGGTTTGTAGATGTGAATAAGAATAGTAAAGAATAACACATGCAACAACGCAGGAAGCTCTGTGTGGCTGTGAATAAGACAATAATACACAGTAATTAGAGAATAAGAAATGATCAAGCAGCATAATAAAGATTTAAAAAACAGTGCATGTTTAGATTTTTCCTTCCTTTAATGACACTGAGATCAAAAGATACATTTGTTCAAATGTTGTTTATGAGCCTAACCTTGGAAAAGAAACATTATTATCAGGTGTAAAGGTATTGAACAGCTCTCACCTCTGCAGATTCCAGGTTTTCTCCATTCTTCATCCATTTATAAGATGGCTGTGGCTTCCCTGTGGCTTTGCACTTCCACACCAGCAAGTCATCTATGAGCTTCTGGACATCCTGGGGCTTTTCAGTGAGATGAGGTGGAGCTAGAAATGAGAAGCAGAATAAATTAGACTACTGACTAGAAAATGTTATACATCCAAGATATAGAGTAGCTGCAAAAAATAAGAATATGCAACTTTAAATAAAAAAATAATAATTCTACAGTTGCATACATTTTCTGACTGCATTGTAGTTCTTGCATATATTTTGGTCCATCTGTCACGTGAAGTGTTCAGGGTCACATTAATCCCTTTAGGAAAAATGAAGACTGGAAAGGAATCTTGTTTTATTGTTGTTTTTATTTGTTTCAGTTAACCATTTGTCAAAAAATTGTTATAATTTCCCAGATTTAGCATAATTATGCCACACATGTGAAATTTGTAATTTATAACGTTATGAAGCACATCGTTTAAAAATGTGTATAAACAGTGTTTGGGCTTAATTAGTGCATGATTTTAATGTATTAATTGGATTAATATAATTACACTGAACTAAATATACAATTCCATGCAAATGCTTATAGCTTAACATTACACCAATATGATACATGGAAGACAAACTGCTTCAGATTACAGAAACATTTTCATATTTCATGGAAGTATGTCACTTTTTTGTGTCTATATACGTATATTAAACAGATAAAAGTCATGTCCTATAGATAGAGGAGGATTAACTCATTCAGTGCCATAGACATCTATAGACGTCAAACTGAATCCGAATGCTCGGTGCCATTGACGTCTTTACGTCTCTACAGCTCTTATTGACTTAAATCCCACAAAGCATTCTGGGGCAGCTGTTCACTGAATTTGAACTCGTTACATGCAGTAATTAGTCCTATGATCCAGGAGTAGGCAGTGGTGCACTTCTCTGGGTGAGGTCTCCCTTTTGTACCCTGTTATAAAGGCATGTGGAGCGGGCGAAGAGCCGTCAAGACAAGAGAGAGAGACGATGAAGGCGAAAGGGAGAAAGAGATTGCTTCAGAGCGGCTGCAAAGCGATCTGTATGTTCAGAGTTACTCAAAAAAGTATAGAATTGATGGAATTGAGAAGGTGGTGGAGTTGATTACATGAATAAAATCCCTCCAGCACCAGAATCCGATCTACTAGGACCGAGTATTGTGTCGAACACTGCATGGTCCAGCTTCTCATGTCGGGCTTGTCATGTCTTCAACCCGATTCTTTTGGCTTCTAGTGAACCTTAGGGGGAATTTATCCGAGCAGTATCACCCGTTAGAATTTTCTGCCAGCAGCAGGGACCAAAATAAAGAACGATTCACTGCATAAAACACTCACTAAGTGTTGATAGACGAACCAATGGCTGGCAGGGGGCATATTGGCTGACTTACTTGCTCACTCACGTGTGCACACAGACACACCCACAGAATATCTGAATCATAAATCTGTAACTCTTTTTTCTCACATTTTTTTCAAATGTTGAAATGGTCTGTAAATTCAATTTTTACACATAAACAATCAAAAGTGCTTTTTAAGGTTCTTTTTTTTACTTTCATAGTAGTAAAACATAGTTTAGCTGTTGCATGAAGCATTGAAATATGAAATATTTAAATCAAAGTCACCGATCTGCTTAAAAAACCTCTTCACACAAAAAGCTCTTTATCTCAACTTTTTGTTCTAAACAGGTACATTTTCATGAAAGCTGCTTTTTTGAACTGCAGATTACTAAATAACAGAAAAGGGTAGAAACTGTTTTTTTTTTTTCTGAAAGAAGAAAGACTATTATTTCTGATGGTGGTTTTAGATTTCACATTGTCATAGAACAAAATATTCTGTGGGCCTTCAAAAAACAGTCAAAATATTCAATATCTGGCACTGAGAGGGATAGAAATCTGAAAATGGCTGGCACTGAATGCGTTAAGGTGTATGGGGGGCCCCTAGGCTACACTTGTTTGAGCCCCCCCCACCCGCCGCTCGACCAATGGGGGACATGTCTGCGGGGAAAGCAGAGCAGCCTGGTTCCAGGCACATAACAGCAGCGAGAGTGTGTGTGAGAACAACAGAGGAGGTGCACGATCAAGAAACTAGTGAGAAACAGAGAGATTTAGTGAGATGCATATATGATACCGCCAAATGTTTTGTGCATATATCAGTCGGTGCTGTGCATACAACATATGGATTCTCTGTGGAACATGCCCAGCATTTTGTGCATATAAGCTTTGTGCATATAACCATTGACCACTGTACTAGATAACTTTTCTGCAACTGTGTCTCAGATGCCATTGCTGTAACCAGTGTTCTGTTGAAATATGCTCCCTGTGAAGTTATTTGGTCTATTGCAAAGCCATCGGAGGGGCAGAGGGATGTCTAATATGAAGCTGAACATGTTTTTCAGTGCGTATCCACTTAGGCAAGTTTCATAACAGTAACTTAAAGTTGTAAAAGTTACTTTGTACTGCTTTAAATTAAAGGCACAAGTGTTGTGAGTTGAGGTTATGAAACTGCCTACACAGCCGCAAATTAAAACCACCATATAGGCCGATTGTGACAGCTCCAAAAGATTCCATAGATATGATTATAATATCACATATCGGTAAGCTTTAAATGTAGATCTTTCTTAGATGCTGCAGCTCCACTCAAAACCAAAGTCTTAAAATTCAAACCTATCGTATAAACTCGCGTATAAGTTGGTTTTTTGAGGAGTAAATTTCAGGTCTGAAGTGGAGTTTCGATTTATATGCCAGATATCGGGAAGAAGTAGTTTTTTTTTTTCAGAGGAAAATGTCGAAAGCTTGGGGACTGGGGCAAGTACTCGGACGAGCGAACGATGTTCCTTATCAGCATGGTTTATCAAAGACACGTTATACCTTTTTATTGTTATATAAAAAAGAAATTTAATAAAGAAATGTATTCGAGAGATGTGGACGCAGTGGATGATCAGCGGCGACAAAGAGTTTACACCCGCCGGGAACTTAAAGAGGCCATTTCATACACATTTCAGGACTTTGTGGTTATATTTTAAGTATTAACCAGTAATATGAAACATTTTATATCTAAAAAACATCAGGAAACACTGATTAACAGACCTTTCCATCTGTCTGCATTAAAATTTGGGTGGTTCCGGCTCCTTCCGTCAGGCTGCTTTGACAGCTTTGTCAGCAGCTCGTTCATATTCATTGTTCAAATTTGCTGGACTCTGATTGGCTAACAAACTAGCCTATGAAAGCAAGGTATACTGTTTCCTGCCCCGCTGTGCATGGCAACGTCAGACGTTGTGTCTTCCTGTTTGCTACGTTATGCTAACAGCTTTTAGCCAGCAGCATGCTAGGCGTGGTTTCAACTGTGGGAGCTGCCGAAAACTAACGAACAACGGAGTTGTGACGAAACAGATACAGGTCGTTCGGACTCGGGAGAACGTGGGTGTTATTGCCACCTGCGTACTTTGAGAGATTAAAACTGAAAGAGAAGTTGTTGACCTGTTTTCACACCCACTATGAAGGTAAGAACACCTGTGGAGCTAAAATATTCAACAGAAACCTCAGAAAAAACATTTTTAATGGAAGGGTCTCTTTAAAGAAACCATCACTTCAGCTGGTATGCGAGTGGATGGTGAAATCCTTAGACCAGATTCCTGCTGAAACAGTAATCAAGTTGTTCAAGAAATGTGGTATCTCAAACGCCATGGACGGTTTTCATTATTTTCTGATCTCATTTTCACAAACACCCTTCATCACTGGGAGAGCAGAGAGGAAATGGTGGTTTGTTGACATGAGTTCATCTTTTAAAGTATTGTAACTGTATTGTTCTCAGTCTATTTAGGAACTTCCTGTATAGATTGAATTTTGGTAGAGCGTTAGCTTACATTAATAACATTAGATGACGGTATAATAAAAGTACAGCAAACAGTGTTAAGAGTAATCCACAGAGATAAGATACAGTAAAAAGTAAAGTATCAGTCTCAATACCAGTCAAAAGTGACAATAAGGTAAATGAGAGGACAGTTTAATGGCTTGTACAAAAATCTGAAATTATTATTGATACAAATGTCACAAAACTGTGATGCTGTAAGCTAATTAAGGTAACAAAGCAACATCATACTGAAATGTAATGTTTGTGGTTATTTGTTAGTTAATGTTGGTGCAATGAATTGCATTTGCATACATTCATTTGGCAGCAACTTTTATTCTTCACCTCTAAAATGGCATGATAGACAGACAGAACCAGTTTTCATCCATCAAAATCAATGCAGCCTGAAAAAAGACAGGCCCACACAAATCAAACAGCAAATCTAGCTCAGTAATGGTATTATTGCAATTACTTTTATTGATGATCTGCTACCATGGCAATGCAGCTCACCAAAAACCACGCCCAAAATGTACGCCAGATATTACCCGTATGATACATCAAACTGACAGTGTCAAAGACCAGATGGGAACAATCATGGTTTCATGGTGTTTTTAGTTCCCATGGCAACTGTACTCACAAAAAACCTGTCCCCATTGAAAATGAATGTAAAATGCTCCAAAAACAGCTCAAACCCTGATAGTTTTCCAGCAGTTACTGCATCACCACACTTTCACCTATGGTGTAATTTTAATTTTCATCTGGTCACGGTACACTGATTCTTATATTCAAAGATTGTTTTGTATGACACTTTACCGTGTGACTGTGGTAACTCCAAATGCCATCAGATACCCATTTGGTGCACAGCTCTGACAGTATGACCTGTGATCCCATGTAACACATGGATCCAATCAGTTTGACCACTAGAAGTAGACTATCATTTGTACATCAAATTTTGGGTTACTATGGCAACAGAATCCATTAAAAAATGCACCCCTATTGTCACTTCATGTAATAATCTCTGAAATCACAATCCCCATTACACTTCCATATTAATTTGATTCTTTCAGCCTTTTAATCACATTTAATTTAAGATCCCTTTGGGGATTAATACCGAATTTTTTTAAATTAATTTGAATTTGTGGTACCTGTCAGTTGTTCCACGTGCTCTGTGTCAGGAGAATCTAGCTTTCTGTTGGGCTGATGGTTTCTCACTCACTAACACAGTGGCAGTCTCTTAATGCCATTCAGTTCAAAAATACTTTATTAAACACTGAAAATAAATGTAATATTGTTGTAACTCAGTGTTTCTACAGAAAGTCATTATAGAGAGTTATAGCTGTGGGCAGTAAGGATCTTGTGTAGCAGTCTTGCAAAGGATCATATAAATTATCTGACAGAAGACCCTCTTGAGTTGAGTTACTGTGTTGTGAAGAGGATGATGGTTTTCCATGATCTTTATTTTTTTAAGCATCTTTATTTGGACCATCAGCTCAAGAGACTACAGATCAGTCCCCAGAACAGAACCAGCATTCTTTATCAGTCTGTTCAGCCTCTTCATGTTATGTCACTTGCTCTGATGCTCCGCCCCCAACAGGTGATTGCAGATGTGATCACACTCTCCACAGACTTAGAAAAGATCTTCAACATTTTGCTGCAAACATTGATGGATCTAAGCTTCCTGAGGAAGTCCAGTCTACTCTGTTCCTTCTTAAAATCAGCATCACTGTTTTGTCTCCAGTTCAGTCTGTTGTCCAGATGAACATTAGAATCAGGTTTATTTGGACCAGGTATGTTACACACTTGCACTTCCAGACAGATGTACAGTGCAGACCAAAAGTTTGGACACACCTTCTCATTCAAAGAGTTTTTTTTTATTTTCATGACTATGAAAATTGTAGATTCACACTGAAGGCATCAAAACTATGAATTAACACATGTGGAATTATATACTTAACAAAAAAGTGTGAAACAACTGAAAACATGTCATATTCTAGGTTCTTCAAAGTAGTCACCTTTTGCTTTGATTAATGCTTTGCACACTCTTGGCATTCTTTTGATGAGCTTCAAGAGGTAGTCACCTGAAATGGTATTTGCTTCACAGGTGTGCCCAGTCAGGTTTAAGTGGGATTTCTTGCCTTATAAATGGGGTTGGGACCATCAGTTGAGTTGTGCAGAAGTCAGGTGGACACACAGCTGATAGTCCAACTGAATAGCCTGTTAGAATTTGTATTATGGCAAGAAAAAAGCAGCTAAGTAAAGAAAAACGAGTGGCCATAATTACTTTAAGAAATGAAGGTCAGTCAGTCCAAAGAATTCGGAAAACTTTGAAAGTGTCCCCAAGTGCAGTCACAAAAACCATCAAGCTCTACAAAGAAACTGGCTCACATGAGTACTGCCCCAGGAAAGGAAGACAAAGAGTCACCTCTGCTGCAGAGGATAAGTTCATCTGAGTCACCAGCCTCAGCTCCCACCGTAAAGCATGGAGGAGGAGGTGTGATGGTGTGGGGGTGTTTTGCTGGTGACACTGTTGGAGATTTATTCAATACTGAAGGCATACTGAACCGGCATGACTACCACAGCATCGTGCAGCGGCATGCTATTCCATCAGGTTTGCGTTTAGTTGGACAATCTTTTTTCTTTCAACAGGACAATGATCCCAAACGCACCTCCAGGCTGTGTAAGGGCTATTTGACCAAGGAGGGTGATGGGGTGCTGCGCCAGATGACCTGGCCTCCACAGTCACCAGACCTGAACCCAATCAAGATGGTTTGGGGTGAGCTGGACCGCAGAGTGAAGGCAAAAGGGCCAACAAGTGTTAAGCATCTCTGGGAACCCCTTCAAGACTATTGGAAGACCATTTCAGGTGACTACCTCTTGAAGCTCATCAAAAGAATGCCAAGAGTGTGCAAAGCAGTAATCAAAGCAAAAGGTGGCTACTTTGAAAAACCGAGAATATGACTGATTTTCAGCTGTTTCACACTTTTTTGTTAATTCATAGTTTTGATGCCTTCAGTGTGAATCTACAATTTTCATAGTCATGAAAATAAAGAAGACTCTTTGAATGAGAAGGTGTGTTCAAACTTTGCTGTATATGTAATGATAAATAAATAGTGTTAGACATAGAACAAACACGAGATATGAGATACATTAACAGCATTGTTCATCATAAATATTGCATTGGTGGTTTGAAGTCAGGTAGTACAGTACAGGTAAATATATACTTCTTCTCCCATGATGGAAATGGGTTTTGGCATGTTGCTGCTCTTCCTAAAATCAACAATTATCTTCTTTGTCTTGTTCAAATTCAAGATGAGATGATTGTTCCCACACCAGGACACAAAGTGGTCCATCAGTTCTCTGTACTCAAGTCTCTTGTCCATCACTGATCCACCAACAACTTCAGAGTCATCAGAGTATTTCTGCAGATTACAGGACTCTGACCTGTACTGAAAGTCTGAGGTGTACAGAGTGAAAACGAAATGGTGAGAGTACAGCCTCCTGTGGTGCTGCTGATCACCTGGTCAGACACACAATCGTTCAGTCTCAAACTGTGGTCTGTTTATGAGGTAGTCCTTTATCCAGATGATGTCTCAGCGAAACACAATCATTGCATTACCAATACTCTGGCTGTCTTCATCTGATTTTCCAAGTTGATTTATCTTATTATCAAGAGATCATGCATTCAATGATATGATTAATGGAAGAGAAGGTTTAAACTTTAATCTTTCTATATTTTTCTTCTTGCTTCTTTTTAACTCACCAGGGATTTTGAATTCCAATTGTGGTTTCACTGGAGCCTTAGATTTATCCATTAGTTGTTCTTGCTTGTAAACAACTCTGTTATTGCTCTAATTATGAATTATAACAAATGGCAAAAAAGTGTTAATTTAACAGCAGAAAATCTTCAATCAGCACAACATCCAAACATGAATGATTTTCACACCCAGAGGCAGACAGGAGGGGGCCGAGGAGACTAGACCAGTCAGCAGCCCCCAGTCACCCGAGGCCATACAGGAGGCCCCCACAGTCCAAGAGAAAACTCAGAGAACCAGAGGCAGAGAGCAGCCCATCCCAATAGAGGCTGAAAAAAGGGCCACAAGACCTGGATTTCTCAAACTCTGACATCCACCAGAGCCCCCCAATGATGAAGAGGTCAAAACCACATTCCTGCACGTGTGTATCTGTTAGTCTCTGACTTTGGTGCTGTTGCAGCTGAGGAGGCCTTGTCATTCAAACAGGTAGAGTTTAGAGCTGCACTGACCCATGCTGCCGCAAGTTTGGGGAGCTCTTTATCCTGATCTGATATGTGTACCATATTGAACACTTTTAGCATGTCACTGTCAACTCTCACTATGGTTTAAAACAGGCATTTTCATTCTAGTAGAACTGAGATTGTTACCATGTGTATATTTAAAGGAGAAGAGTGTGTGTAGCTGTGTGATCAGCACTGATTCAGCTGTTGAAGGGACCTGCCACTTTGCCTGCTCTGTATGAAGCTGATAGGTATAAAGTTAAAGTAAATTATCACCTCTCTCACTCTCTTTTAGAGAGAAAATGGATAATGGTGCAAGATATATTACTCTCTCAGATTAAGTTCTACAGTCCACGACCACTCCATTAATAGATGAGGTAATTATTCCGTCTTAGAAAAACACAAAACAGAGGGGAAAAAAGCTGATTCTAAATGGTCAGACAACATCTTCTTCATTCATACTCATGAAAGGAGGTCGGTAAAATACTCTTAAATTATTTGTATTATTTATTTTTTTAATGGAATGTGTAGCTGATGAGAAAAAAAAAGGAGAAAATTTCTTTGCAGAAACTTGCATGTTTTAAATCAATTGCTGTAAGACCTAGTTAAGGCCTGAAGAATGCTTTTTTGAATAATAGCTATACAGTATATTTGCTTTTTATACAAATGTTTTGAAAACTTTGTTCTGAGAATAAGTCATGAAAGGGAAAGAATCATGCAGGAAGTCAAACTTAAACACTGCTTGAAGCGATGGTTGAGAGTTGTTACCGTGAGATGTCAAAGTGACAAGCTGTCAACATCTTTCACTCTGGATGAAGCAGTTTGTCAGAGACTGGACATGAGCTCAGGCCACTAGATAGCGTTAAAATTGCGGCTGATTGAGTCTGTTTTTCAGGGGACTTCGCACGTGTGCACTCGAGAGATAAGGCCTGGTTGGCATTGTGGTGCTGGGGAGAAACTCTGCATCTCTCCCTACTGGTCTGCTGCATTATCCTCTGGCAAGAGTCTGTATCTCTCCTACCAGGAAAGTCATTTATTTATTTTAAAACCACTCTGAATAGGCAATAACATGGCTGTAAGAAGGACGTGCCAGATAGAAAAGGTCTCTGTACCGGGTAAAAACTTTGCTTTTCTCTAGTTATTTGGGGGGGGGTGGTTATGGGTAAGGCCAAGTCTCGATGATATAGCTCTTCTCTCATTTCATTCTGAGCATGACACTGGAAGCTTCCTGTGAGTTTATGAGTACTGACAGCCACAGAGAAGTTTAAAAAATGTTTTATTTAGGTTACAAAAAGCCTGTAACACTAGCTACGTTTACAGGCGCCAAATTTCCCCAATCTGATTAAAATCTTGGTCGATCAGAATTCCCAAATCCCTGTTCACATGGACACTAACTGAAATGATCTGATCATGTCATGAGTACACATGCACCAAGCACTCAATCAGGTTAAATGAGTTGAGCATGCGCACAGCGAGTTGTCTTTACGGGGGAAGAAAAAAAAGTAAACAAACTCCGTCCTTTCTGCACGTCTTTCCATCGTGTGCTCGAGCTGACTCACGTTATCCCCAATATGGACCCTCTGCGGGTGATTACCTTTATGTTTGGGTTTTTACTGGTCGCATTAACCAAGCTAGAGGCTGAATACATATTACTACTGCTCCTCCACCACAGGAGAGGAGAGCAGGATGACAGGATGACTGCACCAGCAGACCACTTCTGTTTACTTCCTGCTATGTTTTCTACTTGGATCTGCGAAAACGGAAAGACGTCACGCTGAAGTTGTACGCATGCGCAGTGGGCTTTTTTCACCCTTTCTTTCCAAATGGGTGTATACATGCACGTCTATCCGAATAAAGCTCGGACAAAACCACCCCTCTCAATCGGAAGGAAATTTCATTCTGATCAGGCTGCATCGGATCAAAACATTCTGATTGACATGTTTACATGACGTATTTTTTTTCCGATTGGGCGTTTATTCCGATTTTAAATGTGCCCATGTAAACGTAGCTACTGAGGTGTCTGGCTGAAAATGTCTCTGTACAGGGAGGGAAACTGTGCTTCTTTCTGCTCTCTAGATTTTAATCTATTTATTTCATACTGTTTCTGTCATGAAACATGGTTTGACTCACATTATTTGGCTGTTTTATCAGTCTCCATGTCCAGTCATGTACTTCTTGCCATTTGTCACTTATCCTGTTATCAGGTCATTGTGTTTATGATCTGGCACTACTTAAGGCTGGGGCTGTGCACAGCTCAGTGTCAGATCATTAGTTTACATGTGACAATATCCAGCACTTTACCGAGTCCTAGCTTTCTCTCATAGTGTACTGAACCTGTGTTTGAACCTGACTACTGTTTCTGCCTGCTCCTCGTCTATGACCTCTGCCTGAGTGATTGATTACCTGGATTCTGACCACAGCCTGCCTACCCCTTCGGATTTTTAAGTTGATTTATGTTTATGGAAGAAGGAAGTAGTTGTGCCTACCTGTTCTGATCCACCTGATCCCCACCACCACAAGAAGCACTCACACTGGGTTCCATTCAGCCATTTTGAACTGAGACGTGCTCCTGCAAAGATCCTGTTTTCCTGCCTACAGCTCACTTTGCATCCTTTTAAATTAACCTTTTTATGACTGTGTTTGTGTCCTGTGCACTTTTAAGTCCCACTCTTAGTCTGATCATCACAGTTACTCAGACTTTAAACAGCCTGCTCATTGCATTTGTCAGAGCATCAGAATAAGAACCAAGCTTTATTAGTCAAGTATCATTTGCACAATACAAGGAATTTGACTTGGAAGAGATGCATAGACACTCTCTCATCCGAGGCGGCCATTTTTTCCAGCACCAGGTGTGAGTATGGAAGAGACTCCAGTGCATGTCTTCTCTAGTACACATGTTATCAATCCACTCCCTGACTCCATGCTCCACACCTTTAGCTCTGCCCAGCCCCGTTCTTTTGACAAAAGTGTTAGCTATATCTTCCTGTGTGTTCTGTCCTAGCATGTTTGGCAGACAGAATGGTGACCCGAGTGGCTTATTATGTCATAAGAGATTTCCTCTATAACAGGTGAAGTTTTCACATGAAACACTCCTGTTTCCCTAGAGGAAACACCTTCTGTTGAATAATGGACTTTATTTGAGTTCATGGCATGACAGACCATATCTGGTTTTAGTAACAGAGTTGACCAGCAGAGAGATATAGACATTAAGACATAGACATTGTGTTAGTATGAATCTAAAAGCTGTGAGTGCAAAGTCAGCTGAAGGGAGCAGCGCTGCTAACGTAGCAGTGACTGTGTTGCTATATTTACTGTGTTTAGACTCCTCTAGGGGATTCCTTTTCAAAAAAGCAACTAGCGACAAATCGCTACTCTCTTTGAGTCTAAACTGACCTCTTAAAGAGGCCCTTCCATTAATATGTTTTTTTCTGAGGTTTCTGTTGAATATTTTAGCTCCACAGGTGTTCTTACCGTCATAGTGGGTGTGAAAACACTTCAATAACTTTTCTTTCAGTTTTAATCTCTCAAACTACGCAGGTGGTGATAAAACCTGAGTTTGAACAGCCTGTATCTGTTTCATCACAACTCCTTTGTTCGTTAGTTTTCAGCAGCTCCCACAGTTTAAACCACACCTAGCATGCTGCTGGCTAAAAGCTGTAGCATAATGTAGCAAACAGAAAGACACGACGTCTATCATTGCCATGCACAGTGGGGCAGGAAACAGTATTCTTTGCTCTCATAGGCTAGTTTGTTAGCCAATCAGAGTCCAGCAAATTTGAACAATGATTATGAACGAGCTGCTGATGAAGCAGCCGAAGCAGCCTGATGGAAGGAGCCGGAACCACCCGAATTTTAACGTAGATAGATTGAAAGGTCTGTTAATAAGTGTTTCATAACATTTTTTAGACATAAAATGTTTCATATTACTGGTTAATACTTAAGAAATAACCCCAAGGTCCTGAAATGTGTATGAAATGGTCTCTTTAAGAGATACAGAAAGGAGTGGCAATAAAACCCCGAATTAAAAGTCTGGTTGAAGCCAAACAATAACAACAACCATCACATTTACAAACACTTTATGTAAGTTAGGCTATTTGATATAGAAAGGAAGGGTTTGTAGATATATATCTGTACATATCTCCATATACTGTATCTATATAGATAGATACCCATATATCATCTACAGATATCTATCCCCATATATCTACATATATCTCTACAAGGTAAATATATACATGTATATATATATACTGTATATGTATAATTTATCGTTATAGCAATAAATACCTAAAATTATCGTGATATCGCCCATCCCTACTGGCGAAATGTCCAGGGTGTGCCCTTCCTCTTGCTCAATAACTGCTGGAGATGGTCACCAGCTCCCCGTGACTCTGAACAGGATCAAAGTGGATGCTGATCTCAAGTTTGACAGTCAACTCAGGGGAGTTATCAAATACAGCTTTTTCAAGTTGAGCCAGTTTGCTAAATTAAAGCCAATTCCTTTTAGGCAGCACTTTGAGTCAGTAATTCATTCTTTTATCACCACTTGGCTTGATTACTATAATATATTTTATTTAGTTGCCAGTGCTTCTTCTATTTCTCATCTTCAGAGGGTGAAAAATGCTGTTGCACATTTTTTAGCCATGAGATGTAAATATCACCACATTTCCCCAATTTAAAACTTATCCCACTAGTTGCCATTACATTTTAAGATTCAACTTAAAATCCTTAAAATTTTGCTTTTAAAGCTCTTAATGATCTTGCCCTTCTCTACATTACTTTGTCAGGTAAGCTGCTTCTGAGTGTTAGTAAAAAAAAAAAAAGAGGAGACTGATTTTGGGTTCTGCAGCAGTAACAAAGCAAAGTCAAGTTAAAGTCAAGTCAACTTTATCGTCATGTTTCATGTTTATCTACTATACATACAAAACATTACCAGAATCAAAATTCTTTTAGAATAGAAACAAATGTAATATTAATTGAAATATAAATATGTAGATATAACAGTACTGTATAACCAAAGTCTACAGACTGGCAATAATATAAGGCAAGGGTCAAGAAGAGAGGAGCATTCAACTGACTGACAGTAAGTATTGGTTCTCATTTTGATTTAAAGCAGGCAGAGACAGGTGAACAGAATGACAGGATCAGCAAAGCACAGGCGATAACAATTACTGTGCATCCAGATTAACAGAGGTTAGTGAAACAGGGGGGTCTGCAGATATCTAATGGGAAAAGCCAGTTTTTAGCTGCCCTGAGGACTGAGGTAACCATGCAGGCTATGAATGCGGATGCATTACTACACAGCCGGGACTTATTTTTTGGGCTGGAAAGGAGACAGCAAATAAAGAGTAGCATGGATGGTCGTGTGACATGGGTTGGGGGGGAAAGACCAGGGCCATGATTTGCTAAATATTTCCCAGAGTAAAAGCATAATCATAATTGGGCATGAAAAGCTAGAGCCCTAGAAAAAGAGATCACACCAGAAATACAACATGGAAAGCCAAGTTATGTAAATATTATTATTATTATATTATTGTTATTATTATTATAGAAAGTGTTGGTAAATATAATGACTCATGAAACTTAAACTGAAGAAACAACCCCACGCCTGAAAGAATAATCATTAAAAACAAGAAGCTGAAGCAAAACACATACCTAGAAACATCCAGTGCTGGGTTGAGTGTTGTTGTTTTGTTTTTTTTTTATATAGGTGTTCAAAGAGACAATAAGGTTATGCCCAAAACAATACTATATGGGGCCATGTGGCCAAACAAAAAATTCCAGACAGCACAATGGAGGCTAAAGTAAGTGATGAAATGAGATAGGTTTCCCTCAGTCATATACCATTTGGTGCACTTCCACAACTCTTCCACAAGCTCTGAGTCAGTGTTTTCATCAGGAATAAATTAAATTTTAAGACACTTTTAATGCAAATCCGAATTTTTAGTGGGGTAATGTTTAAGTTTAAGTTTATTTATTTATAAAGCGCCAGTTCACAGAAAAATCAATCAATTAATAATAAAACATTTTCTATCTAAGGAACCAGCCGATTGGGCTGAATTGTTATTTCAGCACAATCCCCCATCCTGAGCAAGCACAACTGGCGACAGTGGAAAGGAACGACTCCCTTTTAACAGGAAGAAACCTCTAGCAGAACCCGGCTCAGGATGGGCGGCCTTCTGCCTTAGCCGACTGGGGTCTGAGCTGACAGGAAAGAGACACAGACAAACACAGATGTATTTAGGCCAGTCGTCATGTCTATAGAAAGATAAACAGAGAAACAGTTAATGGCAGCAGCAACAATCAAAGCAATAACAATTTGATGGCTCTAGTGGGAATATTTCATTGTTTGTTTATGTGAGATACACCCTCCTCAGAGGCAGCCACAGTAAAGAAAGACAGCAGAGTGAAAAAATGTGGTCAGTATGTCCTCCGGCAGTCTAAACCTATAGCAGCATAACTAAAGGGAAAGCTCAGGAGAACCCAAGCTAACCCTGACTATAGGATTGTGTAAAAAGGAAAGTTTCAAGTCTATTCTTAAAACTACACAAGGTGTCTGCCTCACGGATAAAAAGTGGAAGCTGGTTCCACAGGAGAGGAGCCTGATAACTAAAAGCTCTTCCTCCCATTCTACTTTGAGAAATTCTAGGAACTACAAGCAGACCTGCAGTCTGAGAGCGAAGTGCTCTGTTAGGAGCATATGGAACAATAAGATCTTTAATATAAGCTGGAGCTTGGTCGTTCAAGGCCTTATACGTCAAAAGTAAAACCTTAAACTTTATTCTAGACCTTACAGGGAGCCAATGAAGTGATGCTAAAACAGGAGAAATATGGTCTCTCCTTCTAACTCTCATCAGAACTCTGGCAGCAGCATTTTGGATCAGCTGGAGGCCTTTAACAGCACTATTAGAACACCCTGATAATAATGAATTACAGTAATCAAGTCTAGAAGTAATAAATGCGTGAACTAAAGTTTC
>SSNP01000057.1:2982188-3008342 GCA_006937955.1 Pachypanchax playfairii | reverse complement strand
CTTGCTGACTTGCTGTTTGGCTTGCAGTTGGGGAGCAGCTGTTGTCAGTGCTGTTTCCCCCTTTTGTCTGGGACTTTTTCTGCCTATTTGATCTAAACTAAACTTGGTTTACTGTGGTAAAGTTTACTATGTTTTAGATTTTGTTGGTAAATTTATCTAGAGTTAGTTTGTGGATTTTGCCCTTAGTTTACAGAGTTTCTAGTTATTTGAGTAAGAAGTCGGATTTCGTGGCTTTGGTTTGGTTTTATTTGTTAACTTCAGTAGTAAGCTACTTTACGTTGTTCGAATTTGCCCCCTTGTATTTTGTTTACAGCTTCCCTTAGCCTATTTTTGGGGCCTTTTTTTGCTTTATTGTAAAGAAATTCTGTTGTAGTCACTTTAAACTGTATGTATTCATTAAAAATTGGTACTCTTTCCATTTAAAATCTGACTCAGGAGTTTATGTTACCCCTTAATCCCTAGCTCAGCCAGGGTGTAACAATACCTAAACTAAACTGGTGTGACTCTAGTTGTAGGGTTAGCATTTACGGTCAGTGGCTTTCTAACCCCCCCTTTTGTAAATCCAAATGCTTCTGTGCAGATTTTGTCCCTTGTGCAACTATGAAAAGTATTCACAATAGTATCTCTTGTGAGTAGTATTATTAAGTTTTAATCTTCAGTTAAAATGGATATCTATCTCAACTCTCATCTAATGGAACCCAATGCAAAGCTCATCAACAATGTCCCACACAAGTGTTTTGCCTGAGCCACATCACTCATTTTAAGCTGGCTCAAAATATTAGAGGCCTCATGGCTGACAGCCTTTAATCGTTTTGATGTGCTATTAAAATGAGCCTCTATCCCTGTGTATGCCTCACATCCTTCTGCAAATTTCAGCTGACTGTTTTGCAAAAACATTTATCTGTCTCTTCTGCCTTAGGTTTGAACCACCCATATATTCATGCATGACAGGATCACCTACCATAAAAAGAGAGCTTTCCCTTTACTGTGTTCATTCCCCTTGAGTTCTCGGCCACACACTCATATGTACCAGCATCCTCCTGCTGGAAATATGGAATTTCCAGGACACCATTAGCCTTTCTCGTGTCAACTTTCCTCGGGAAGGGTACTCCATCTACTCTTCTCCACTTGATAGAGGGTACAGGGCTGTGAAAACACAGAAAGAGATCTTTAAAAATGTTGGATACAAGTTTTTTTCACATTTTTGTAAACAAAGTTTTTAAATCCTTTATTAGAGGCAATAAAGTATGTAGAGTTGAGCTTGAACTTTAGAGATTTGTAACTACCAAGCTTAATCTTTGTTCAATTTTAATAGCTAAAATATATCTTAAAGAGCCAGTGTTTTGAAATCTAAGGGTTCAAAACCCTTTCGTACTATAAATAATTCAAACTGTGTAAGCAACACTGCAGTTACCAAAGTCCACACTGAAGGTAAGACCACTGTCCACAGAAGATACAAGCCTTGAGATGCCTAATTTGTTGGTCCTTAGCCACCTAAAGTCCTAAAACAATAAACATAATGATTTGCCATCTCTCCCTATCATGATAAGTTAAGTGCCTATAATTGCATAAATCCAAACCAATCAGAAGAGACTAGGTGTGCTATTTAACGCTGCGATCCCTGAACATTTAATTGACCTTTCGCCGAGCCCCGCCCCCCTTAGTTACTGTTGCTACACCCGCCAACCCATCCAGCGAAGCTAGATCTTGTTGGAAGAAATCAGCAAGCTTTCAGTGAGGTCGCGTTTAAATATAAAAAAAATGGTAAATTTATGTTTGTGTGGGCTGCACACGGCCTGGTTGAACATCCAACAAACAAGAATACCAGTGCTTTCAGTGACTTTTGGTTTCACAAGAAATGCACTCGTGGGGGACTTTTCTTCAGACAGTGAACTTTATTTGGATCAATACCTCCGCAACATCATACTCCATATCGAAGCAGGGGAGCTTACAGTATGCAGTGGAGGGATATATTCAGAATAAAAAGGCGCAAAGGAGATACGACTGATATCAAGGCTAATGCTTACACCGGCCGTTCTGAAGCTAAATCTCAGAGGTAGTTTCTACATTCATAAAATGCTTCATAAAAGATATTGTATATATCTTTTATGAAGAATTTTATGAATGTAGAAACTACCTCTGAGATTTAGCTTCAGAATGGCCAAAATCAAACATATAGCACCCCAAAAAGCAACTTTAAATATATATATATTTAAAGTTGCTTTTTGGGGTGCTATATGTTTGATTTTGTTGTAAACTAATCAAAAATAAAAGTGAGAGACACTACGTCAACACAACAACAGCCGACAGCAGCTAACGTTAGCGCACATGTTAACTAATGTTGGCTAAAGCTAAAGGGTTCGTTAAACTTAGTTTGGAGAGTAGGTTAACATTCTGGCAATTATATCCATGGTAATCATAACTTTGGTCCGATTTCTGTTCTTGCCTCCAGATATTAGATCTAGACCAGGGGTCGGCAACCTTTAACACTCAAGGAGCCATTTCCACGTAAAAGACAACACTGGGAGCCGCAGACACTTTTTGACATCTGAAATGATGTTAGCCTATATACACTATATTACCAAAAGTATTCGCTCACCCATTCAAATGATCAGAATCAGGTGTCCTAATCACTTGGCCTGGCCACAGGTGTATAAAGTCAAGCATTCAGGCATGCAGACTGTGAAGCAAGACATTTGTGAAAGAATGGGCCGCTCTCAGGAGCTCAGTGAATTCTAGCGTGGAACTGTCATAGGATGCCACCTGTGCAACAAATCCAGTCGTGAAATTTCCTCGTTCCTAAATATTCCACAGTGTCAGCTCTATTATAACAAAATGGAAGTGTTTGGGAACAACAGTAACTCAGCCACGAAGTGGTAGGCCACGTAAAGTGACGGAGAGGGGTCCGCGGATGCTGAAGCGCATAGTGCAAAGAGGTCGCCGACTTTCTGCACAGTCAATTGCTACAGAGCTACAAACTTCATGTGACCTTCAGATTAGCCCAAGTACAGTACGCAGAGAGCTTCATGGAATGGGTTTCCATGGCCGAGCAGCTGCAGCCATGGCAAGCCACACATCACCAAGTACAATGGTGTAAAGCACGCCGCCACTGGCCTCTAGAGCAGAGGAGATGCGTTCTCTGGCGTGATGAATCACGCTTTTCCATTTGACAATCTGATGGACGAGTCTGGGTTTGGAGGTTGCCAGGAGAACGGTACATTTCAGACTGCATTGTGCTGACTGTGAAATTTGGTGGAGGAGGAATTATGGTGTGGGGTTGTTTTTCAGGAGCTGGGCTTGGCCCCTTAGTTCCAGTGAAAGGAACTTTGAATGCTTCAGGATACCAAAGTATTTTGGACAATTCCATGCTCCCAACCTTGTGGGAACAGTTTGGAGCGGGCCCCTTCCTCTTCCAACATGACTGTGCACCAGTGCACAAAGCAAGGTCCATAAAGACATGGATGACAGAGTCTGGTGTGGATGAACGTGACTGGCCTGCACAGAGTCCTGACCTGAACCCAATAGAACACCTTTGGGATGAATTGGAGCGGAGACTGAGAGCCAGGCCTTCTCGACCAACATCAGTGTGTGACCTCACCAATGCACTTTGGGAATAAACACTCTCCTCAACCTTGTGGACAGCCTTACCAGAAGAGTTGAAGCTGTAATAGCTGCAAAAGGTGGACCAACATCATATTGAACTCTATGGGTTAGGAATGGGATGGCACTTCAGTTCATAGTATGAGTAAAAGCAGGTGAGCGAATACTTTTGGTAATAAAGTGTATATCTTTACACTTGTAAAATAGTGTGTTGCTTATGAAATCCATGCAGTATTCATGTTTCAGAAAATTACATTTTATTAAATGAACACATTTTAAACTCTTACAAAGAAAAAGAAAAATCGCAGAGTTGAAGTCGAAGGTTTGTTTCAAATGAATTAAAAAGCTGTACTTAAATTATCCATCTTGCAAACACAAATGCCGTGAGCCATCATCCTTTGGGCTCTCGGAGCGTGTAGATTAAAAATACAATGGAGCACTATTTCACTGAACAATGAAAATAAATATTTAATATTTTTAAATAATTTCATTTATTTTTCCAAGCCATGCAGAGCCACAACATAAGGATGAAAGAGCCGCAGGTTGCTGACCCCTGATCTAGACAAAACGGTAAGTAGTTAGCTGTTAGCCCTACTTTTGAGCAGACGTATTTATGCTTCATAATTTCACTGACACATTTAACTGAAGTGGGCGCTGTCCACACTGTTTAATCCATTGTAGGCACCGCTCACATTGTGTTTTTGGCTTTGGGAACGGAAAGAGCACAACACCTGCAGATAATCTATCAGGATATCCAGTGTCCGATTTACAAATAACATGGGACTGTCCAGCTTGGAGTCAGTGTTTGCCACAACTACTCACATAGAAATGGTTGCTATGATGTGTCATTGGACAATAGCCGTTTTTGGGGAGGGGCCGGCAAAAGGTCAATTCCCACGGAGGTGCCAATCCCCCCTCCCCCCAACTTGAAGAAAATGTAAATTTGTTAAGCACTTACAGTATATACATAAGGTAATAAAGGTATCTGCAAGGGGGGGTTGTTTTGCAACAGTTCTGTGTGATGCTAAAATTTTCTTTCAACTTTAGTATTTGTGTCTGTAATTTACTGAGGAATAGTATTATCGTTGCACATGTGAATAATACAAGCCTGAGGTTTCATAGTTGTCTTTGTGTATCAATAAAATGCACAAGATTTGAATTTGATTACTGCCGCTTCTATTTCATAGTGAAATGGACAACACACAACGTTAATATTGCTTATGGAACAAAAATGTTCTTGTGCAATTATTGATCCATTCATACAAACACACTGACTCTACCCTCATACATATTCTGCAACTGAGCACGTTTAAGAGTCGAGTGTGTTGACTGTATTCATTTTGTCTTTGTTTCAAACAAAGTCGAGTTTGTGTTCGTAACTGTGCTTGTTGGTCCACAGTACACATGGTAGAAAGTTTGTCACATGAATAACTTTTATGCACTCAATGTTCAGTGTGCACATTAGAAGCCATAAAAAAAAAAACTCGCTCTAACAACTGAACTAACCTGCTTGTCCATGTTCAAGCTGCTGTCAAAAATAGCACCCAAATTTCTCACAGAGGGAGAAAACTGTAGCATTAAAGGGCCAAACTTAGGGAACTGTGAGGTGAGTCAGGGCTGAATAGGATGTATTCAGTCTTTCCTTCATTTAAATTAAGAAATTTTGATTAAATGAAGAATTTTGAAGACAGTCATTGAGGGGATCCAAAGCAGAGCGGTTTCCCAGCATCACTGGCAGGTAGATCTGAAGATCATCTGCATAGAAGTGAAACTGAACTTTGTGACTGGAGATTAGTTGATCAAGGGACAGAATGTACGGTGAAAACAAAATAGGCCCAAGAATGGAACCTTGGAGTATACCAGATGGGAGAGGAGCAGCCGAGGAGGAGATGTCATTAAGCATTACAGAGAAAGTCCTGTTTGTGAGATATAAAGAAAACCAATTGAGCACCACACCCTACAGACCAACGGCATGTTGAAGTCGAGAAATGAGGATGGTGTGATCGATGGTGTCAAATGCTGCAGTTAGGTCCAGTAACACAAAAACCACAGAGCTTTTCTTATCCAGGGCTGAGAGTTTGTTGTTGTGGACCCTCAGTAAAGCAGATTCTGTGCTATGCCTGGTTCTGAAACCTGACTGAAATTTATCAGCAATGGCATGCTGATGAAGATGAGCCTGAAGCTGGACAAGAACAAGCTTTTCCATCAGTTTGGCTAGAAATGGTAAATGGGATATGGGACAAACGTTGTACAGATGGGAGGGGATAAGATGAACAGAACTGTTTGACAAAAAACTGAACAAAGAAAAATCACTTAACAACATTTTGCCACTAGTCAGGAGGGACCTGCTGCAGTTTGCCAACCAGCCAAACATTAGATTGGATAATGCTGTCATCTACCTGCGACACCAGGCCTTGTCTCCTCTGGAGCAATTGGAAAGAGGCTTAAAAAATGACTTTACCCCCATCCTCAGCAGCCCACTTGCTGTACTTTATGCAGAATATCAGTCCATCCTCGACAGTGACTTCTTTGCTGCCTGTCTTGACACCAGGCCATCTTCCAAAAGTCTTGTTGAAATTGTATTAATCCCCAATTTTCTAAAAATGTCTTGGGTAAAATAAAATGTACGTAAATACATTACACACCACACTAAATACATGTCAAATTCAGAAAAAATAAAACTGAAAACAAAAAACAGACTAGACTGATGGACTCAATGTAATTTCATGGAATTGGTCTCTGGGGTATAGATGGCAGATATTACACCATAACAACGAAAACACAGGAATAAATATACGGTTTGAGCCTTGAGCATCTGTCTGTATTAGATGGGAATATCTTCATGTCAAGAAAATGTTACCCCCTGATTATCACTGTATAATTTGCACCCTAAAATAACCTAATGCATAACACTAAATGACAAATGGCCTGTAGTCTTGCTGATCACTCAAGGCAATTTTACGCTACAAGTAACATTTACCCATTGACACTCACACACCAATTTGGAAATTGGGGGGTGACATGGGTTTGGTCTCCTGACCAAGGACACTTCAACATGTGGAGGAGGGAAGCCAGGATCAAACCACCATCTTTCAGATTGGAAGTCAAGCGCTCTTCCCTCTGAGCCACAACTGCCTAATACTAACGTAAGTAATCTTTGCTATGTACACTACATACTAGTGGAGCTTAAATATGTGGCCCTTACAAGGTAGAGCAGGTTATCTGATAACGGGAGGGTCACTGGTTTGAATCCCCCCTCCATCTGGAAAGATGACTGTTTCATGAAGTCCTTGAGCAAGACACCTCATCAGCCTTGCATGTTTGGTGGTGGGCCCAGTGGCAACTGTGCCTGGCAGCCTCACCTCTGTCTGTGTGTATCCCATAACAGCTGTGGTTAAAATGTGTAGTTTATTGCCACCAAACGTGTGAGTGTTTGCATGAATGAGTCAGAGTCTCACGGTACAATAGGTAAGAATTGTACAGTGAAATAATTACACAACAGTCCTAGTAATGTTGAAAGCGAGGTTCTAACAGATTTTGATCTCAGCTGGCTTGATGGTTGCCAGAGTTTGTCATTCTAAAAACTGTGTTCCTGGATGGAATCATTGTTTAAAATCACTATTCTGCATCCGTACTTCCCAGTTCCATAGCAAATCACATGTGAGCCTGCAAGGTTGCCAAGTCTTCAACACAAGCATTTGCAATTCAACAAAGACCAGCGGCAAAGAATTGAGGCACTGTGGACAGAATGGAAGCCAGTAAAACAAGCGGCCCTTGTCGTAAACCGCATCCTTCCCAAAAATACAAGAGAAATAAAACAAGGATCAACATTGGCACTGACAACCCTGCAGAAATATCAGGAAGGGGCGTGGGTGAGTGGCTGCGAGCGGATGGTTTTGTTTTTCTACATGAGCTGCAAAACTCAGATTTGACCACAAGGTTTAATTCTTACATATTGCACCTTCAAAAATGTGCTTTACAAGTACATGCCATTTACCATTTGCTATCTTTAATTGCTTTACAGAGGCCCAGCCAGAGTTTAATTTCTTTGCATACACAAAGCACAGTCCACAATCTTGCAATTTACCCAGCTTTTTTTCCCCTTTTGTTTGTAAATGGCATGTACTTGTATGACGCTCTTCTTAAGTCATACAACTCCCAAAGTGCTTTTCACTGACTTATGTCATTTACTCATTCACAAATACTCACAGGTTTGGTGGTGATAAACTACACACATATTCTAGCCACAGCTGGCCTCGGACACATGCTGACAGAGGCGAGACTGCCATGCACTGGCACCACCGGACCCTCCGACCACCACCAAACAGGCAAAGTGGGTGAAGTGTCTTGCCCAAGGACACAACAGCCAGGCGATCTTTTCCAGATGGAGTGGGGATTTGAGCCTGTGACTCTCCCAGACGACCGCTCAGCACACTGTTAAAATCTGATATTTGCAATTAACATTTTATACCAGAATACTTCCCCAGTGCAAGCTGCATCAAAGCAGGGACATTTAAGAAAACTTTTTCTCTATTGAATTCTGCTAAGCATGGTGAGTCTCTACATGAGTGAGCTTACTTTCCGAGAGCGAAACATTCGAGCTTTATTGTGGAACCTTTGGCAACATGAACAACCTCTGGAAACTGAACTTCAATCTTCGGCTCATATTCACCCATAACACCTGAAGAAAAATCCAAATAAGAAGCAGTATTAGTGTAAAATTTTTATTTTTTCTTAAACTGAAACAACTCTGGAAAAAATCCTAAACCGACTGTGGTTCTATCACAACCCAATTTCTGACTGTTTTTACTTAAACATTAAATATTTCTTCACATTTTTAATTGTAGACATCAGAAACACATCCCTTTCACAGTTGTCATTGGATGATATTGCACTGAAAATAGTGTAATACAGCACTGCAACTTATATGTATCACACTACTATTCAATAAACCATAATAAAATACAATTTTGAGATCCTGCTGATGTTCCTCCTTGAAAAACGCCTGTTACCAAGGGGGGGGGGGGTCAATAATATGTGGCCAATAGGACCTGATATTGGTTCTTTGTAATCCAATGGACAGATGAGCTGCTTAGGTTTTAATGAATTGAAGAGCTCCCTATGCTGAGTGTATCTGCTGGTTTTCCCACACCACAGTTATTAAATCTGTTAAAATACAGAGAAGCTTTTCTAGTCTTTTATTTTGAAGGAGTCCGAACTCAGAACATGAAACGTTTTCACACAACTGACCCGAGAAGCAGTGATTTAGGTCAAAACCAAGGCAAAAGCCCACCTGAATTGGTCCTATAAGGTTTTAACCTGTAATATGAAACATTTTGTATCTAAAAATGTTAGGAAACACTGATTAACAGACCTTTCAATCTATCTGCATCAAGATTAAGCTGGCTTCATCAGGCTTTGGGCTACAACTCATTAATATTCATTATTCGAATTTGCTGGATTCGGATTGGCTAACAAACTAGCCTATGAGAGCAAGGCATACTATTTCTTGTCCTGCTGCGTATGGCAACAGCAGACGTAGTCTCTTCTGGTTTGATACGTCTTATGCTACAGCTTTTAGCCAGCAGCATGCTAGGTGTGGTTGCAACTGCCGGAGCTAATGAATACTAACGAGCAAAGTAGCTGTGACGTAACAAATACAGGCTGTTTGAACTTGGGTGTTATTGCCACCTGCATAGTTTGAGAGATAAAAACTGAAAGAGAAGTTGTTGACCTGTTTTCACACCCACTATGAAGGTAAAAACATCTGTGGAGCTAAAATATTCAACATAAGAAACAGCTTTGGAGAATTTGTATAGTATAAAGACAGAAACATTTAAGTTTGTTTTGTTTATAGTTTTGTTTGTTTAAAATAAATTAGTGCTGCCAACAATTAAAATATTTAATCGCGATTAATCGAATTTATGTCCAAGTTAATTCGCAATTAAGCTTGATTAATCGCACATTCTCTAGTTCAAGTGTCCCTTGATTTCATTTTTGTCCCAGCTATTTTTTTCTCATTTTAATGCTCTTATGGAAGAGTGAATCGGCTTGCTTTGTGCAAATGTTTTTTTGAAAAAAAACACTGGCATATACCTAAATTCAACAGTCATTCACAGTTGGAGAAAATGATCTCACACACAATATAACACTGTTCAACAGAAGGCTGAAGAAAAAAGTGTCACATAAGCCATCTCTTCAACAGGGATCAAAACAGGGGGAGAGAGACTTGATTCTCACGGCGAGTAAAAAAAACACTCAAAATAATTTTCGTTTTTGTTCATTGATTTTACGGAAGCTTAATAAAGCAAGAACTTCGACAGGGAAACTTGTCCTTTTATCAGTCTAGTTTCAGTCTAGCGAGAAAATGATCTGAAGGGCTGTGAAGCTTGTCGGCTCCGCCCCTCTGGCTGCGGTGCGCGCTCCCGAGACAGGGGAAACAGAATATTTCAGGGGAACACATTTTCGCACAAGACCGGTCTTACTAGATCCGGTGTGATGTTGTAGTTTTCTAACGTAACAAGTTTTTTGCAAAATCGTGGAGAAAAACTACAAAGGGCTGGCCCAAATAGAACGAGCGTTAATCTCGCGATAAAAAAATGCACGCCGTTAAAATGGGTTTCAGTTAATGTCATTAATAACGCGTTTAACTGACAGCACTAAAATAAATACTTTAGTGATTAGACTATTTTTTCTACTCCCAGTAATTATGTCAGATCAGATAATTTGACATTACTTTGAATACTGTAAAAGTATTGGAATATATTTGAAACTGTTTTCTCTATGAATTTGAATTAGTGGGTAATGAAACACTCAACTCTAGATCAGATTTTGGGGGGTTAAATCAAGACCATAAAGCCATCCTTCGCAGTGAATAATGACCCGGCTGTGATGGGGTAAAAAATGTCCAGTACATGGATGGCTTTTGCAGGGTCTTTAAGAGCATACTAAGACTGTAGTGGTCTACCAATTGCACATAATAAAGCTTTATAGGTCCACAATGGTTTTGAGCATTCACAAAAATTCCATAGAGTGGTGGTTTGTCTTTGTTATGGCAGAATATTGGTGTCCTGGTTGAAGAGCAATGGCAGCTATGTCAGTGCATCTATAAACTGGGACCCATAATGTACCAATGTCATACTAGCCTAGCATGGTCTGCTAGTGGGTAGCTGCTCTCTGAGTAACTGATGTCAGTGCAGGGCTTGGGCATGATGAGATGGTGGGGTACTCAGAAGGATATTTGGAAGGATAAACAATGTGATTTGTCAGAACATCCAATATGCCAAGTATATGCCAAGCTTAGAAACACAAACATTCAACAGTATTGTTTATATTTATCAGGCCATAAACTAGCTAGCTGTTGACTTAGTGTAAGATATCAATTAACAGTGCTTTACCATCGCTGCGGAGCACAAGTGGAGTGGGTGGCCCCTGAACAAGGGTCTTTGTGACTGTATTAGTCACCACACAGGTATAATTGCCAACATCTGAAGGATCCACTTTGGCAATGTAAAGATTCCCTGTTTTCTGTGAGATGAAGCGGCGAGTATCCTGCTTCACAAATGCTGGGTACTCATTGAAGATCCAAGAAAATGTTAGATCTGTGGATAAAGAAAATAAGATTTGTTAACCTCAAGGAAGGAGGGGGTCACAAATCATTGATCAACACTAAGATATTATTTCTTCCGGACACATCCGCATCACTTGAAGAAAATGTAAATTCACTAAGGACCCAGAACACAATTGTGTCTTTCCAAGGGGGGAATGGGGGTTGTTTTACAACAGCTCACCAACTATGAAGCTTTGGCTAAACTGGTTCTCTAGTTTTCTGTAACTCGTTTTATAACTAAGATGTGGCATGATATAAAATATATACAGTACATTTACTTCACATTTGGGCAGCGTAATCTAGCGGAAGGGCGATCGCCCTTCATTCGAAAGATGGCGGACACCTGTGGACTTACATTTTATTTTTTTTTTAGAAATTTGGTATTAACAGTGCCAATTATAACAATAATTAACAGATCATTCGGAAAACATTCTTCATTATCCCCATTGTAACTCCAATCTATGAAGTGGCAAACAAATTATTATTTAACTGCCTTCTCAAAGATTGCTGAAAAAGTGGTCTTGATTCAAAGATCTTCCTGTATTCCATGCTGTTAAATTAAATGATCAGTTATTCTACTGAGACACTCAGTCATTAGCTACACCCAGTTATTCCTGTTCAGCTGGTACCGATCTCCAGCAACCATTGGGCAAGAGAGAGGGTACACTCTGGACTGGTCTAGTCCATCACAGGGCTACATATGGACAGACAACCATTCACACAGGGACAATTTAGAGTTGTCAGTTAACCTCAAGCATATTTTTGCTCTTTGGGAGGAAGCTGGGGTCCCATGGAGAAAACCAACACATGCACAGGGAGAATATGCAAACTCTATGCAGAAAGGTCCCAGCCTAGTTTTGAACCCTGGACCTTCTCGCTGCAAGGCAACAGTGGTTTGTCTAAAAAGACCCACTTCCAAACCTTGTTGCTGCTATCAACAATTAGCTCTTGTCATCTTAATATCAAAGAGGTTTATGGAAACTAGTTTTACAAACTTTTACATCACATTTAATTTTTCAAATGATGCAGCAATCAACTTTGGTCCTTGAAGTTAGCAGTTAGCTATTTTTTTCCATATTGGCCATGCAAGAAGCAATCAACAAGGGGTAAGATATTAAATAAATACACATAGAAAATTGTAGATTTTTAAAAAACCTGATCCAGGTCATGTTGATGATGACAAATAAAGTGATATTGTCTAAAATGAGTAAGTTTGAAAAAAAAACAGCATTAATCAAGGTACATCGTGCAATATATAATTTTAAAAACCTAATACAAAACTGTGTTATGAATTAAGCTTGCCATTTCTTAGTTAAAGTTTAAAACTCTCCACTAAAGTTTTAGTTTAAAGCATTACCTAAGACTTTAAAAATAAAAAAGATTATGTGCACCTATGAAAAATACAAATCTTATGATGACTACAGCATATTTTCCCAAGAGGAGAAGTACAAGATTGCAACATCCATGCAATATCTTAGTGATGCAGGTAAAGCACATACTCTGGCTTGCATCATTCTTTCAACAGGTAAAGCTGATAGCAGTGGGAGAAAGTGAATCCCCAGGTGTCCTACCATCATGAGACTGTTGGTGCAGACACTTTGTTGGCCAAGGTAAAGTAAACAGAAACACAGGTTGAAGAAAATTATTTTAAAATATATTTTCAAAGAGTAATCCAGCAAGAGACATTATTTTGTGACAGACAGACAATTTCTATTCTTGAACTGGCCAATTTTGGTCATCTTACTATTGAATGGATTCTTGGCACACAATTAGGCACTGGCTTTTAACTGTTGGCCTGAAAATTTGCATGTAGGAAGAACTGAAGACATTGAAAATCATATTTTGTTGTTTTTTACCTAAGTTCTGCTACACTGAATTACAGGAAATAATTTTATGCTTTTTGTAACTTTTTCTGGAGACTTTTTTCTTTCTTAAGCAAATGCACCAAAATTTACTTATTACAATAAATTAGTTTTGTCCTTGTTTGGAACAAAAATTTAGGGACAAACAAAACACCTTTTCCATTACTGCATGTTTGTATATTTGTTCATTGTATTGTTATACTATCACTTATTACAAAGCAGAACTGTAAACATAATTTAGTAAGTATAATAAACAATCTTTCTGACAGTATGCTGAAGTGTGTGCAAATCTAGATTCCTTACTTTCTCTGTAGATGCTTTACTCCCAGTGCCTTATGATGGATTCATCATAAATCTGCTGCACCTTTAAGGATGCTGGGTGCATGGACAGAGCTGTCGTGTTTTTGACAGTTATTTTCCTTTTGCACAGCATGTGACAGTGCATTTCCTCTAGGATAAATTCCCACATGCACTGAGGGATTTTTGTTTGTGCAGCATCATACAGGAGCCTAAGGACATGCCATCTGACATGCTGTAGAGTTGATAGAGGTGCACACAAATACATCATGTTAATGTAAATAAATATAAAAAAGGATAAAAAAACACCTCAAAACATATTAATGCCCATATGCATGAAAAAAATAAACATACTCTATGCACTAATATTAAGCTCAAAGTATTTTCTTTATCTGTCATTTTTTAAATTGAATAAAGCTCAGGGGTAGACCTTGGAAAGGTTGTCAGTCTATCACCGTCCTACATCGTGGGTGTAAACACAAGCACAAACTATAGCAGACATTGCCTTTCAGTTGTAGAAGGTCCTTAATAAAGTCCTATTCCCCCAAAACATCACAGCTGCTATAGTGGGTGAAGATGAGTTAGACCCTTTTTTGTAAAGTGCAACTGTAGTTATGGGGTGGGGTTTGCACCTCCACTATGTGGTGGACTAGGGGGAATCAAATCAAATCAAATCAAATATACTTTATTAATCCCCGAAGGGAAATTAAATGTTGTAGCTCAGTTCTTCTTTAGGGAGCCATTGTAGAGGGTTCTAGCTGTGGGCAAGAAGGATCTCCTGTAGCAGTCTATGCTACAGTAGATATAAAGAAGCCTTTGATTGACGACACTATTGTTGAGTTACTGTGTTATGAAGAGGATGATGAAGGTTTTCCATCATGATTTTCATTTTCTGAACCATCCTCCTTTGGACTATCAAGTCAAGAGACTCCAGTCAGTCCCCAGAACAGAACCAGCCCTCCTTAACAATCTGTTCCACCTCTTCATGTCACTTGCTCTGATGCTGCTCCCCCAATAGGTGACTGCAGGAGTGATCAGCTGACAAACTAATTTTCTTTTGCCCCTTCTCTTCAAATTTCTGTCTGCCAGTATTGTTTGAAAGCCAGGCAGAGACACACTGGAGTCCGGGATATGCTTCTTTAGCCATGTCTCAGTAAAACACATGATGCTGGATTCCCGATACTCTGGTTACAGTGGGGCAAAGAAGTATTTAGTCAGCCACCAATTGTGTAAGTTCTCCCACTTAAAAAGATCAGAGAGGCCTGTAATTTTCATCATAGGTATACCTCAACTATGAGAGACAAAATGAGGAAAAAAAATCCAGAAAATCACATTATCTGATTTTTAAAGAATTTATTTGCAAATTATGGTGGAAAATAAGTATTTGGTCAATAACAAAAGTTAATCTCAATACTTTGTTATATAGCCTTTGTTGGCAATGACAGAGGTCAAACGTTTTCTGTAAGTCTTCACAAGGTTTTCACACACTGTTGCTGGTATTTTGGCCCATTCCTCCATGCAGATCTCCTCTAGAGCAGTGATGTTTTGGGGCTGACGCTGGGCAACACGGACTTTCAACTCCCTCCAGAGATTTTCTATGGGGTTGAGATCTGGAGACTGGCTAGGCCACTCCAGGACCTTGAAATGCTTCTTACGAAGCCACTCCTTCGTTGCCCGGGCGGTGTGTTTGGGATCATTGTCATGCTGAAAGACCCAGCCACGTCTCATTTTCAATGCCCTTGCTGATGGAAGGAGGTTTTCACTCAAAATCTTACGATACATGGCCCCATTCATTCTTTCCTTTACACGGATCAGTCGTCCTGGTCCCCTTGCAGAAAAACAGCCCCAAAGCATGATGTTTCCACCCCCATGCTTTACAGTAGGTATGGTGTTCTTTGGATCCAACTCAGCATTCTTTCCCCTCCAAACACGACAAGTTGAGTTTCTACCAAACAGTTCTATTTTGGTTTCATCTGACCATATGATGTTCTCCCAATCCTCTTCTGGATCATCCAAATGCTCTCTAGCAAACCGCAGACGGGCCTGGACGTGTCCTGGCTTCAGCAGGGGGACACGTCTGGCACTGCAGGATTTGAGTCCCTGGCGGCGTAGTGTGTTACTGATGGTAGCCTTTGTTACTTTGGTCCCAGCTCTCTGCAGGTCATTCACTAGGTCCCTCCGTGTGGTTCTGGGATTTTTGCTCACCGTTCTTGTGATCATTTTAACCCCACGGGGTGAGATCTTGCGTGGAGCCCCAGATCGAGGGAGATTATCAGTGGTCTTGTATGTCTTCCATTTTCTAATAATTGCTCCCACAGTTGATTTCTTCACACCAAGCTGCTTACCTATTGCAGATTCAGTCTTCCCAGCCTGGTGAAGGTCTACAATTTTGTTTCTGGTGTCCTTTGACAGCTCTTTGGTCTTGGCCATAGTGGAGTTTGGAGCGTGACTGTTTGAGGTTGTGGACAGGTGTCTTTTATACTGATAACGAGTTCACACAGGTGCCATTAATACAGGTAACGAGTGGAGGACCAAGGAGCCTCTTAAAGAAGTTACAGGTCTGTGAAAGCCAGAAATCTTACTTGTTTGTAGGTGACCAAATACTTATTTTCCACCATAATTTGCAAATAAATTCTTTAAAAATCAGACAATGTGATTTTCTGGATTTTTTTCCCTCATTTTGTCTCTCATAGTTGAGGTATACCTATGATGAAAATTACAGGCCTCTCTGATCTTTTTAAGTGGGAGAACTTACACAATTGGTGGCTGACTAAATACTTCTTTGCCCCACTGTATATGGACAGTAAGGCAGGGTCACTGGTTTAAATCCCTGCTCCATTAAAAAAATATTGCTTTGTCTTTGTGTTCTTTGGCAAGACACCTTCCCCACCTTACCTGTTTGATGGTGGAAAGAGGGTGGTGGCACTTTGGAGTCAGAATGTGACTTAAAAAATGTGCTGTGCATGTCTTTTCAAAAAAATGACATATAATGCTTAATTTTCCATTCTTAAAACTACAGTATTTAAGAACCTACCCAGCAAGATCACTGCAAAGGGTAACTAACAGAGGCAATAATCATGGCAGCACAAGATAAGGCCCTCCATACAAGAGCAATAGATGCCAGAGTCTACCACACAAGACAAAACCCAAGATACCTGCTGGGCAAGGATACAAAAAATTACAGCAAAACTGAAAAAAGTTTTGATGTGAAGATCAAATAACAATCCTTTTAGCTCAGTTTCATCACCTGCTGAATCCAGCATGAATGTACAGTCATCTTTGTGTAACATCAGTGTTTACCACCATTTATAGGAATGAGCAAATGCCTTTCTCCTTTTCTCTGTGAACAGGTTTCCTAAGAATTCTGGTTCCAGTTTTGAGTTTTCTTTTTGACAAGAGAAGTCAGAATCAGACTTTGACTCTCAAAATGCTTCGCACTACAGTTCTGTCACTCCCCTATTCAGATTCATACTCACGTTTGGTGGTGATAAACTAAATATGGTAGCCAAAGCTGCCCTGGGGCACACACTGACAGGGGCGAGGTTGTCACTGCACCAGCATACCATACCATTTTATTTATAGAGCACTTTAAAAACAACAACAGCTGACCAAAGTGCTGTACAATACAGGGACACCACACAAGTGTCACGGGGCCTCTGTCGACCCCAAACAACTGATCATTCTCTTTTCATTTGGGTTTACTGTCATCATGGTAACGGCCGTATACATTCCACCCAGTGCTAATGCTAACTCAGCTCTGGGGGAGCTGCACAGAGCAGTTAGCAGAGTTCTCATTCCAAAGATGTGCACATCATAGCAGGAGAATCTGATCAAGCTGAACTGAAGTCAGTCCTCCACGAATTCAACCAGCACGTCAAATGAGCAACAAGGGGTGTAAACATGCTGAACAAAGTTTACAGCAACATACAGGAAGCAAGGCTATTACTACATCTGGGTCTGTCAGACCATATGTCCATGCTGTTAATTACTGTATACAGCCCCCGCAGGAAAAGAGCTCCCCTAACCATAAACATGTCCAGAGGATGCACTACACCAGCTGCAGAACTGTTTTAAGAGTACAGATTGGAGCATGTTTGAATACCAGGACCTAGAGGAACACACCTCATCTGTTCTCTCCTACATCAACTTCTGCGTTGATAGTGTCACTGCTGACAAATGTCACTGAGTGCATTCCTGGATGACAAAAGAAGTCAGGTCAATGCTGAGGCAATGAGATGTTGCTTTCTTAACACTATACTCCCAGACAGACTGGCAGGAAAACTGATGGATATAGGACTCCTGACCTGCACCTGCTGTGGCTATACCAACTTAGGATCAGAGACCACCTCTTCAACTGTGTTCAGATAGGCAGAGTTGGACCCCATCTCTTGTCAGCCCTCAGCCTTAACATCAGCTCTCCACCAGACTGTGTACTGAGTCTTCTGCTCTGCACTCTGTACACACATGACTGTGTCAGCAATCACCCAGACAACACCATCGTCACATTTGCAGATGTCACTACCTTAGTGGGACTCATCACTGGAGGTGATGAGACAGCCTACAGGGAGGGGGTCCAGTGGTTGGTGGGTTGGTGTGTAGATAACAACTTGGTCCTCAACACCTCTAAGACTAAGGAGGTGATCGTAGACCACAGAAAGGGGAAGACTGATCTGCAGCCCATCTACATGAATGGGGAGTGTGCCAAGAGGTTGCAAAGCTTCAAGTTTTTAGGTGTGCACATGGACGTTGACCTCCAGTTCAGAGCCAACACCTCAGCAGTTGTGAAGAGGGCCCAATAGTGGCTCCACTTTCTGAGGATCCTCAGGTAGATCAACTTACAACGAGAACTACTGAGTGTCTGCTACCGCTGCTCCATTGAAAGTGGGCTGAAATACTGCATCTCTTTGTGGTTTGCAAGCTATACCATGTCACACAGGAATGCATTGCAGAGGATTATCAACACTGCCCAGACGATCACCGGCCACCCTCTCCCCTCCCTACAGGACCTCTACTGCACCCCCTGTCTGAAGAGGACACGCAGCATCCTGAGAGACAATACCCACCCAGGACACCAGAGGTTTCAGCTGCTGCCCTCTGGCAAATGTTTCAGGGTGCTAAAAACATATACTAACAGACTCAGAGACAGATTTTACAACAGAGCCATTGACCTGTTAAATTCAAACATTTAACAACAAGCCTCGGTCGTTTCACCAGTTGAGTGCAATTAACCATTCAATAAGCTAGACAATAGTGCTGAAATAACAATTCAGCCCAATCGGCTGGTTCTTTAGATAGAAAATGTTTTATTATTAATTGCTTGATTTTTCTGTGAAGTGCCTTGAAATGACTTTGTCATGAACTGGCTCTTTATAAATAAATAAACTTGAAACTCAATAAGCAACAACAAAAATGTGCAATAACTTTCTAAAATGGATGTATGCAATGAGCCTTTAACTGAAAACATAAGTGTAATAAATACCTGAATAATTTATACATTTAAGTGCCTCAATTTCATTTGTTTTCTAGTGTCTGTTTATAGTCCTGTTTACAATTGTTTAATTGGTATATAGTAGGGGTGTAACGGTTCACGGGAATGTGTTGAACAGTTTTGTTCAGTCCACTTGCGTACCGTTTCAGTTCATTTTTTTTTTCATACATTTATTTTTAGTGTGATATTAAATGCAGCGGAAGTAGTTTCCAGGCGAGTTTCCGCACGGACGCTGTATTGCGTGACGCACAGTGGAGCTAAACAAAACACATTAACGTAAATACATGAGCCAGAGGAGTGTAACAGAACGCGCATTCATACGAACCGTTTCAGTACTGGGCTGTTGGTATGATGCAGATGTTCACTGATCCGATTACAGCTAGTTAACAGCATGGTTAACAAGCTTGTTTTGCGCGCAAAGCATCTTCAGTAGTGAATTGGAAGTTTGTCGTCAGCGTCGGACTCTCACGTGATTTTTTGTTTTTCTTTAGCAGATGTTATGGCTGATATAAACAAGCCAGAGCTTGAACACCCTCCTTTATCTATGAGGTCTCCTGTTTGGTAAGTTAAGCTGTATTCTATTTTTTATTTGTATTTTTAGATGTTTTCTTATTTTTTAATGTTTCCTTCTTATAAGAAAATATATAAACCGTTGTTTATAAAAGTAATTATGGTTTGTTTTTTTCCACTTACTGTACCGAAAAGGAAACGAACCGTGACCTTAAAACCGAGATACGAACCGTGATTTTTGTGTACCGTTACACCCCTAGTATATAGCACTCCTTTGTCTGTTGTTTTCTTTTTTTAAGTGCATGCCCTTGTTTAGGTATTTTCATATCTTATGTTTGCATTTAGCTTTTTAAATTTTTATATTTCACTTTCACACATAAGGAGAGCTGTACGTTGTGCTTATGTACTCTGTACTACTTTGCAATTACAATAAAGATTAATCTAATCTGGGTTCTCACTCATTCTCTGAGCCAAGTTTACATACGGTCCTTCTCAGTTAAATCTCCTGCTGTCATCTTTGCGCCATGCTTGTGGTCTGTGTTCACTTTGTGTGCAGTGACGGTCAGCTAATGGCAGTCTTTTTTTATGGTTCCACTCCCATTTGTCAATGAAAGTACCTCTTCTGCTCAAATTGTCCCTCTCTGTAGTTCTCATATCTCTGGTCATGTTATTACATGCTGTCTCTGTGTATTACTGTGGTACAAGTCCTGTCTTTAAAGTGCACTGAAATATTTAAAGTTTAACTTTAGCTTTAATTATGAAGAACTTTTCAACAGGAGATATAGCTTACTACTTGTAGGAAAAGACACAAGCTTATGTTTTGGACAAGCCAACAGACCATCACAGAGAAAACAATGGAAGGATGCTTATGTGGTTCTCCACATGATGTCCCATACTGCTTTCGAAAAAATGGTGAGACAGCATCGTTGAAACTAAATTTTCTTCTCAATTCTTTGTTGAAATGTGTGATTATGGATTCCCAAATTATACGTTTTTTTATTTTAATACCATATTTTGTCAAAATTATATTACATACACTTTAAGCGCTCAATTTCCGAAAAAAAACAACTTATTTCTCAGAACGTAGTTACACAATTGATTACAAATGTACACAAAACTATGCCTTTTTATGAAATTGACTTTTGATAAGTTCCACAATGCACCAGTTCAATACTTTGCTGTTCTGCAGTTATTCTTTGAGCAAAATGTGTTATTATTTCAGTGACAGTCTGCAGAAACAAAGTTTATTTGTAACTTTGACATTTCTCAGATTTTTTCTTTTCATCACATAGAGCACTGATTGACATCAAACAATCTGTATGATGTCTCACCATGCGATTTTTGTTTTCTTGCCATTTACCTCCAGAATGTGGAGGAGGTCCGCACAGCAAAACCACTCCTTGACCCTCGCGTACTGATACAGAGCTTCTTCTGTGAGTCCTGAAGTTTTCCAAGTCTGAAAAATAAAATGGGAAAAGATGGTAGTTGAACTAATTTTACACACAATACAGATGGAGATTAATGCACTTGATCTCTAAATTTTGAAATATTTGAAACTTTTGTTGTTTTTCTTCTTTTTCACTTTTGTTTAGGGTTAAAAGAAATCTAAAGCAGCTTCTCACAGATGCAGAAACACTCACACTGCACCACAAATATTTTTGCCTCAAGTGGAGGAGTTTAATTATCTAGGCATCTTTTTCACGAGTCATCGCAGGATGAAGTGGGAGATGGACCAATGGATAAGGGCTGCCTCTCTAGTAATGAGGGTATGGCTTTGGTTTGTCGTAGAGAAGCTAAAAAGCAAAGGTCTCAATTTACATCTGTCTACATTTCAACCCTCACTTATGGTCATGAGATCTAGATACTGACCAAGTAACAAGATACAGCGGCCAGAATGAGCTTCCTTCACAGTTTGGCTGGGCTCAGCTCACTTCATCAGAGATAAAGTGTGGAGTGCCGCCCTCTGGGGGAGCCATTTAGTAGGGCTGCTACTTCTCTGCATTGAAAATATTCAGCTGAGGTGGTTTGGGCATCTAGGATGCCTCCTGGTCACTTCCCTATGAAGGTTTTCTGGGCATCTCCAACTGGGAGGAGATCCTGGGGCAGACCCAAAATTTGCTGGAGGGGTCATATATCTGCTCTGACACAGCAACACCTTGGAACCCCATGGAGGAGTTTGTTTAGGGAGTTTGAGTGTTGTTGAAGAGGGGAATGTCTGGGTTTCCCTTTCTGAAACTTTTGGCCCATTGACCCAACTATGGCTAAACATAAGAAGATTAAAGGATGGATTGATGAATAGTTGAAGTTCTGGGTTTTGAGTTGTTTGAGTTCAGCATGTTTAGTTTACAGTATTTCATTTAGGTTCTGGGTTTCAAGTTGAACAATGATTATATGGAGTTCAAAGATTTAAGTTGTACATTGATAAGTTAGAGTTATAGGTTTTGGGTTGTAGTGTGTTTGATTAAAGTTTTAGGTTTTGAGTTGTTAGCATTTAGTTTGAGTTTGGGGTTTTTGTTACCCCTCCGTTCGACTAAAAGTGCCATCAGCACATAGCTCTTCCCACCGGGAGCACTTCACACGGGTATCACTTGCGTAAATATAGCTGGTCCCAGGAGATGGGATTTCGTCAGTACACACAACAAAAAGCAGGGAGAAAGACAACAAGTATCCAGAAGGTATATGGCTTATTTTCACACTACCCACAGGCTTCAAACCTGTCACAGGTACTGGATTTTTTTTTGTAGTCTCGCAAACGGAAATCTGCACGCGTCCCTTAATTTTGAAACTCCCAGGGTTTTTTTTTTGTTTCACGAACGCCTGATTTCCTGTCTGGTCCAAACTAAGCTGCTGAGCTTGATGCGTTTTAGAAGCGTAGTGTGTAAAAAATAGAAGCATAGTGTCAGGGGCATTACGAGGGCAATCCAAGTGGGCCATGTTCAGGTGTGTCAGGAGATGTAGTTAGTAGGTCACTGGTTACTGTCATAGCAGATAACGAAGGACCTATTGGTGGACACAAGCAGTGATGAAAGCTGTCAACTTAAAGCATGAGGCCGGTGGCTTGGCTATCCAGGATGTTCCCTTTCAGTCGATTCACTCGGTACAACACAGAGTATGGGTTATCACACCCCCGCGTGGCCTGATATCCCATACTCTGTGTTGTACCTCGTTCCTCTCCTTCAGGAAACAGTAGTTATATGCATAACATAACATTTCATAAGAGATTTTCAAAGACTGTTAACCGTTTTCTTGACACAAAATGTGTGGGATTACACTTGGTAGCATACTTGTTTTTATTTTTAAATGTAGGTTGGTGTGCAGAGGTGGAGGTAGCAAGGTATTCTTTTACCTGCCCCACTGCGCATGGCAACGTCAGACATTCTTTCTTCCTGTTTGCTACATCTTATGCTACAGCTTTTAGCCAGCAGCATGCTAGGCGTGGTTTCAACTGCGTGAGTTGATGAATACTAACGAACAAAGGAGTTGTGACGAAACAGATACAGGCCATTCGAACTTGGGTGTTATCACCACCTGCGTAGTTTGAGAGATTAAAACTGAAAGAGAAGTTGTTGACCTGTTTTCACACGCACTATGAAGGTAAGAACACCTGTGGAGCTAAAATATTCAACATAAACCTCAGATAAAACATTTTTAATGGAAGGGCCTCTTTAACATTTTTCATGCGAGATTTCTTGGATTAGAAATAGATGTTTTTATTTTTTTAACAGCCTTAAATAAGTCAATTTTTAAAAAAATCTAATTTTAAGGTGTATGGTTGTAAAAAAGCACATCAGTTACATAAATTGATTTGGATAAAGGGCTATTTTAAATCCAATGATGTTTTACTATTAAAATGGGTCCAAACTATAATGCATGTTGTAGTGCTACACAAGACACAGTACACATAACCATCTTCCTTTGATCTTACTACAGCTCATATTTTGGGAAAATAGGCTTAAATTTAATTTTAGGGTCTTTTTCATCATATAATAACTGCATTGTATCATCAGTCTCAGGTTTACATGAACAATGGTGTGACCTATTTTATTTAATCTACTACTAAACTGGTAAATGTGTAGGCTGCACATTTACCAGTTTAGTGGTAGATTAAATAGAATTTCAGTTTATGTGATTTGAGCAGGTTATTACAGGAAAACAAAATATTTATTTCATAGAGGAAAGAAACAGAAAAAAAGTGTGTGTGGATGCATGTGTAGCTTTTGTTTTACTATTTTACACTCTTACATCAATAAGCATACAACCCAACTCACTCTTGGCATTTTGCAATAATTGGATCGTGGTGGCCTGGGATGATATCAAAAATCCCGGCCTGAATTATTGTCTCAGTCCACCCCTGTTGGTGTGTAGTAAATTTTGTGTTTTAATCTTTTGGGCAACAAAGTCATAGTTGTGACAACCTGTTGCACTATAAATAGTATAGTATAAATTGTTTTTTATCTGCCTACCGCAGGCATGAGGTAAGAGGTGAAATGTTTTAGATATAAAAAGTTCAAAATTGTATTTTTAATATGAATTGCAGTTTACTGACATGTTACATTTTTACATAACATTATAAAAAGCACACGTTTACATAATATGTAAGTAGTTGTGTACAGAGTTATGTTAATTAATTTTTACAATTTATATACATATATTTAGATTTTTCAATGACTTTTGAGCAATTTACTGATTTTTATTTTGTCATTAAAATTGCTTGAGTTTTTAAAAGTCTTTTAATTTAAATTTAAAAGGACCCCCCTTTTGCTCATCATTTTAAAGCCACACCTTTATGAAAATATGCTGTTAAAATATGATCTTTGTAAGGAATCTCAGGGGCCTTAAGCACTTAAATATTTTTGTGGTGCACCTGTACTATGTATTAGCGCTATTTTTAATTCTGTAACTGAACAGTGGCTGTAATTTAATTTGAGAAGGCAGGTGACAGATTCTCAGATATACAGTATATTCTCTAAAATTGTTCAGTTAACTGTAAGTAACCTTGCTCTGTGCTGCTTATTGTCAAATTAGTGAGAGCAGCAACGAAGACATGAACACTCGGCTAGACAATCCACACAACACAAAACTGCAAGCAGTTCAGTTTCAAATGAGATTCCTGATGACTTCAGCACCAAGTAACTTGAATGTAAAAGGTTGGGATTGCTGATTTATGAAGGTGAGCATTAGGTCAGTTAATATTGTCCCCAGGAAAAGTCCATCATGCGCTAGTCTTTCATTACTTCTTTAATCATAAATCACTTAAGCTTCCAGTGCAGCTTATTTCATAATTTTTTTAATCCTATTAAAGAGATTAATTGTTCTTTTTTTTCTTCTTAAGATTCATATCAAATTGAAGCTGTTGGAATCAATTGAATATGTCAGCTACAAAAGGCGAAGAAAATGATTCTCTTTATTATCACCTGAAACTGACTTATTCCTAACCGCTTAGTTTGGTGCCATAAAAGAAATTCAGTTTTCCACACAGGTGCATATTCTAAAAAAATCCATCTTGCAACAATCTTCCCATACAAACCTATCACTACCAAACAACTACGGCAAGATTCTATTTTACTTAGTAAACCTTTGAACTGTTTGCACATCAGCTCAGTCAAGTAAAGGCACCTTGACAATGAATACATACTAAAAATGAGCTCACATGGCATAAACTTGTGTGAGTCTATTCCTAAGGGTTGTGTGACAAAGTGAGGATGAGATTCAAGCTGAAGTTAGCTGCTAGCAGTGCCATGCTGATGGAGGATGAGCCCCTGAGTTTGTTGAAACAGGTAGAATTGGTTTTCAAGCTGCGCAACAACCACAACAAAAAACTGAGCCATGATAGTGCACCATGTTTAATCAGGCACTTTTGATGTTAATTTAAAAGGGGGTGCCAGTTGTGAAAGCGAGTTTTGAAAGTTTTTTTTGCACACTTATCCTTATAAAATCAAATATATTTTATTCTGCTACTAAAACCATGATTAAATCTTTTTTAATAGAGTGTTAGTTCATGCTGAAAAAAATAAACACATTACTTTTCTGTTATGTTGGCACTAAAGTTTCACTATATTCCAGTTTTGACTGATGTGTTTACTTGATATGCATCACCTGTTTTTATCTGTCAGTGAAGTTTTCACCACCTCTCTTGTTTTGTGTTGCTGTCTGAAATCTAACACTTGACAGCACTGAAAGTCAGAAGTCTCTCTTGATGCTATACTGTTCTAGTGCGAAGCTGGTTTATTTAACTTTACTGCTCCAGTTTTTTAACCCAAGTCACGTGCTGTCCATTTTATTGCCTCAGTACTCCCAGTTTGAGAGTCAAACTCAGCCCTCAGTCTGTAGCTCTGAAAATTTCAAACAGTAACTTCAACTAAAATAGCAGTTTGGAGATAGTTCATTTTTATGTGCGTGAGCCGAGAGTTTTCTTCTATTTGGGTTTTTGCCATGGTCTCCAGTCCATTGTTTATTTTGGGTTTTCGTATCTTATGACAGTTAAGTGTCAGGATCTCCATGTTTAGTTCATGTCTCATTTGGTTTTAACAGTCACAGTCATTATCATTATTATTATTAATATTTTTCCTTTATTAATCCCTCGTGGGGAAATTCGGCTCTGCATTTAACCTATCCTCACTGTGAGGGGAAGAGCAGAGGGCAGCTATCTTGAACAGCGCCCAGGGGGCAATTGCAGAGTTCAGTATCTTGCCCAAGGATATTTCAACACATACAGTGGGGCAAAAAAGTATTTAGTCAGCCACCAATTGTGTAAGTTCTCCCACTTAAAAAGATCAGAGAGGCCTGTA
>SSNP01000057.1:2927934-2982178 GCA_006937955.1 Pachypanchax playfairii | reverse complement strand
GACAATGATCCCAAACACACCGCCCGGGCAACGAAGGAGTGGCTTCGTAAGAAGCATTTCAAGGTCCTGGAGTGGCCTAGCCAGTCTCCAGATCTCAACCCCATAGAAAATCTCTGGAGGGAGTTGAAAGTCCGTGTTGCCCAGCGTCAGCCCCAAAACATCACTGCTCTAGAGGAGATCTGCATGGAGGAATGGGCCAAAATACCAGCAACAGTGTGTGAAAACCTTGTGAAGACTTACAGAAAACGTTTGACCTCTGTCATTGCCAACAAAGGCTATATAACAAAGTATTGAGATTAACTTTTGTTATTGACCAAATACTTATTTTCCACCATAATTTGCAAATAAATTCTTTAAAAATCAGACAATGTGATTTTCTGGATTTTTTTTCCTCATTTTGTCTCTCATAGTTGAGGTATACCTATGATGAAAATTACAGGCCTCTCTGATCTTTTTAAGTGGGAGAACTTACACAATTGGTGGCTGACTAAATACTTTTTTGCCCCACTGTAGCCTATGTCAGGAATCGGGATCAAGAAGATGACCTCCTTCCCAATAGACTACGGCCACCCCGAAGCAGCGTTGGGTCACTTGCGGGTCATTTGGCCACATCTAGTAATGTTACAAAATGTGCTGAGGTGCGTGTGTCGAGTAATGAAGGGGCGCTTCCGCCAAGCACGTCTCGAGGCTTGCTTCATTTAGGAGAGGAGCCAAAATGATGACGTGCGAGGCCTCGCTGCCCGGCTGTACCACATGACTGGTTCAGGAGGTGGGTGAAATCCTGTCGCTACGTTTTACAGCTCTGTAAAGCCCTCAGACTCCGGTGAAAATGTGGGTTTTTGAAGGAGTGCTGTGGTCAGTGGAGAGGTTGAATATAGTTTGGAGAGTTTAGGGAGAGAGAGATTTAGGAGCTTGAGGAGAGTAGGATAGGTAATAGGATGGAGCCAGCAAGGAAGAGGATGATTTCCCCTGTGTGGTAACACTTTGATCTGATAGCTCCTAACAAGGTAAGCTAAATCTGACATTATTACAGATGCATTAGATTTGCTTATAAAGAACTATTTTTCATAGTTTCTTATTTTATTTAAAGGTGATGTGTTTATTGTGTTCCAAGGAGTTTGGTTACACTAACAACACCTCATCCATGCTAAGGTATTACCGTGCCTTGCATGAGAATAAGGAGGAAACCAGAGCTTCAGTTAGCCATGGTAAGTCATAACAATATATAAGAACAAGAAGACACTGTCACAATTTGTCCATGTTTACCTTAGTTTATTGTGCAAATACAGACATGCAACACTGTATTTATTCTCTTTTAACCAGCCACCAGAAAACAGGAGCTAGATGAGGCCCTTGTCTCCATGATAGTGAAGGACACACAGCCCTTCAGTATTGTGGAATATGTTGGATTCGGGGCATTTGTGTCCAAACTGGATCCCAATTATGTTCTCCCTACAAGGCAGGTGTGTATGGGTGCATGCATGAAACAAATTAGTACTTATTGTCTCACAATTCAAACAAATTCAACATTATATATTTTTTCGGCCATGGTGGAGGCCAAGTATGAGTCGGCGAAGGAGAAGGCTAAGGCTACAGTTGAAAAGGGGGCTGCTGTTAGCCTTACTTCTCACATGTGGACATCCATTGACATGGATGCATACCTGCTCAGCTCAGTGCTGTTGGGAGCACAGGCTTTCTCCCAATCATACACTGCTGAAAACATAGCTCGCGTGAAAGCCTCCCTGTTGGAGGAATGGGAAATCACTAATAAAGTGACAGGCATAGTCACTGATGGTGCACCCAATATGGTTGCGTGTGTGAGAGAGCTAAAGCTTCTCCATTATATATGCATTGCACACACACACACTGAATCTCATAGTGAATAAGGCACTTACCAGAACCCTGAGCTCTCTCGCATCCAGACCAAAGCAAGGAAGCTGGTTGGCTTGTTTAGAAGCAGCACCTCTGCTAGGGTATAATTATTCTGGGGGATTTCCGGTGCAGCGAGCAGGGGAATGGCAGCATAGAATTTAGCTCCCACCAGCCTAAGAAGGAAAAGCACCCCCGAATTCATTAACACACGTCTATTTTCACAAATGCTGAGAGAAGACTGTGGGGGACAAACACTAAGAAGCCAAAAAGCCATGAAAGCAACGGAATACAAAGGAAAACTCGCGGGGAAAGGAAACGGTGAGAGGATGATGTATAATGGCGGTGCTGAAAGAGCTGATAGCAACTCTTCGATGCTATATAAGCATTTAACTGACATTACTTAAGAAATACGGGAACTACAGGAGGAAATGAAAAGGGATATAATGTCTCTGGACTCGAGCTTCAAAAGGGAATTTGCTTCCTTTAAGGGAGAAGTAATCAACAAGCTAAAGGCTAACACCGAGGAGCTACGGGAGCAGAGGAAAGGCCTAACCGAGACCCTAACGTGCATCGATGAACTCGAATCATTCAATATAGAAGCTAGAGAAGCGCTACTAGGAGCACTACAGGATCAGAGAAAGCTGCAAGAAAAAGTAATAGAGCTAGAGGGAAGATCCAGAAAGAACAACGTGAGGATCTCCGGGGTTCCCGAAGGCTCGGAGAGGGACTCGGTGCAACGTTTTGTGGATGATTTGCTGCGGAAGGAATTGAAGCTACGCCCCCCCAGTACAACTTGCTAATTCAACTCACACACCGAGCACTGGGGAGAAGACACGGTCCAAAGGAGAATCCTCGGTCAGTAATTGTCAACTTCCTCCAGTACAATGTCAGGGAGAAGATTTTGAAAGAAGCTTTGCTAAAGCGGATTAAACTAGCCAACAATCCAATATATTTCGACGACGATTACACAGCGGAGGTGGTCCAGAAACGTAAAACGTACATGACTATTAAGAAGATCCTAAAAGAAAAGGCCATAAGGTTTCAGACGCCCCTAACCAGGATCTGAATTCATAGGCCTGAAGGTCCCCGGCTCTACAACAACGCACAAGAGGCAGCGAGTGAGATGAGGAAGAGAGGGATTGAAATCATGATTCAAAAAGCCAGCGGAAGACCCTATGATGGAGGAGCAGATTTAGGAAGACTCACAGTGGATACGGGTCGATGGCACAGGAAAGCAAGTTGGCGAAACTCGGCGTGCAAGAGGAAAACTGCAGGGGTCCCGAAAAGCAGAGTAGGAAGAAAACACCAGATCAACATAAGAGGGACATAAGGCAAGAATTCTGCTTCCCGTTCGGAAGGCTTTTCTAATATGTTATTAGGCTAAAGTTGTGGGACTAGTTAGGATGTTGGACACAACTAGAAGGCAGGGAGATCTACGTTGTGGTTTACTACCCACCTCTAGTGAAGGGCTGTCCCGTTATCGGAGGAATTTCCCCTCCCCTTCCAACAGGGACAGGAGCATAGTTTGAACAGCCCACATTTGGAAGTCCTGTTTTGATGGTATTGGTATGTTGGTTGTTTGTGTTCTAAATGTCAGTAAAGGTGTGAAAACTATACTGGCAAGTAAAGCAAGAGTTATCGAACGATGAGCATGAGAAATTAAAAAAACTAGAATTTTGAAACAAATATTATAGCTCACGTAAAAAAGGAAAAAAGAGAGGGATAAGGATTTTAATATCTAATTCAATGAAATTTGAGAAACTAAGGAAATAAAGGACAAGGACGGGAGGTATATTTTAGTTAAAGGGGATGTCGGGAAACAAAGAGTCACATTGAATATTTTTGAATATTTACGCTCCACCAGAAGAAGGAAAACATTTTTCAGACATTTATTTGAGGTTTTAGTACAAGAATCAGAGGGGATCCTGATATGTGGGGAGGATTTAAATATAGTTCTTGATCAGACATTAGATACCACAAGTGTAAAGAAAAATAGCAAAATACATGTATTCCGGTATATAAATACAGTTAGGGAAGAAATGTCAATTATAGATGCCTAGAGAGACCTGCACCCACTTGAAAGAGATTTTACGCATTTCTCTACTCCTCACTCGGTATACACAAGGATAGATTATTTTTTGATTAGTATTACGGATAGGTTTAGAGTACGGAATGTGGATCTGTCAGATCACTGTAGTCTCCACCTCACAATAAATATGAATGCTAGAAAGAGGAATACAATTTGGAGAATGAATATTGGCGAACAAAATAACCCTCAATTTGTGGGAGAAATTAAAATTGAGTTTCTTAGAAACAAAGAAGAGAATAATACGTAAATCTGACTATTATTTGGGATGCAATGAAAGCAATTACGCGAGGAAAGCTGATTTCTAAATCTGTCCACTATAAGAAAACCAGGCAAAAACATTATAGGAGACAGATTGAGCTACTCAAAAATCTGGAACAAAAACATAAGAAATCAAATGACTCAGATTTAATAGAACAAATTAAAGAGGTAAGGGAAATAATAAATTAAATTCTAGAGAGTAAAGGAGAAAAAAAGCCAGGTTTTTGAGACAAACTTATTACGAATCAGAAAGATTCATAATAAAGAAAAGAAACTAAACTCTTAGCAAGGCGCTTGAAGAAGCAACAAGTATTAAGTACAATACATAAAATTAGAGATCCCACAACTAATAGAATAGAAACACAACCAGATAAAATTGAAAGAGTCTTTAAAAATTATTATGAAAAGCTCTATACTCAACCCAACTCAGCAGACAAACAAACAATAAGAAGCTTTTTGAGTTCCTTGGATGTCCCCACAATAGGAGAACTACAAAAAAATATATATCAATACTCCCATTACAATAAAGGAACTGGAAGAAGTCATAAAGACACCAACTACAGGCGCTAAATCCCCCCTGCGGAGCACCTGTCCATCTGCCTGCGGTAAGTAATAAAAGTCTATATACTGTATATATGGTGAAAGAAACGGATACATTTTAACATGCAACAATTTATTTCTATTAATCTCTCAGTTCATTTCTGTCCCATCAACATGTTGAAATTATGAGTGATTGGGATACTGTTGCTGCAAAAGTAGCAACCGATTAGCCTAAACAAAGTTATGTTAAAGACACAACAGAACTGACTGTTTTGTATAATATCAATTATATATTATTAGTGGTGCAACAGTTCATACATGGTCCGTGATCCACAAGGATTTGTCCCTATGGTTTTGCACGCACATCCGCGGATCAGTTGATGAAAACAAAGAGTTGTGTTCATGTGAAGGACCAATGTGCCACCTGTTCAAAAGAGAACAGCACATCAGTAGTCATGACTAGCAGAGGAGGAGAGAAGCTCGAAAAACCACCTGCACCGTTCAGGTCACATGTATGGGAGCATTTTCGCTAACATTCAGTAACGGACAGGTACCGTGAAGTGACATCATCCTGGCATGTCAGTGACATGATCCAACAGAAATGCGCAGCGCAACATCCAGAGGCAAGCAAGGCAGGAGATGGTCTCGTCACAATGCTAACACGGAGTTTAACTCATTCAGTGCCATTGACGTCTATAGACGTCAAACTGAATCTGAACGCTCAGTGCCATTGATGTCTTGACGTTTCTACAGCTTTTATTGGCTTAAATCCAACAAAGCATTCTGGGGCAGCTGTTCACTGAATTTGAACTCGTTACATGCTGTGTTTAGTCATATGATCTAGTAGGGGTCAGTGGTGCACTTCTCTTGGTGAGATTACCCTTATTTACCATGTAACAATGCATGTGCAGCGGGGGAGAAGCCAGGCACTCAGGACGAGACAGACGGTGAATGAGGAAGAAAGATTCAGAGACTGTGAAACGGCTCGGAAGCGATCTAATTGTTCCCGGATCTACAGGGAACAAGTATTGCATCGAAGATGGCGCGGGTTTTGCTCCAGCTAGTCATTTTTGGACTTGTGATGTCTTCAGCCTGACGTTGAGATTCTTCTGGTGATTCTAGTGAAGCTGAGGTGGATTTATCCGACCAGTATTTCCTGTTAGGAAGCAGGGAGCAAAATAAAGAATGATTCACGGCATAAAACACACGGTAAGTGCTCATAAACAAACAAATGGCCGTTTAGGGGGGAACAAAGTGACTAAGTCGCACATTCACGCACACACGTACACACACACACACAGAGTATCTGAATCATAAATTTGCGTTTTTTTCTTATATTTTATTCAACTGAAAATGAAATTGTCTATAAATGATAAAATAGTAAAATAAACTATCCAAAGTACTTTTTTACTGTTGTTTTTTCACTTTCATAGTAGTAAAACATAATTCAGATGTTGCATGAATCATTGAAACATGAAATATTTAAATCAAAGTCACTGATCTGCTAGAAAAACCTTTTTACAGAAAACGCTCTTTATCTCAGCTTTTAGTCCTGAAACGTGTGGAATGAAAGTTGCTCTTTTGTACTGCAGATTACTAAAAAACAGAAAGAGGTAGAAATGATTTTTTTGCTGATGAAAGAAGAAAGACTAAATTTTGTGCTGATGGTTTTAGAATTCACATAGTCATAGAAGAAAATATTATTTGGGCCTTCAAAAATGCTAAATATCTCTGGCACTGAGGGGGATATGAAATCTGAAAGTGGCTGGCACTGAATTAGTTAATGGTCATGAAAAAAAATGTTTAGCTAATTTGTTATGCATGCAAATTAAGTATAGCAGTTTTAAAGCATAAATGAATTTTGACATATGTGTACATAAACTTGGATAATTCAATTATTTTACACATTACTGATTACCAAAACAAATACATTGACAACATTTTTTAAAAGCATCAAACATTATGGTTTTTGTTCTGAATTGTGTTAAAAATGTTAGAAAATTATTTTAGCAATAATAATTTGTAATAAGACCTACACAAATGTTCAAAATTTGTTTTGTGTGAGCCAAAAGCGCTGTGATGTCCTTGCTGATTTTTTTTCTTAGAAATTTTGGGTCAAACTCTAAATTTCTCTAATTTACATTCATTTGCATTTATCTCTTGCCATTTGTAAGTTACAGCCTTTTAAATATAGTGTTCCCCCCAAAACAGGAATTTCTTCTTAAAACTCAGGCACCAAAAAAGGATTAATGTTTCTGCTTCTAAATATACAATAGAAAGTATAAGAGCTTGAATGGACTAACAATGTACTCCTTTTTGGAGGAGGTCTAAGCTACTCAAAAAAGAAAGCTCTGGCTAACCCAACCACTTACTTTCATCTAAAGTAGAAATAGAAGGTTTGATGAAAGCACTCAAGCCTTACCAAAATATGAGTTTAAAGAACAAAGTCAACAAAAGAAAGAACATCTAAGGTATACTGAATTAATTCAGATCCCAAAAACGTAACCTTTGGCTTTATTTTTGGCTAAGATCAAAGCTGTTGTCTTTTACAAAGAAGTGCCGTCTCTTTCACTGAAACTGCTTATTGTTTTTCCAAGCAAAAGAAGCATTGTTGCAAAAGACGTACTAAATTTTGGCTGCAAGAAACATCTAAAATATCATATCTGTTAAATTGATCACAGACCAAAAGAGAGCAGTGAAAGACTTGATCACAAAGGTTCTTATGAACTACAGGTTTGTACAAATCTCCAGGCTTCTACAAAATCCAGAGTGTGTAGACATTCATGTAGGGGGGCATTGGTTCCAGCAGCATTTTTAGAAGGTTGGTACAGCTAATGTTCATTTCGCAATAGCAATTTGAGGCGTTCTTGAGAAAATTAAGATATTTTCTGCTGTATGCTGATCGAAAAGTTCTTATTTTCTGCATAGAAGTGCCTTGAAATCTTTCTCTTGTCTAGTGTTGGCATAAGTAGCTTTTGAGGCACCCATATGTGCAACTCACAGTAATATCAAGTCATTGTTATGGAGATCCTATGGCTTTCAGCATATTTTGGGGGGAAATATAAGTGGTAGCCATCTATTAACTCAAAAATGATGTGTTGATCATCAGATCTTCACAGAAATTTGTGGAAAAGCTTGCCATTTTCAATACAGCAGAGAAGACTACAGTGGCACCTTCTACCTCTGCAGCTGCAGCATGAAGGAGAAAAAAAATCTAATTACTATAGCCACTGCCTTCTTTCTGAAGCGAAAGAGGTGGAGGTGGAGGCGAAAAAAAAAATTCAAATGTGTCTGTCATTAAAATATAAAACAAAACCAAATCTCGTTGTTTCCCCACCAGTGACTCTGGACGACACGTCCAATGAGTCGTCCCGGGCGGCGACCGAGTGGCTGCACAGAGGGACACGATTAGTGCGGTGAACAAAGTGCGAGGAGAACTGCACAAAATATGTCCTGAATGAAATTTCAGGCACACTTAAAGAATTAAAAATTGTAAACAAATAAAAAATCATGCCTTCTGTGTTGGTCCTATAAACAACGCATGACATTTTGTCTCAATCTGCCCCCCCGTTTATAATCTGCATGTCAGAGCGGGGGCTGTGTGTGTGTTTGGGGGGTGGGGTTGTTGTTCTGTGTGTGCACAAAGCGGTACAGTCGATATTGCTGCTGGAATTAAAAGTTTTATCCTTCTCAGCAGCAGCACNCACTGGTGAGTTGTTGTGTAAGACTGTGGAGCTCTGTGGATAGGTTAGCTTGTGTTCTCGCTATCTCCTGCATGAACGCATCATGCCTTCCCAGCAGTATCCCCTGCTGGGTGAGTGCGGTCTGAAGCTGGGTCTGAGAGCTCTCTTGGCCAGTTTGTTCTGTCATGGTTCGTACCAGGTGGGGTTGTTGACGAGCTCTCAAAGTGACCCAAACTCCAGACACACACAATGCGAGGAGACAGCGCTCACGGTTAACAGTGTTTATTATATACAGTGCTCCAAGTACAATACACGTAAACAATGAATGTGCTGATGAAAACTCAGGACGGGCCTGGTGCGGGACAGGAACGGTCCTGGGGTTGTGAGAGAGAGAGGGGTTAGTGACAGTTGGAGAAACCAGCTGCGGCGTGCGGGGATTGTGCTCGCTCAACTCACGGTTGTGTGAATGACGTCCGGGTTTGAGGAGAGATCCTAGGATGCTGCCGCAGGGGTGGTGAGCCAAGCTGTCGGTAATCCGTGTGTGAGATCCGGGTCCGAGTGCTGAGTGCGCAGACGTGACTGCGGCAGGGGTGACAGCAGAACGGTGACCGGTGAGGTGTGGACCAGAGGAAGCCAGAGACAGACAGGGAGCCAGAGGGAGAGAGCTGGTCGCGTAGCACCGCAACGGAGCTCTAGGAAGTTCCCGTGTTGAGCCAATCCTCACTATGAGCGATTCGATATCCACGCTGGAGGTTATGCTGTCAGGAGAGGAGCTCCAGTACAGCAGGCTGAACATAAGGGAAAGAAGGCAGGTTAATACTGCGAAAGACTCTCTGATAAATATTGCACACTAGCCACTCTGTACCACGTAAAGTTGCGGAACAAACTGGCGTCTGTCTCTTGTTCCTCCTCTGCTTAAGTACCCAGCTCTCCTGAGCTGGGTAACGATCCACACCTGAGATCAATGATCCTCTGCTGCCACGCCCTGCAAGACAGTAAATTCCACTCACCACCACCAGCAGCAGAGATCCTCACACTGAGGGGGATATGAAATCTGAAAGTGGCTGGCACTGAATTAGTTAATGGTCATGAAAAAAAATGTTTAGCTAATTTGTTATGCATGCAAATTAAGTATAGCAGTTTTAAAGCATAAATGAATTTTGACATATGTGTACATAAACTTGGATAATTCAATTATTTTACACATTACTGATTACCAAAACAAATACATTGACAACATTTTTTAAAAGCATCAAACATTATGGTTTTTGTTCTGAATTGTGTTAAAAATGTTAGAAAATTATTTTAGCAATAATAATTTGTAATAAGACCTACACAAATGTTCAAAATTTGTTTTGTGTGAGCCAAAAGCGCTGTGATGTCCTTGCTGATTTTTTTTCTTAGAAATTTTGGGTCAAACTCTAAATTTCTCTAATTTACATTCATTTGCATTTATCTCTTGCCATTTGTAAGTTACAGCCTTTTAAATATAGTGTTCCCCCCAAAACAGGAATTTCTTCTTAAAACTCAGGCACCAAAAAAGGATTAATGTTTCTGCTTCTAAATATACAATAGAAAGTATAAGAGCTTGAATGGACTAACAATGTACTCCTTTTTGGAGGAGGTCTAAGCTACTCAAACAAAAAAGAAAGCTCTGGCTAACCCAACCACTTACTTTCATCTAAAGTAGAAATAGAAGGTTTGATGAAAGCACTCAAGCCTTACCAAAATATGAGTTTAAAGAACAAAGTCAACAAAAGAAAGAACATCTAAGGTATACTGAATTAATTCAGATCCCAAAAACGTAACCTTTGGCTTTATTTTTGGCTAAGATCAAAGCTGTTGTCTTTTACAAAGAAGTGCCGTCTCTTTCACTGAAACTGCTTATTGTTTTTCCAAGCAAAAGAAGCATTGTTGCAAAAGACGTACTAAATTTTGGCTGCAAGAAACATCTAAAATATCATATCTGTTAAATTGATCACAGACCAAAAGAGAGCAGTGAAAGACTTGATCACAAAGGTTCTTATGAACTACAGGTTTGTACAAATCTCCAGGCTTCTACAAAATCCAGAGTGTGTAGACCAGGGGTGCCCAAAGTCAGGCCTCAAGGGCCACTATCCTGCATGTTTTAGATGTTTTCCTGCTTCAACACACCTGATTCAAATCTGCAACATCTCAGTAAGTCCAGCAGAAGCCTGTTAACGATCTGTTCATCTGCATCAGGTGTTTTGAAGCAGAGGAACATCTAAAACATGCAGGATAGCGGCCCTTGAGGCCTGGAGTTGGACACCCCTGGTGTAGACATTCATGGAGGGGGGCATTGGTTCCAGCAGCATTTTTAGAAGGTTGGTACAGCTAATGTTCATTTCGCAATAGCAATTTGAGGCGTTCTTGAGAAAATTAAGACATTTTCTGCTGTATGCTGATCAAAAAGTTCTTATTTTCTGCATAGAAGTGCCTTGAAATCTTTCTCTTGTCTAGTGTTGGCATAAGTAGCTTTTGAGGCACCCATATGTGCAACTCACAGTAATATCAAGTCATTGTTATGGAGATCCTATGGCTTTCAGCATATTTTGGGGGGAAATATAAGTGGTAGCCATCTATTAACTCAAAAATGATGTGTTGATCATCAGATCTTCACAGAAATTTGTGGAAAAGTTTGCAATTTTCAAGACAGCAGAGAAGACTACAGTGGCACCTTCTACCTCTGCAGCTGCAGCATGAAGGAGAAAAAAAATCTAATTACTATAGCCACTGCCTTCTTTCTGAAGCGAAAGAGGTGGAGGTGGAGGCGAAAAAAAAAAATTCAAATGTGTCTGTCATTAAAATATAAAACAAAACCAAATCTCGTTGTTTCCCCACCAGTGACTCTGGACGACACGTCCAATGAGTCGTCCCGGGCGGCGACCGAGTGGCTGCACAGAGGGACACGATTAGTGCGGTGAACAAAGTGCGAGGAGAACTGCACAAAATATGTCCTGAATGAAATTTCAGGCACACTTAAAGAATTAAAAATTGTAAACAAATAAAAAATCATGCCTTCTGTGTTGGTCCTATAAACAACGCATGACATTTTGTCTCAATCTGCCCCCCCGTTTATAATCTGCATGTCAGAGCGGGGGCTGTGTGTGTGTTTGGGGGGTGGGGTTGTTGTTCTGTGTGTGCACAAAGCGGTACAGTCGATATTGCTGCTGGAATTAAAAGTTTTATCCTTCTCAGCAGCAGCACTGCAGGTGCTCTCCATGTCCAAAATGTGTGTAAGCCAGGTTCTTAGTCAACTTAAAGTTGCGCACATTTTTCCGCTACGTTTTTTTATAAATCCCAAGGTTTGCGTGGAAAGTGCTGTAAATACATTCAGAATATTTATTAAACAAAAAGTTGCCCTCCGGGACACAACTGTCCTCCTCCTTGCTGCTTGTCACAGCTAAGTCCCACATGCTCTGTGTTGCACACGCAGACAGGGGGAGTGGGTCCCGCTGGCACTCGTGCTTGGTTTTCGCACCCCCAGGCCAAACCATGTGGAAACAGGAGCGAAAAAGACACTCAATTTCACTGCGAAGGCCTAGATTTTTGGACTCCATACTGTGTGCACAAACTTTGTTTCACCTCAATTAAGTGGATGGCCCATCGTTAGGCCATCGGCTTCAATGGGAATGAAAGTGGCAGGCAAAAAGACACTGGATTTTACTGACAAGGCCCAGGTTTTAAGGGCTAATATAAAGTAGCCCTCACGGAAAGCGGAGTGCGTGGGCCCTCTTTTGACCATTACATTTGGAAGTTTCAGAAAAGACAACGCACGTCCTAGATCTGCACGTGTTCCCGATGTACACCCTGCGTTTTCAGCGCTTTAGCTCAAAGCATTTTCACATTGGACCAAAAAAGACAATCCATTTAGAAGGTGAGGCCTAGTCTCATTGAAGTGTGAAAAGTGTGAAGAGTGCATCACACCCCCTTTTGACCCTTAAATTTGGGAGTTTTGGAAAAAAACACTGCACGTCCTGGATCGGCACACCTCCCTGATATGCATACTCGGTTTTCAGCCCCCTAAGTCAAAGCAAATTCAAATAGGAGCAAAGAAGGAGTGAAGCAGACACTTGAACGCATCACGGGCCTACAAATCAGTGGCTTTTACGCCACTGTGCCTTGACCTTTGACCCCAGAGTCACAAAATTTGGTACAGACAATGTGTGGATGGCCCACAACAATGATCCAGTGTCAGATTTGACCCACGTTCTCAAAACTGGCCTTCAGAATGGTGTAAGAGTCCATGACTCTGACATTTTCTTTATCTGGGAGGGCGTTGGTGGTCTGGTACTTGGTCTAGAGTGCTGAAATCTTAATATGTTGTAGGGGGGCCCGAGTCAACTCTAACCAGAATGGAATGGTGTCTTTGGGGTTTTGAGATGTTGCATTATCATTCTAGCTTTCATAAAACCACTTTAAACTGGGTATTACAACTCGAGTTTTGGGGCTTCTTCTAGGACATAAAGTTGAATGAATGATGTCTGGAGATTTTTAAATCCTGGTCGCAGAAGTTACTCTTTCTACTCGCTAGTCCATAAGACATTCTCTCTAATAGATTACTTTTTTCTTGACAATAATGTGCTTTCACGAGTTAATAAATGTGAATATCAGGCAATAGTGATATCAGATCATGCACCATTGTTGATGACTCTAAACATGCCAATTTCAGGCAGCAGATACAGACCTTGGAGATTTAAAACACTTTTGCTTTCTGATGATGAGTTTGTCAAATTTATTTCAAAAGAAATAAATGAATACTTGATATGTAATAAAACTCCAGGAATATCCTTTGGTCTGATTTGGTAATCACTAAAAGCCTATCTTAGTGGTCAAATTATATCCTATAGTGCTAAAGTAAAAAAAGCTCAAGAAGAGCATATCAGGAAGATTGAAAATTATATTTTACGACTTGATGAAGTTCTGACCCATTCTTCATCTCCTGCGCTGTTTAAACAACGTGTAGCTCTTCAGACTGAATTCGATTTGATTACTACAAAACAGACAGAAAATCTTTTAAATAAAACTAGACATAAAATGTACGAACGTGGTGAAAAAATTTTCTTAGGAAGAATTAACAAATGCTATTGCTTCAATGTAATGTGGAAAAGCCCCAGGGCCAGATGGATTCCCAACCGAGTTTTTTAAAACCTTCTCAAAGGAATTGTCCTCTATTTTGCTTTGTGTATATGAAGAGTGTCTTTGAATGCTGGCACACTTCCAGAAACTTTGAGACAGGCTGTCATTATCTCTAATTCATAAAAAGGGCAAAAGTAAATTAGAATGTAGTTCATATCGGCCCATCTCGTTGTTAAATGTGGATAGTAAAATCTTTGCCAAAATAATAGCACTTCGTTTAGAAGTCGTTGTCTAAATTTTTATATTTATATATTTTTATATTCCAGAATAGAGCTACAACTGGTGATAACTTCTTGGAATAGCTCTGTGACTTTGCTAGCATTTTTTGTTCTTTTTAACTGTTTCTTGATAGTTTTTTCTTTTGAAATATTGTATCTGAGATACCTTTTTCTGTTCTGATTTGGGTGTTGTGCTGATTGACAGTTTTTTTAGCAAGATGTTTGCCTTTTTACCACTTGTTATGATACGTCACCATGGCAACAAGAGGCTTGTTTACAGGAGAGAGCAGTTAATGGACATTTCTAAGGCTCAAATAATCTTCAAATTGAAATCCCTGATCCCCGATGAGCTAAAAAGAAGAAGACGTGGATGCAGGGCAGGAGCAAAGCGAAGAGAAAGAAAGAGGAAGTTTAAACCTTCACTTCCATCAGTCATATTGACAAATGTGAGATCTCTTGCTAACAAAATGGATGAACTTGAAACTCTGCTGAAGACCCAGCCAGAGTATCGAGAATGCAGCATCATGTGTTTTACAGAGACATGGCTAAAGGAACATTTCCCAGACTCCAGTGTGTCTTTACCTGGCTTTCAAACAATACAAGCAGACAAAGATTTGAAGAGGAGTGGCAAAAGAAAAGGAGGTGGGATCGCTATATTATTTAACAAAAAATGGTGTCATCTTGGACATGCTGTTATGAAATATCGTCTCTGCAGTCCAGATATTGAACTTTTGGCTGTTGGTTTTCGTCCATATTACCTACCAAGGGAGTTCACCAGTGTTATTATAGTAGCAGTTTACATTCCACCATCAGCTAATGCCAAGTCTGCATGTGACACCATTGGATCAACTGTTGCTAAGCTACAAATACAGCACCCAAATGCATTTGTGGCAAAATCTGGAGACCTTAATCATGCCTTTCTCTCCTCTACACTGCCAGTATTTCAACAGTTTGTCAGCTGCTCCACCAGAGAAAACAAAACACTGGACTTGTTCTATGCAAATATCAGGGATGCATACAGGTCCTTTGCACGGCCTGCTTTTGGTAAGGCAGACCATAATCTTGTTTTTCTCTGCTCAGTATACAAACCCATTGTCCAGGGGCAACCTGTGATCAAAACTACTTTGAGGAGGTGGTCACAGGAAGCTGAAGAAATTCTTCAAGGATGTTTTGAGGCTACCGACTGGGATGCATTCTGTGAGCCACATGGAAAGGACATCAATGCTATGAATGAGTGTGTGACTGACTATTTAAACTTCTGTGTGGACAACATCATTCCCACCAGAACAGTGTTTCCCTAATAACAAACCCTGGATCACCAGTGACCTGAAAGAACTGCTGAACAAGAAAAAAAGAGCTTTCAGGGAGGGAGACAGGGATGCATTTAAAAGTGTACAAAAAGAACTTAAAATCAAGATTAGAAGCAACAAGAAGGTGTACAGGAATAAATTGGAGAACAAGCTCCAGCAAAACAATATACGAGATGTGTGGTCAGGGATAAAGAAGATCACAGGTTTTAAGCTGAAGGAGAATCACTTGGATGGAAGTCTGGATAGAGCTTATGAACTGAACATGTTCTCCAACAGGTTCAGTTTAGGAACAAGCCCAACATCTTCCTCTCCTGCAAGCCAAACAGACCTCCCACCATCAAGACCCACTGCAGTTGGCTTACCACCGTGGAGTTGGGGTGGAAGATGCCATCATACCGTCCCGAAGACATTTTATAAGTCCAGAGGAGACAGAGCCTTTTCAGTTTTAGGTCCGAAAATTTGGAATGAGCTCCCTCTAAATGTTAGACAGGCTCCCTCTCTTGCTGTTTTTAAAACCCAGTTAAAAACACATTTTTACTCTTTGGCTTTTAATCAGTAATGAGTTGCAATCTGTGTCTTAATGTCTTTTTCCTTGTCTGTGTTATATCTGCTCTGTTTTTAACTTGTGTGGTGTCCCTGTGTTGTACAGCATTTTGGTCAGCTGTCGTTGTTTTTAAAGTGCTCTATAAATAAAATTGGTATGGTATGGTATGGTATGGTATGGTATGGTATGGTATGGTATGGTATGGTATACACCTGCTTCAGCAAACCTACTGTCATCTTGACAAAGTAGGCAGCACTGTGAGGATTATGTTTTTTGATTTCTCCAGTGCCTTTAACACAATTCAGCCTGCGCTATTGTTTCAAAAACTCCAGAAGACACAGGTGGAGGCCTCCACAATCACCTGGATTAAGGACTACCTTACAAACAGACCACAGTATATGAAACTGAAGAGTTGTACATCTGACCAGGTGATCAGCAGCATAGGAGCACCACAGGAGGCTGTACTCTCACCATTTCTTTTCACTCTGTACACTTCAAACTTTCAGTACAGGTCAGAGTCCTGCCATCTACAAAAATAGTCAGATGACTCTGCAGTTGTTGGTTGGATCAGAGATGGACAAGAGACTGAGTACAGAGAACTGGTGGACCACTTTGTGTCCTGGTGTTCAAACAATCATCTCATCTTGAATGCGAACAAGACAAAGGAGATGATTGTGGATTTTAGGAAAAGCAGCAACATACCAAAACCCTTTTCCATCATGGGAGAAGAAGTGGAGGTGGTGGAGGAGTATAATTACCTGGGTGTTCACCTGGACAACAGACTGAACTGGAGACACAACTGTGATGCTGTTTTTAGGAAGGGACAGAGCAGACTGTACTTCCTCAGGAAGCTTAGATCCTTCAATGTTTGCAGCAAGATGTTGAAGATCTTTTATAAGTCTTTTGTGATGAGTGTGATCACATCTGCAGTCACCTGTTGGGGAGCGGCATCAAAGCAAGTGACATGAAGAGGTTGAACAGATAAGGAGGGCTGGTTCTGCTCTGGGGACTGATCTGGAGTCTCTTGAGTTGAATGTCCAAAGGAGGATGGTTCGGAAAATGAAAATCATCATGGAGAACCCTCATCATCCTCTTCACAACACAGTTACTCAACAGCAGAGTGTCTTCAGTCAAAGGCGTCTTCACATCCGCTGCAGCACAGACCGCTACAGGAGATCTTTTTTGCCCACAGCTATAAACTTCTACAATGGCTACCTGAAGAAGAACTGAGCTACAACAACACTTAATTTCCCTTTGGGGATAAATAAAGTATTTTTGATTTGATTTGATTGATTGATATCTATTTCAATCAGTGCCCATATTCTTAACAAAAACCTTTTTCTCACTCACAGATAAGTTGGTATCATCATTTATATGGAATGGGAAAAGTGTACGCATTTCCAAAAATATCTTGCAACGACATAGAGAAAATTGAGGATTCTCACTTCCCAATTTCCAATATCAATATTGGGCATCTAACAGCCATGCAATGTTGTATTGATCTCTGACTTAAGATAATGGTGGCTCTAAATGGTTGACACTTGAGAATATGTCATGCAGATCTACTTCTTTACACTCTTTGCTGTGCTCAATGTTACCTCTGCCTCAGCCCTTATGTAATTTTTCCACAAGCTTTGTTGTTAAACATTCATTTAAGATTTGGGCACAATTCAGATGATTGACTGTTTGCATCGTTTCAACAAGTGAAAACAGCTTTCCAAATCCATGATTGTCATTTCTTCAGATATCTTCAGCTTCACAGTTTTGTGTCTACTTCATTCAGTCATTTGCCCTCACGACCACCTGACTCACTCCTGGAAACAATTCTGGATCTGAAAGCTCAATCCAAGGGACTGGTTGGTAAAATTTATTTTGCTATTAATTCTTATAATTTGGATCCACTGGCTCGTGTTAAAGGAAAATGGGAGGAGGAACTTGAAATTGTAATCTCTGAAGATGTTTAGAAAACTGTTGTAAATAATATTTACTTATCTTCAATCTGTTTAAGACACAGGGTAATTCAATTCAGTGTTGTTCATAGATTTCACTGGTCTAAAGTGAAACTGGCAAAATTTAAACCAGATGTGGATCCTAACTGTGATCGTTGTGAAATTGAACCTGCAACACTGTCTCATATGTTTTGGTCCTGTCCAAAACTGGCACAATTTTGGCAATCCATTTTCAAATTTCTATCTGATGCATTTGGGATTCATATTGTACCTGAGGCCAAAACTGCAATATTTGGCATTGCACCACAAATTTTCAGCAGTCAAAAATATAAAATAGTAGTTGCCTTTGCCACACTTATTGCTCGCAGGCCTGTACTGCTTAAATGGAAAGAAAAGCATCCTCCATCTTTTAAATTATGGTTTTTTGGATCTTTTTCGTCATTTAACACTGGAGAAAATAAGGTACTCTCTAAGAGGCTGCGTCAATAAGTTTTTCAGTATCTGGCAACCTATTTTGGATCAGATTGAATCCCTCACTTATCTTACATGAGTAACCTATTCTATTCTTTAAATTATTATTGTTTCTGTAATTTTTCTTTTTATGGTGCAACAGGGTGGGTTTGTTCTGGGGAATTATATATAAAAATATGACTGTATTGTATTTTTAATATTATGTCAAACAAATTTTTCAATAAAAGGACTTTGAACAAAAAAAAAATGAAATCAAGAACAATTGCAGATTTCGTAAAAGTGTTAGCCCCTACCCTCTCCCCCCGGTTTACATATCGGGTTGTGTGAATGGGTGAATGCAAAACCTTGTAGTGTGAAAGTGCTTTGAGTGGTCTGAATGACTAGAAAAGCGCTATACAAATACAGGACATTTACCATTTACATTTAAAACAAACCAAAAAGTAAATAAATAAAAAACTTATTAGGTTGCATTAACTGTTGCAGGTCTTATAATTAGTATACCTTGTTATGCGTCACATCTTTTCTGTTAGCTGATGTTTGAACTGTAATTATGATTAGAATGAACTCTAGCTAGCACACACTGGGAGCTAATAACACCCTACAGAAAAGACTCCTTGTGTTGATCATGTCTCTGAGAAAAATTTACAGCTTATAGTTGGATGAAACTGTCTCTTTTGTCTGCTGTCTCATACGATCTTTTTGTTCTTGTTGTTTGTTTGTTTTATTTTATTTTTTGTGGTGGAGGCTCAGAATTCACTCAAGTTTACCCAGAAAGAAAAACCTAGACTCACATGCAAAGGTTAGGCTGGCCTCTCGGCTGAGGATAGTCCCCAAAGAATTCGAGGCGAGGCACTGATATGTTCCAGCATCTAGGTCTTTGTTTAGACGGCTGATTCTGAGGTTGCCTCTGGAAAGACTATAGTGAGAACCAGCTGTGGGAAGGATTTCTGTTCCATTTAATTTCCACCTAAAACAGAAGAGAGTAAAAGAAACAGCAAACTAAACACATGAATGAACAAATAAAACATTTATTACTATACGTTGGGGTCATTGATTATTCCAGTTCATGGGAAGAATGTGATTTTTTTAAGTTTACAGAAGAGAAATATAATGTAATAAGAACATAAAAATCATACACTACACATTTATGTTAATTCAAGCAGCAGTGAACTATTATGTTGTAAAGTACTTGACTCAGAGAACAGACAGAAATGTGAGACATCTATTTTCCTGAAGCCCAATCAGACCATATAACATCACTCATTAATCATTATGGCGCCACAATTAAAACAAATGCCTGCAAGCTTACCTTATGCTTGTGCATTCCAAAGTTGTTCACATAATTATTATTGATGCTATGGGTGATCAATGAAGGGTTTAATTCACTTAAAATGGCAACACACTTAAGTTTCTCCAAAGAAATGCACCTTATTAACAGAAATCCAGGTTGGAGGAAGTCTGTTTTCAGAAAAGGCGTTTAAAGAAATAATATATCTATGGAGAAAGGCTCACACCCTAAAGGCTTTTATCAATCCTACACTAGACTAGATTAAATTAGAGTTGTTATTGTCATTGCACAGTAGTACAGAGTACGTAAGCACAACAAAATTGGAATACAACTCTCCTTATGTGCGAAAGTGAAATGTAAAAACGTAGTTAAATGGAAACACAAGATAAAATAATAACTAAACAAGGGCATGTACTTTAAAAATCAAAAACAAACAATGGAGTGCTATATACCAATTAAATGACTGTAAACAGGACTATGAACAGACAGACATTAAATTGAGGCACTTGTGAGTATGTATAATTGTTTGGATACTTCTTGCACAAATGTTTGCAGTTAAATGCTTATTGCACAAATGCATTTGAAAATTATTCTACATTTTTGTTGTTGTTTATTGTCTAGCTTATTGAATGGTTAATTGCACTCGACTTGTGAAGCAACAGAGGCTTGTTGTTAAATGTTTGAATTTAACAGAGCTATTGCTCTATTGTAAAAACTGTCTCTGAGTCTGTGTTTTTGGCCCCCTGAAACATTTGCCAGAGGGCAGCAGCTGAAACATCTGGTGTCCTGGGTGTGTATTGTCTCGCAGGATGCTGTGTGTCCTCTTCAGACAGCGGGTGCTGTAGAGGTCCTGTAGGGAGGGGAGAGGGTGGCCGGTGATCTTCTGGGCAGTGTTTATAATCCTCTGTAATGCCTTCCTGTGTGAAATGGTACAGCTGGTTAACCACACAGAGAAACAGTTTGTTAGCACACTTTCAATGGAGCAGCAGTAGAGGACAGTCAGTAGCTCCCTTTTAAAGTTGATCTATCTGAGGATCCTCCAAAAGTGGAGCCACTGCTGGGCCCTCTTCACAACTTCTGAGGTGTTGGAGTTCCACTGGAGGTCTGCGTTGATGTGTACGCCTAAGAACTGGAAGCTGTGCAACCGCTCCACACGCTCCCCATTTATGTAGATGGGCTGCAGATCAGTCTTCCTCTTCCTGTGGTCCACAATCACCTCCTTAGTCTTAGAGGTGTTGAGGACCAAATTGTTATCTGCATGCCAATTCACAAGCCTCTGGACCCCCCCCCTGTAGGCTGTCTCATCACCTCCAATGATGAGTCCCACTAAGGTGGTGTCATTTGCAGATTTGATGACGATGTTGTCTGGGTGATTGCTGACACACTCATGAGTGTACAGAGTGTAGAACAGAGGACTCAGTACACAGCCCTGTGGAGAGCTAATGTTGAGGCTGAAAGCTGATGAGAGATGGGATCCAACTCTGACTCTCTGAACACAGTTGAAGAGGAAGTCTCTCATCCAGTAGCAGGTGGAGACCAGGAGTCCTATATCCATCAGTTTTTCTGTCAGTTTGTCTGGGAGAATAGTGTTAAAGGCAGAGCTGTAGTCGACAAACAGCAGCCTGGCATAGTGTCACTGCAGTTCCAGATGTGAAATAGTGGTGTGGAGTCCAGTGCAGATGGCATCTTCTGTTGATCTGTTTGCCCTGTTTGTCAAATGTGGGTGGTAGGCAGGACGTGATGTGGCGTTGGATCAGTTTCTTGAAACACTACATTGCCACAGGTGTCAGAGCAACTGGTCTATAATCGTTAAGACTGCTTATAACCCTAACCATAACCATCAGAGCTAGAAAAGATTACTGACAGATATGATCATAAAAATAAGCAATTCAAATTTGGTCAAGGTGATTTACAGCCAATTAATCCTTTGAGGAGAAGTCTGGATTTGATTTGATTTCAGATACAGCTGGGAAAACATTTTATTTAGAACCAAAAATTTTACTGAAGCTCTTATGCATATAGGCGAGACAAGGTGCTCAAAACAGTTCGGTTTAGTCTTAACTATACTTAAATACAATCTTTGTGTATTTGGTGAAAAATTACCTTTGGAGAAAACACATTAATAAGGCTGTTGTAAGATTTGTTGTATCTACTTGGGATATTTCATTCATTTTAAAAAAGAAAATGTATACACCTAACACTACTATTTAACTTTTTAAATCTCATATGAAAAATGCCCTTTAAAGCACCAGTTTAATATTTGAAAGAGTGAAATCTACCTTGAATAATAATTTTAACAACTGTTCTATTGTTGGAGATATTTAGGTTACTTCATGTTCATTTGTACAAGCATGTCACAGTGACAAATGATTATACTCTAAACATCTTGTTCTTGGTTTCCTCCTTAACAAGTACTCAGATTAGATTCTCATCAATCTCATCAGGATGTTCTAAACTCAGAAGTTTTAATGACGTCCAGGATTCACTCACCTGGTTCATTTATAACTAGATTCTTCCACCACACTGTACTGTACTACACACTGTAGCTATGGTTAAAGAGAGTACAAAGATGGACATGAAAACATAACACATTCTTTCCTGCATCCCTGTCTTATAAACCTAGTGATGTCCTTGTAAAGTATGGTGGTCTTTTGTGATCCATCTCCAGCTCAGTCAGAAGTGCATGATCTCAAGAGTCTTATTACTACACACAAAAAAGAGGAACCTGTGGGAAGTGGCGGCATTCCCACATGACAACAGCTGCGATTCATTAGCATCAAGGGGAACAAACAAAAAAATCAACAGAGAAATTTCACTACCAAACAAATCAGATTGAACTTAAAAACCAGAACAAAGCTGGCAGGAAGGTGAGAGGTGATTGTCTGGTATCACACACTGATAGCGGTCTCATTTTTCATTTTTAGCCCATTTAACAGAAAATCTGTTTTTACACAGTGGTAATTGAACTGAGTAAGTCTGCATTGTATCCAAATATAAACAATATAATCAGAAACAGCTTGAAAACCAAACGCTGCACGAGATTTTCTCTTCCAGTTGTCAGTTTGAAGTGTTGTGTCTGAGAGAGTGATTGAGCTCCATGCATAAATGAAATGAAATGGGCCTTTGAATCCCTATTGTATTTGTCTGTGACCATTAAGCACAGTGATGTTTAAATTCAGCATTTAAGTAAATTTTGAACATGTTTTTGGTCCAGATAAATTGAGTGCAAATCTCATGATAGAAGGCAGCTTTAGAGAAAATTTGAACCATGCGAGTCTGTCACTGTAAATCTTCGACCAGATGTGGAGCAGCAGAGCAAATCTCTAACACCTGTTGAACAGGAGATTTAATAATTCTATTTACAGTCGTTTATATTGGCAAACATGCTGCAACAGCAACACTGTTTAGCAGGCACGTTTTCCCAATTATGTAACAACAGATGGTGTATTATTATGCAACTGTATACACAATCTGCCTCATAAGCCTATGAGTGTTAAACACTGTTCAATCCTGATGCTTTTTAAATGTGCTTTAATTTATTTTAAAACTTATTGCCAGCAGTTTGTAAGTGCTGCACCTCCTGTCGTTATCCATCTAGGAATGGGTCGATGTGCAGTTTCAAGGTATACTACATTGTTTAAACATTGTGGTATCGAAATAACAAATTTTTTTCAAGATACATATTGCAGTGGTGTAATCCACTTGTGTCAAAAAGTAAGATTTTTTTGACAAATTTCCTATCAATCAATTGCAAAAATATTTTGAAAACCTTTTTGTTCTGCTACCTGTCAAACTGGCAAACTTCTCCACAACCCTTTCAGTCTCTGTTCTATGTGTTTAACTTGTCATAACACTGTTGTTGCCCCTGTAAAATCATCTGTAACACATACACTCACCGGCCACTTTATTAGGTACACCTGTCCAACAGCTCGTTAACACTTAATTTCTAATCAGCCAATCACATGGCGGCAACTCAGTGCATTTAGGCATGTACACATGGTCAAGACAATCTCCTGCAGTTCAAACCGAGCATCAGTATGGGAAAGAAAGGTGATTTGAGTGACTTTGAACGTGGCATGGTTGTTGGTGCCAGAATGGCTGGTCTGAGTATTTCAGAAACTGCTGATCTACTGGGATTTTCACGCACAACCATCTCTAGGGTTTACAGAAAATGGTCCGAAAAAGAAAAAATATCCAGTGAGCGGCAGTTCTGGAAATGCCTTGTTGATGCCAGAGGTCAGAGGAGAATGGCCAGACTGGTTCGAGCTGATAGAAAGGCAACAGTGACTCAAATAACCACTCGTTACAACCAAGGTAGGCAGAAGAGCATCTCTGAACGCACAGTACGTCGAACTTTGAGGCAGATGGGCTACAGCAGCAGAAGACCACGCCGGGTGCCACTCCTTTCAGCTAAGAACAGGAAACTGAGGCCACAATTTGCACAAGCTCATCGAAATTGGACAATAGAAGATTGGAAAAACGTTGCCTGGTCTGATGAGTCTCGATTTCTGCTGCGACATTCGGATGGTAGGGTCAGAATTTGGCATCAACAACATGAAAGCATGGATCCATCCTGCCTTGTATCAAGGGTTCAGGCTGCTGGTGGTGGTGTAATGGTGTGGGGAATATTTTCTTGGCACTCTTTGGGCCCCTTGGTACCAATTGAGCATCGTTACAACGCCACAGCCTACCTGAGTATTGTTGCTGACCATGTCCATCCCTTTATGACCACAATGTACCCAACTTCAGATGGCTACTTTCAGCAGGATAATGCGCCATGTCATAAAGCTGGAATCATCTCGGACTGGTTTCTTGAACATGACAATGAGTTCACTGTACTCAAATGGCCTCCACAGTCACCAGATCTCAATCCAATAGAGCATCTTTGGGATGTGGTGGAACGGGAGATTCGCATCATGGATGTGCAGCCGACAAATCTGCGCCAACTGTGTGATGCCATCATGTCAATATGGACCAAACTCTCTGAGGAATGCTTCCAGCACCTTGTTGAATCTATGCCATGAAGAATTGAGGCAGTTCTGAAGGCAAAAGGGGGGTTCAACCCGTTACTAGCATGGTGTACCTAATAAAGTGGCCGGTGAGTGTAGATTGGCTAACAAACTAGCCTATGAGACCAAGATATACTGTTTCCTGCCCCGCTGCACATGGGAACAGCAGACATAGGGTGTTTCTCAATGTCAAGGAACCTTGCCTGCCTTAATAGGCGAGGCATCTTGCTTACCGAGACACTGCCTTGGTAGAGGAGGCGTCTTGCTTACAAGGACACTGGAACAGACTTCACTCACGTGACCGCGGCTGTCTGCTCACGCGCACTGTTTATGTCCCACCCATCGCCCATGGAGCTAGAAATGTTAATAGAAATAAAATAAGTGCAAGCGAGTTAATACCTTCTAGCCACCGAAGCTACAACTACAAAGCAACTAACCAACCGTAAAACTGCTTTGGATTTAACAAAAAAAAAGAAACCTTTTAAATACAAGCCCGATAGCAACAATCAGTTAACTTACATTTAGGAGGATACGTTAAGATGGCGGCGCGGATGGCAGCCTTGGTAGTGAGCTCTCTAGTGCTTCTCTCGTTTTTGTGCTTTTTCTGTGTGTTTGGTCACTCTGACCACATTACTTTATCCAGAGATCAACTGCTAAACATCAGGCAGTCATCTCAAAATAGTTTTTACCAATTTTTCACTGACCTGGAAAGTTTTTTGGAGACTTTAGTCAGAGGTGGAGCAAGAATGTGGGCGGCTCGGAAGATACGCAGATGGGGGACACGCGCTGGCGCACTGGTGAAACTGCGTCAGCGGGAATTCCGAACAGCTCTCCCCTCCATTCATCGGGCTAATCTCCGCTCTCTTCCAAACAAAGTGGACGAACTACTGCTTTTAACCCGGACTAATAAGGACTTTGCTCGCTCTGCTGCCCTTTGCTTCACTGAAACTTGGCTCAGTGATCGAACCACAGGCGCTGCCTTAGATTTGCCTGGGCTTCTGCCTCCATCGCTCGAACCGCGTCTGCTTCTACATTAACGAAGGTTGGTGTACTGATGTCAGGGTGTTACAGAAATACTGCAGCCCAAATCTGGAAACTTTCATCATCAACTGCAAACCATTTTATTCAATGTGGGAATTTTCTTCCTTCATCCTGGTCGGCGTATACATCCCTCCTCAGACAAATGCAAGCGTCGCACTGTGTGAGCTGGCCGGCCAGATTACCACCGTGGAAAAAAAAATTCCCCGACTCATTTCCTATTGTTCTTGGGGACTTCAATGGAGCTAATCTAAACCACGAACTTCCTAAATACAGACAGCATATTAATTGCCCCACCAGGGATAATGCAACACCACTTTAAAAGATGCCTATCGCTCTGTCCCCCAGGTGCTTTGGGACATTCTGATCACTGCCTGGTCCATCTTATTACAGCTTACAGGCAACAACTTAAATGTGCCAAGCCTGTAGTCAAAACTGTGAAGAAATGGAGTAGTGCAGCAAAGCAGGAACTGCAAGACTGTTTTGACTGCACCGACTGGAATGTCTTTGTGGCTGCATCTGACAATCTGGATGAGCTGACGGACACTGTGACATCATACATCAGTTTTTGTGAAGATGTTTGTGAACCAACAAAGACCTACCGCACATTCAATAATAAAAAACCATAGTTCACTCCAAAGCTGCAACAGCTCCGTCAGGCTAAGGAGGCAGCTTACAGAAGTGGTGACAGAGCCCTTTACAACCAAGCAAGGAACACATTGACAAGGGAGATCAATCCAGCAAAAAGGGCCTACTCTCAGAAACTGAGTGAACGGCTCTCAGCCAACGACCCTGCGTCAGTGTGGAAAAGCATGAGGGACATCACCAGTTACAGACGCCCCCCACCACCTGCTGAAACAAACAAAGACCTGGCAGACTAATTGAATACATTCTACTGCAGGATTGAGAGGGACAGATTCACACCCCTCATCCTTTCCACCCCAGTGACAATGGTGACAACGACCACTATCACACCTGCAATCCCCCCACACTCTTCTCAGGAACTCACTGTGCATGAGCAGGATGTGCACAAGCTGTTCCTAAAACAAAAGACCAGAAAATCACCAGGACCAGATGGTATTTTGCCATCCTGCCTCAAAACATGTGCCGATCAGCTGGCTCCCATCTTCACCCGCATTTTCAACAGATCCCTGGAGCTGTGTGAAGTCCCATCCTGCTTCAAATGCTCTTCCATCACCCCAATCCCCAAAAATTCTACCATCACAGGACTGAATGACTAAAAACCTGTGGCCTTGATGTCTGTGGTCATGAAATTGTTTGAACACCTGGTTCTAGCCCACCTGAAGGACACTACAGGACACCAGCTTGACCCCCTGCAGTTTGCCTACTGGGTAAACAGGTCGGTGGATGATCCTGCAACACCTCGACCATCCAGGAACTTATGCCAGGATCCTGTTTGTGGACTTTAGTTTGGCTTTTAATACAATTGTGCCTGAACTCCTCTCCTCCAAACTCTCCCAGCTCAGCGTGTCTCCTGCTTTCTGTCAGGGGATCACCAGCTTCCTGACAGACTGGAAGCAGCAAGTGAGGTTGGGGGAGATTACCTCTGAAACACGGTCCCTCAGTATAGGTGCTCCACAAGGTTGTGTCCTCTCACCTCTACTGTTCTCCCTCTACACCAATGACTGTACCTCCAATAACTCTGCGGTTAAACTCCTGAAGTTTGCAGACGACACCACTGTCATTGGCCTCATTCATGATGGTGACGAGTCTGCATACCGGCAAGAAGTCGAGCGGCTGGTACTCTGGTGCAGTCAGCACAACCTGGAGCTGAATAAGCTCAAGACTGTAGAGATGATAGTGGACTTCAGGAGACATCGCTCAACACTGCTTCCCCTCACCATATCAGACAGCGGTGTCTACTGTGGAGATCTTCAAGTTCCTGGGCACCACCATCTCCCTGGACCTGAAGTGGGAGATCAACATCTCCTCCATCCTCAAAAAGGCCCAGCAGAGGATGTACTTCCTGGGGCAACTGAGGAAGTACAGTCTCCCCCAGGAGCTGCTGACCCAGTTCTACACAGCAGTCATTGAGTCTGTCTTGTGCTCCTCCATCACTGTCAGGTACGGAGCAGCAAGTAAACAGGACAGGAACAGACTGCAGCGGACTGTACGATCAGCAGAGAAGATCATCGGCACCCCCCTGCCCTCCATCCAGGACCCGTACAGCTCAAGAACCAGGAAAAGGGGCAGGGAATATCATCTCTGACCCCTCACATCCTGGACACAGACTTTTTGACCTGCTGCCCTCTGGCAGACGGCACAGAAGCCTTCAGACCAGGACCACCCAACACAGGAACAGTTTCTTTCCCCTCGCCATCTCCCTTCTAAATAACTGAACTGACACACTACTAGACTTCAACTGTACTTTATGTACACAATACTCATACAATCAATATCACTTACCCCAAAATATAAAAGCATAAAATCGCACTACGCATTCATATAGCAGACTGTCTTTTGTTATGTTGTTTATTATATTGTTTACTGTGTTGTTAATAGAGTGTTGTGTTTTGTACTGTTGTGCTTGAGAGACATCATCGGCCGGAAACAAATTCCTTGTATGTGTTCGCTCACATACTTGGCCAATAAACACAATTCTAATTCTGATTTAAACAGGAAATTTGCCTTTGAAGTAGCTGCTGCCGGCTCCTCAACCGCCATCTTTTGAAAATACCGCGATGTATTCTGGGAAATTTGTGACCGAGGGAAGGCATCAAGGCACATCCCATGTATCCTTGGTATGTCAGCTAAACAGCGGACAAACCGAGTACAGATGCCTCGGTAGCACATGAACATTGGAACGCGCCTTGGCGGGTCCCGATGGGTGTTATCACCACTTGCGTAGTTTGAGAGATAAAAACTGAAAGAGAAGTTGTGCGTAGTTTGAGAGATCAAAACTGAAAGAGAAGTTGTTGTGCTGATTTAATACCTACAATAAAGGTCAGAACACCTGTGGAGCTAAAATATTAAACAGAAACCTCAGAAAAACCCTTTTTAATGGAATAGTCAAAAAGCTCAAGTATGTGTGGTGCAGATACAATCAAGGTAGAGAGGATTTTATTCTTTGTGCTCAGACAGTAGTACCTTATAAATGTACTGTATTATGTTGCTTTAATATCTGTAAAGTGTCATGAAATGACTTTGTCATGAACTGGCACTTTGAGCGAGTCTCATCATATTATAATTTCCATCCATCCGTTTTCTAAACCTGCTTCTTCCTGTTCAAGGTTGCCGGGATCTCCAGTGGTCTTTGGGTGAGAGGCGGGGGACACCCTGGACAGGTTGCCAGTCCATCACAGGCATTTTATAATTTAATCAATTGTATTTCAATGCATCTAATTTGAATCTGGACCTGTTTCGATGTGTACTGGACTGAGAAATTAATTGACTTTTTAATTTTGTTTAGAGCTTCAAACGGTATTTGTTCTGAATTTGCACTATAAAAATAAACTGAAATGAAAATGAAAAAATGAAAAGTTTTGGGGTTTTTTCCACTTAAAATGTTTTTGTCATCCTTGAAACCTTGAGTGTTCTTATATACAAAGTCAGCTGTAATGTTATTATGTAGTCATGGCAGATGATCAAAATAGAAGGCAAAATAGGGACATTGAGCAATGAAATATATATTGTTGTCCGTTAAGTTTTTAGAGCAGGAAAAAATGTAAATACCGAGTCTGCAGGTATAGAAAATGACTTACTCACTGACATTTGGATATGTGCTGACTCTGAGGAGCTGTCCAAAGCAATGTGACATTTGTGGTTTAAAAATCATAAAATCTATTCTGTACTTTACAGATTTATTCTGCACATGACTTACCACCACTCAGTTTTCTAAAGGCATGATTCTCCTGTTGTTATTCTTTTTCTCTTTTTGGCACATTTTTTGCAAGTGAAAGTTGAATGAATGAATGAATGAATGAATGAATGAATGAATGAATGAATGAATGAATGAATGAAAATTTTTTGAAATACTTTTCTGTAAGAGTTAAAAAAGAGATCACATTTCTCAATTTTTTTGTCGCCAACTAGTTGAATCCAGAATACAATTTTGAAAATGGTTTTAAACATTTAAAGTTCTTCACACTCAAACTCAAGTTCGCCTGTAGTTCCTAGAGCTTCTAATAGGAGGGAAGCAGAGCTTTCAGTTATCAGGCTCATCCCCAGTGTGGCCTGGGTAGTGGAACAGTGGACCCTCACAAAGTTGCTGAGGGGGTCATGAGAGTTTGCCTCTTCATTTCATATGCTTTTTGTGGTCTTGGAGAAGGCTTGAGCTAGCTCCCCTTTGGTATTTTGAGAGGGTGCTGTAGGAGTATGGGGCCCCAGGCCCACTTCTACTGTCAGATCCTGGGTTTCCTCCTTTCTTTTCCTTTTCCCCACTTTGTGTCCTGGTGTGAGAACAACCATCTTATCTTGAATGTGAACAAGACAAAGGAGATGAAAGTGAATTTTAGGGTAGCAACACGCCAAAACCCGTTTCCGTCACGGGAGAAGAGGTGGAAGTTGTGGAGGAGTATAAATAACAAAAGTTACGTATGTAACTACAGTTCTATGAATCCCGGAGGACCGCCAGAAGGTGGTGCTGAAAGCACTGAATGTATCCTTCGCGCATGCGCAGTTCGAGAAGTAGCTAATGCCAAACAAGTCACACCTGTGACCCCGGATGACGTCCCGGAGGTAATATAGCCCTACGTCATCTGTTGCTCTCTTCCTGCAGAATATTCTTGTGGAAACGCAAGGATGACATAGAACCGTAGTTACATACGGAACTTTCGTTCTATTTCATCCCTCCTGACCGCCAGAAGGCGGTGCTGAAAGCACTGAATGACTAGTACCGTCAATGTCACGAGGAATCCTGAGTACATACCTCACCGAGAAGCCTCAGGAAATCCCCGAAGGACCTGGCCCAGAGGAGGAGAAACAGCCACATTGACATTGTAGAACCGAGCGAATGTACAGGGCGCCGCCCAAGACGCTGCCGCACAGATAGCATCCAAAGGGACCCCTCTCATAGCTGCCCAGGAAGCAGCAACACCCCTTGTGGAATGGGCCTTAACCCCAGAGGGAGGAGCCCGACCCCGAGCGCCATAGGCACAGCGAATGACCTCCACAATCCAGTGAGACAGACGCTGTTTAGAGAGAGGGCCTTCTAACAGACCGACCACCATAACACACGAACAGCTGATCAGAGCATCGCAGACCTGCCGTCGCTGCAACATACACCCTTAAGGCCCGTACCGGACATAACTCGGGCCTGTAACCATCATCGGCTGGGGTTGGGCAAAAACGTGCCAACGTCAAAGGCTGGTTAGAATAAGTGCGAGAAAACACCTTAGCAACAAATGCCGTGTTTGGCCACAAGGTGACACCTGAGCCATCCGGACTCCACCGAAGGCACGAGGGACTAACAGAAAGGGCATGCAACTCACCCGCACGCCTTGCAGAGACCATAGCCAATAAAAAAGCAGTCTTGCATGAGAGCCACTTAAGCTCCGCCTGTGCCAAAGGCTCAAATGGATAACAGCACAAGACGTCAAGAACTAAAGACAAATACCATACGAGAGCACGTGGGGCGACGTACGGACGCAACCATCGAGCCCCTCTCAGAATAAGAGAAACCAAACTATGGCTCCGAACAGAAGAAGAGTTGATCATGTCATGATGACACGATATAGCCGCCACATATATCTTAAGGGTTGAAGGAGATCGACCCGAGTCTAGGAGTGACTGAAGAAACTCCAAAACAACGGAGACAGAACAGGACACCGGATCCGCAGAGCGGGAAGCGCACCACTGAGAAAAGAGCTTCCACCTGTTCTCGTACTGCAGGCGAGTAGACCTCGCCCTGGCATTCAGGATCGTCTGCCTAACTGACTCAGTCAAGTGCAACGTGGGCCCTGAAGCGGCCAGAGCCACAGCCGGAGCCGATGAGGGCTGGGGTGCCACACCTGCCCCCCCCACTGAAACAACAGATCCTGCCTGTCCGGAAGCTGCCACGGCACTCCGCTGCAGAGGCTGTGCAGCAGCGGAAACCACGGTCGTGCCGGCCAGTAAGGGGCCACCAACAACAACTGGTGGTTGTCCCTGAGAACCCTCTGAAGAGTGGGCCAGATCAGAGGAAATAGGGGAAACGCATACAGAAGGCAATGAGGCCACTGCATCTTGGCCCAGAGGTCCCGGTACCCCCTGGAGGGAGTACCAAAATGGACAATGAGCTGACTGCTCTGAGGCGAAGAGATCCACCTTCGCCTGCCCAAAACGGTTCCAGATCTGGTACACCATATCCGGGTGAAGAGACCACTCCCCAGGGGAGGGTCTCTGGCGAGAAAGAGAGAACGCCACCCGATTGTACACCCCCCGAAGATAAACTGCCCGCAGTGAGGGCATATGAGCAGCCGCCCAGGTCAGAAGTGCATGAGACTCTCTCAGCAGTTGCGCTGACCTGACACCGCCCTGATGGTTGATGTGGTAAATGACTGACGTATTGTCCGACCGGACCAGAACGTGTTTGCCTCTCAGGTAGGGAAGAAAATGTCTGAGAGCCAGAAGAACTGCCCGCAGCTCCAGCACATTTATATGTCTCAGACGATGTCCCTGGGACCAGCTGCCCCGAACCGTCCTGTGCTGCCACACGGCACCCCACCCCGCAAGGCAGGCATCCGTGGTGACCACTTCCCTGCGACACACCACCAATCCCATTGGCACCCCCCTGGACAAGTACGCTCTGTCCCTCCAGGGGGCCAGCGCACGAACACATCGCCATGTAACTCGCAGCTTCACCTGCTCGTGCCGTCTAGGGTCCAGGTGGAAGCTGTTCAGCCACCTCTGAAAAGGACGCAAAGACAGCAGACCGAGAGGCACAACACCTGTGACCGAGGTCAGCTTCCCCATAAGCCGAAGAAAGAAAGCGAGGGGAAGGCAACTGCCCAGCCTGACCCGAGAGACCATGCTGGCAATATCGTCCAACCGCCTAACAGATGGGCGGGCCTTCATTGTCCCAGAATCCAAATCCAGGCCAAGGAACATTGTGGTCTGACACGGGGTCAGACAGCTCTTCCCTAGGTTGACCCTGAGACCGACCTTCTCTAAATGAGCAAGGAGGCGACCTGTATGACAGACTGCGCACGCCTTGGAGGGGGCGAGGAGCAGCCAGTCGTCTAGGTAGGGCAGAATCCTCATTCCGCTGGCTTGTAAGGGAGCCAGGGCCGCCTTCACACACCGGGTAAACACTCTTGGGGAAAGAGAGAGGCCGAACGGGAGCACCCTGAATTGCCAATGACTGCCCCGATAGGCGAACCTGAGGAAGCGCCGATGGTCTGAGGCAATAGGGACATGAAAATAAGCATCTTTCAGGTCTATCGGGGTGAACCAGTCCCCCTCCACAATAGACCGAAGGACGTCCACTGTGGTAAGCATGTGGAAAGGCAACCATTTCATGTAAAGATTGAGCCCCCGCAGATCCAAGATAGGGCGATATCCGCCAGTTTTTTTGGACACAAGGAAGTATGTGGAATAATAGCTCCTGGGCTGCAGCAGGGGACCTACCACCTCGATTGCACCTTTGGATAGGAGGGCAGATAGCTCCTGGTCCAGTGCTTGGGCTTGGGCCGGATCTCGGATGACAGTCATCCTGACCCGCCCTGAAAGTTGAGGCCGGCGTCGGAACTGCAGCCTGTACCCCTGAGTCAGCGTGGCAACCACCCACGGGTCGGATGTATGAGCAGCCCAGTAGCTGAGCTGCATTTGGGAAAAATGTCCGACAGCCGGCCCAACAGTCTCACCTTCGAGCCCCACGGCCTCCTGTGCCCCGGGGGGGGGGCACCGGCCAGGATCTGAAGCCCGGGGCTGTTGCACAGGGCGGCGGGGAACCACACGGGTGGCCCGTGCACGACCCTGCGGAAAACTACACTCCTCAGAAGCCTAATCCCTCCGTGGCGGGCAAACACCAGAGCATGCCCTTTGTCTCAGCCTCTGAGGCGGCAAAGGAGGAGGCATAACACGACCGAGGCCAGCAAGCTGCTGCCTAGTCTGTTGTGCTTGCACCGTCCTGTCCAGAGCCTCAAGGGCAGCTGAACCAAACATCTACCCAGGCTCCATGGGCACACTGCGGAGGGTCCTCCGGCAAGGCTCAGCCAGGGCGGACTGAGCAAGCCAAACCTGACGGTGAGCCTGAACCAGATAAGACATGACTCGTCCCAGATCCCCTGTCATCCAAGCGAAAGCCTGCAGGGCCGTATCACAGAAAGAACCCGTAGTGGCCGCGCCCTCAACCTCCTGGAGGGAGGTAGACAGGGCAAAGAGCAGGTGCGCCAGTGAATTACCCAAGCGACCAGCTCGAGCACCAGAATTATATGCCCTAGTCAGAAAGTCATCTGTAACACGACATTGCGGTCGTGGGCATCGGACCTCCCGGCGCAGGGCTTCCTCAGGTGACACAATCAAGGAAGCAACAGCAGGCTCGACAGCCGGCATGCAGTCCAGTCCTGCAGCTGCCGCGCTGTGCATCGCAGCCAACACCCGGCCATCAGCCGAAAGCCGCGACAAAGCCCTGGGATCCCTCCAGCAGGCGTGGAGCTCCCTCAGATACACCTGAGAGGGAGGGACAGAAAATGGCGTAGGAGTTCGTCAACGCCTAAAAAAGGCACTGCCTGACTCGGGCTGATCAGACTGCGGTATGTGCAGCCCCAGGCGACTCAGGGCCTCGCGCATCTCCTCCTGCATAGAGCCATCCTCTGCATCGCTCTGGGATGATGCAAGGGAACCCGCTTCAGAGGCCCGGGAAGACCGAGCCTCATCCTCACAGAAATGAGAGGCAGATGCGGCAAGGGAGAGAACATCCTCCTCACAAGCAAGGTTGGGCATGGGAGGAGACTCAGGCCCCTCTCCAGAGACAGGAGGTTCCGAGTGGTGAACCCGAAAAAAAATCCTCATCATCTCTAGTTCCGCGGACAACCGTTCCAGTCTAGAGGACAGCCCCGCATCTGATTTGGCTTTCTTTCCCCGTGAAGGAGCCTCAATCGCAGCCGGATCCGAGAGGCGCTTCGAGCATCTAGGCGCTGAAGGCCGCATCTGCCCTGAGGGCGGAAGCTCAGCCAACTCAGCCGATGTTAACTGCGCCAGCCTTGCCATCCTGACAGCCTGTGCCAGAAAACTGCAGTTCATGCACGGGTTGCACAGCGCCTCCCTCAGGTGGTCCTCACCAAGACAGGCAGGGCACAGGTCATGCCCATCCTCAGCCTAAAGCGAAGCTCCACATGTCACACAGCAGTGGGAGCCGTCCATGTCTGCCATGCACCACCGAAAAGGGTACAACCAAACAGTGTGCGCTAGCCGCTCGGAAAAGGCAACGGCTGGGAGCGGGGCGCGGACGTTGCCTTCACCAGCTAGCGAGAAGATGGAGCGTACAGCTGTAGGATCGGATTGAAAGCAGGGGCGTGAACGCTACCATCACCAACAAGCCTACAGCCGTATCTGTGTGACAACTCCGGACTCAAGTACTGGCACGGCGGGGCGCGAACGCAACCGCCAGCAGACCACAACACAGCGAAGCCACTACAGAAGTAGAAGGCAATCAAAACAACAGGAAGCAGGAGCGCGAACACTGCCTTGACAGAACTCTGGGAGCGGGCGATGACGCCACCTGCACCCGGCAAAAAACTAAACACAGAAGGCTAACACTGTCAGCCGGGGCGCCACAAAACGTGGGAAGGTGAAAGCAAAGTCTGGGAGCGGGTGCCGACGCTACCGTCGCAAGGTAATACAACAAACAAAATAGGCCAACACCGTCAGCCTGAACGCCACATAAAGTGGGAAGGAGACAGGACTCTGGGAGCGGGGGCCAACGCTACCTTCACCAGGAAACTAACTTAACAAGGGGGGCTAACACTGTCAGCGAGGGCGCCACCCAACGTGGGCAACAGAAAACTCTGGGAGCGGGCACTGACGCTACCTTCACCAGGCGAGCCTGTACAAACAAAAGAGGCTTAGCACACTTACCCAAGTAGCAGCGAACAAATGAAAGGGGTACCCACCAGTGACAAGCACCCAGTCGGGGAACGGGGCGCGAATGCTACTGTAACCAACTGAAGAGTTGTGCGGAGAAGTACCATCAAAGATAATGTCCCGTTCGCAGCCCCGGAGGGCGTTACATGCAGCTCCGACAGGTAGAAGGGCTTCAAGCGACGGGAGCAACCAATTGCAGCGCGTACATCCACATGCACGCCGAACCGCACGCGAGAAGAAATCCTGTAGGGCTATGTTACCTCCGGGATGTCATCCGGGGTCACAGGTGTGACTTGTTTGGCATTACTTCTCGAACTGCGCATGCGTGAAGGGAACATTCAGTGCTTTCAGCACTGCCTTCTGGCGGTCAGTAGGGATGAAAAAGAACTCAGTGTTTACCTGGACAACAGACTGGTAAATGGCTCAGACTTGCATTGCACTTTGAGTCAAACGCCACAAGTGCTTTACAGTACAATTAGTCATTCACCCATTCAAACACACGCTCACATTTTTGGTGGCGATAAACTGCACATGTTTAGCCCCAGCTGTCCTCAACAACAGCTCCATGTTCGAATTGAATTGAATAGAATTTAAAATTGCTGTTGTTTCTACCATATTAGGCAAAATGCAAAAATGTAAAAAAACATAATTTCTAAAAAATCTAAAGGAAAATATCAAACAAAACTGCTCTTTTGGTACTTTTACAGTAACTATAGAGCACCACTGCCATCATTGCCATTAGACTAGAGCTCAAAATAAGGGTAGATGGGTGAACATGTACCACTCTGTGTTTGTGCTTGAGTGTCCAAAAAAATCCTTGCGTCACATTCACCAATAAGAAAGAGGTGAAAAAAGTGTGTGTATGTTTATGACAGCCATGAAACAGAAGATCTCTCAGCTGCAGCTTACATTTGATAAATGCTTCTCATGGAATATTAGGAAAATAAAAAAAAGAATTAAGGTTGTTAAATGACCAGCTTAAAGTAACAATTACACACACACACATACCCCATTAGGTTTGTTTGTGATTGAATGCACAAGGTATTGTATGAGACACATACTGAATACTGCACCCAATTTAATATTTTTCTGGGAGCAACACACAAGACTGCACTATGCACACTTAACAGTTTGGGGTGTATCGCTGCTCTGCCATCATACCCCACATAGCCTACATACAGAAGCAGTGAGCGTAGCTCATGAAATACACAACTAGTCAAATGTTTAGACACACTGTCTCATTAATTTGAATGATGCTGTGCCATCTTATGTGCTGGGGTTTAGGACAGCCCCAGCCTAACTTAACCTTCACATTTATCTCCACGTGCTCGCATTTATCATACTACAGCAATCAGTCCTACATAAACTTATGTGTATGGAGGCACCGGACTCAAGCATGCTTTATTTTATGGAAACCAATATTACATATCATATTTTTAATGTACATGTTTTGCTCTGTAAATATTATGGCAGCCAAATCTACATGCACATATGCATCCAAAGGCACCAACACCACAGGTGCTTTTTTAAATTAATGATGATGATGATGATGATAATACTAATCATCATCGTCATCCACTGATTACCACCTGGTGGTGAGTTGGATCCAGCAGCAAGGTAGGATGCAAGACAGTGCAGGTAAATCCAAACTAGTAGTGAGGGTAAACAAGGAACATCTTGCAGCCATTGTCTGTGAAATTTTCAAATCAAACCTCCAAGACAAATTTTCCAGAACTGCAGGGAATCCTGGGGACATAAAATCTGAATGGGCAATGTTCAGTGTCTCCAAATGCAATCTGGGACCCCCTTAGGATCTGTGGCCAGATTATTAGTGCCTGTTTGCTGAGGTAACCAGAGGACCCTTTGGTGAACATCAGAGATGATGAAAGCTGTCAAGCTGAATAAAATGGTCTCACAGCCAGTATTTGTATAACACCTTTCTAGTATTACTGACCACTAAAAATGCTTTTACATTTAAGTTACATTCACATGCTCACTCACACATAATAATACGCAAATTCAAGGCTACACAGGGTTCAGTGACTTGCCCCAGGACACTTCGACATTTGGAGGAGGGAATCTGGAACCACCTACTTTCAGATTGAAAGGCAACAGCTGTTCCCTATAAGCCACAGCTGCCCTGGCCTTTGGTGTCTCAGAGCACCCATGACGTATCTGAAAGTACTGTAAGCCCAGGGGCACTGCAGTTCCTGTGGTTGCAAAAGCAAAATCTTATGCAGGAGAGGAACTCTGAGAGGCCAAAGAAAAATGACTTTTGGTTGGCTTCAGTGAGATTCTGGTAAGCTATTAGGTGACTCAGGAGAGGAAAGCAGGGCCTGTACCAAGCTATGTTTGGTTTGGGCCAGGAACTGCTGACCTGAAATGCAGACATGTGACTGACCAAGGAAAAACCAGGAACAACTCACATGGGTAATTTTGAATTATTTATACATTATGAGACTGTGGTGTCTAAGCTTTTTAATTATGTCTAACATGTTAAAATCCAAACATACTGTATTTAAAAAAGATCTGGCCAATTGAATGCTTGGATTCCTCAAATTAGTTTTCAGTGATTTACTCCTGGGAAGTCGGGCGTGGGGTGGAAACATAAGCTGTTCACATTTGCATTACTTAACATAAAACCAGTCCCCAGCTAGTTTAAGTGACTGATAGCATTGAGCTAGTTTACAACAAGGTAATGTTCAGGTGGCACTAATTAAAGAGCGTTAAAGTTCTGAAACTCACCCCATGAGAAATTGCCTCCAATCCTGTAGAGGTTTGGAGGTGCTTTCTTTTAGTCATTTTTCTTGGGGGATGTAGTCATTTCCAAAGTATGTCTGTTAGCTTCATGGTGTCTATTTCTCATGTCGATTTCAAATGTTACATTAGCAATAGCTTCTGATATCTTGTGTTTTCGTCCTCTGTCACAAGTCCAACGGAATATAGAAACAAACATCAAACACGATTTAGCGCTTTCTTTGAATCCATTCTTACGGGTCATCTTTATTAATCTTTTATAAGCACATCTGCACTGGATGACAAACTGGTTAAGCAGCCATGTGGTTCCACTTTAATTTGCTGCTTATTGGCTTAAAGTGGCCCTGCAAATAAGATATTGTATCACCCCACCCAAAACTAATGCCCCTTTTCCACCAACAAATCGGCACGACGCGCTTGAGAGCGGTACAGTATAGCGCGGATCAACTCGCTTGTGGCGGTGGAAATATAAAGCGGACGTAAGTGGGGATATGCGCGTGCCTATCTGGCTATGAAAAGTGGTATGCAAAAGTCTTTGTCCGTGATGTCACAGCGTGTGAAACAACAATAACAATGGCGAATATACGTGTGTTTTTGTACTTTGCACTCTGTCTGTGGTTCATGTTGGTTGGTTTGATTTTTGGTTATTGTGGAGGAAGTCGCCATTGTCCAAAGTCAATTTTATTTTAAAATAAAATATTTGTATGGTTGCTGGGAGTTTTTTTAAACCCTTTTACAGGAGTGCTTCTATATACAGTGGGGCAAAAAAGTATTTAGTCAGCCACCAATTGTGTAAGTTCTCCCACTTAAAAAGATCAGAGAGGCCTGTAATTTTCATCATAGGTATACCTCAACTATGAGAGACAAAATGAGGAAAAAAAATCCAGAAAATCACATTGTCTGATTTTTAAAGAATTTATTTACAAATTATGGTGGAAAATAAGTATTTGGTCACCTACAAACAAGTAAGATTTCTGGCTTCCACAGACCTGTAACTTCTTTAAGAGGCTCCTCGGTCCTCCACTCGTTACCTGTATTAATGGCACCTGTGTGAACTCGTTATCAGTTTAAAAGACACCTGTCCACAACCTCAAACAGTCACGCTCCAAACTCCACTATGGCCAAGACCAAAGAGCTGTCAAAGGACACCAGAAACAAAATTGTAGACCTTCACCAGGCTGGGAAGACTGAATCTGCAATAGGTAAGCAGCTTGGTGTGCAGAAATCAACTGTGGGAGCAATTATTAGAAAATGGAAGACATACAAGACCACTGATAATCTCCCTCGATCTGGGGCTCCACGCAAGATCTCACCCCGTGGGGTCAAAATGATCACAAGAACGGTGAGCAAAAATCCCAGAACCACACGGAGGGACCTAGTGAATGACCTGCAGAGAGCTGGGACCAAAGTAACAAAGGCTACCATCAGTAACACACTACGCCGCCAGGGACTCAAATTCTGCAGTGCCAGACGTGTCCCCCTGCTGAAGCCAGGACACGTCCAGGCCCGTCTGCGGTTTGCTAGAGAGCATTTGGATGATCCAGAAGAGGATTGGGAGAACATCATATGGTCAGATGAAACCAAAATAGAACTTTTTGGTAGAAACTCAACTTGTCGTGTTTGGAGGGGAAAGAATGCTGAGTTGGATCCAAAGAACACCATACCTACTGTAAAGCATGGGGGTGGAAACATCATGCTTTGGGGCTGTTTTTCTGCAAGGGGACCAGGACGACTGATCCGTGTAAAGGAAAGAATGAATGGGGCCATGTATCGTAAGATTTTGAGTGAAAACCTCCTTCCATCAGCAAGGGCATTGAAAATGAGACGTGGCTGGGTCTTTCAGCATGACAATGATCCCAAACACACCGCCCGGGCAACGAAGGAGTGGCTTCGTAAGAAGCATTTCAAGGTCCTGGAGTGGCCTAGCCAGTCTCCAGATCTCAACCCCATAGAAAATCTCTGGAGGGAGTTGAAAGTCCGTGTTGCCCAGCGTCAGCCCCAAAACATCACTGCTCTAGAGGAGATCTGCATGGAGGAATGGGCCAAAATACCAGCAACAGTGTGTGAAAACCTTGTGAAGACTTACAGAAAATGTTTTTACGTCTGTCATTGCCAACAAAGGCTATATAACAAAGTATTGAGATTAACTTTTGTTATTGACCAAATACTTATTTTCCACCATAATTTGCAAATAAATTCTTTAAAAATCAGACAATGTGATTTTTTTTCCCTCATTTTGTCTCTCATAGTTGATGTATACCTATGATGAAAATTGCAGGCCTCTCTGATCTTTTTAAATGGGAGAACTTACACAATTTGTGGCTGACTAAATACTTTTTTGCCCCACTGTATAGCCCCCCGCAGGGGTCCACAGAGGGCTAAAGTGAACCGAGTTGCACCGTGTTCCGGGGTGAAAAAGCGGCATAAGAAGCAGCTGCCACTCCTCTGGGCATTCCCAACTTTAAATGCTGAGTTTATGCTGTTTATTAAAGGATGGAGTGGTTTCTTCCTAATGTAAAATTTTGCAAAAGAACAAAATAATTTTTTTAAGATTTTTTTTTATTTTACTGTTTTTAGGACTTCTGTCAGATTGACTTGTTGCTGGTCTTCCAATGACACAACACATATTCTTGGGTGGTAGAAGTAACACTTTGACTCCACAATCAGGTCATAATGTCCACCACGGAGGAGGCTGAGTAGAAACTTGAGTAGGATGCCTCTTTGTTACCACCACCTACAGGTTTTTCTGGGGAGGACCCACCAGAAGGAGACATCAGGGCAGACCCAGAGGTTGCTGGGGGCCTTACATACCCCCTCTGGCCTGGGAACACCTTAGGATTCCCCAAAAGGAGCTAGGAAGAGAGATTTCTTGGTTTGCCTTCTGGACTTGTTGCTTCTGCAACCTGAATTCCATCCATGGTGGACTCATGAATAGATGAACAGAGGAAAATAACAGCAATAATACAAGCTGCAAGTCACGATAAACGGCCTTTACCTTTGTATCAAGAGTGGACTAAATGGTCAAAAGTGTACAAAGAGGTTGGATGAGGCATTACAATCACAAACTCACCAGTACATGAGAGGTGGGCTTCCCTCTGCTTCACAGCTGAACACAACCTCTCTGTTGCTCTCCACTGTCTGCACAGGATATACAATGCTGCCAGGCTGCTTGGTGAAGACAGGACTGTTCAGGACACTTTTCTCTGTGGGAAACACAGCACAGCTCACAATAAACTCATACATCAGTTTGTTTGTAAAACCATCAATTGGACTGTTCATCTAGTCTATTAATTTTCTATTTATCTGGTAGGTGGTAATAATTACTATGAACAACTATGAACAACTTGAGAAAAATTGATTTTCATTCACAAACTTGTTTTTATTTATACCTTTGTTTTATTTGTGTGGCCAGATGTTAGGATACTGTGTCTGTGCAACTGTGAAACAACCTGCTTTTAATTTAGAGCTCTTTGTTGTAAATTACACAACAGAAGTCTCAGTTACTGCAATAAAACAGCCATTCTTGTGCTTGCATTTCAGAGCCACTATTGTTTCTAAGACAAAGTTTAAAATACCTTGAAGTAAATTCACTGAATTCTTTGCTTCTGCTCAGTCTGGCAAGATAATAACAATTTTTTTCACATTTAAAATATTTATGTTTAACTACCTTTACAGAACAACAGCATAAACCTTACATGTAAAATCATGTCAAAAAGAGAAATTAACATGAGACATGTGGAACACACTGAAAAACCATGTCCTTATTCACAATACTTGGATGCTGTAAGGCTGCACGGTGGTGCAAGTAGTATCAACCTGGCACAAGTGGTAGCACTATTGCCTTGCAACAAGAAGGGTTTGAAACCTGACAAAGACTTTTCTGAATGGAGTTTACATGTTCTTCCGATTACCTCCCACATACCAAAAATATCAATGACTGATAATTGGCAACTCTTTGTCTCTGTGTGGCTCTGTAATGGACTTGAGACCTGTCCAGGGTATATTGCTACTCACCCAATGACAGTTGGAGCTAGGCACTAGCTCCATGTGACACTGAACCCAAAAAAGTTGGATGGATAGTTAGTGATTACACTTAACATCTGCTATCATGTTATCATTATTATTCGGAGGGACAATGCCTTGCAGACTAAAAGGCATTTATTATTATAAAAGTATGGAAGTGTATTTCCAAATTCCCACACAGTTATAAATTTAATGTCTCAGTAAAGGCCTGCTGCTCATTCTACTGGGCATTTCATGGTTCAACAGCTGTGCACTTTACTATCACTATTTTAAGAACGGGAGCAGAGGTAAAAGGGGATTTGTTTACCCATAAACAAACCATCATAACTCATTGCATTTAACATCTTATTTGAAATTTAAATTAGGTAATGGTAAAATACATTTTATGCAATTAAAGAGTTCTTTATATTCCTAGCTACCTTGTTTTATTTGTGGTTTTGTCACCCTAAGTATTCCAACTCTTGAGCCTCAGCAAATAACAATCAGTAGGAAATCTTATTGTTGTCATGAACAAACCTGCAGGGATTTGCAGTTTTTGCCATCAGCAAATTATGATTCTGAGATTTAATAACCATCAACAAAATCTCCATGAATGATATTTGACTTAAATTTCCCATCTTTGTTATCATGGTTCCCATATAGTATTCTTCACACTGTGTAACTCACGGAAATTATGTCAAGAGAATAAAGTTTTTATTTATACTGGCACTTCAGTCGTGTTGCAGTAGTGAGCAGTTATTATTATATTCATACAGTTATGCAGATGCTTGACTTTTCTAACTTACTTTTAGGCTGGTTTTAGAGTTTATGTACATTTTTCCAATGTTTGTGCCTTTTCAACTTTAGTTCAGTTTATAGGAAAAAAAGTTTGATAATTAAAAATTATCTAAGAAAATTACAGATGCCCGTGGGGGGGGGGAATGCTTGCTAACTTTGTGTATCTGTTCTTCCTGTGTGACTTGTACTGCACAACCAGCTATAGAGTAGACATAAATATGTGAGGGAAGTGCAGAAAGAAAAGGAGAGAGCTTTCATTTCAGTTGTTCTCTGAATGTCTTACAGTGCCCCTTAGCAGGGCTTGGCATTGAAGCCATCTGGGAATAAATCCTCCCTCTTACACTTGACATAATTGCACCTCTTGAGGAAGAGCAGGTGACTGTACGTAAAGATGTGTGCTGCAGGTTAGCCTGACATGCCCTTTAATTTCATGAGCAGAAGCTGAGCTCTAACTAATACTGTCATCAAGTAAGTCTCAACCCTAATGAAAGCTTTAATAAGACAAAGAATTGAAAGCATAAAAAACAGATTTGAGTTGAATATATGAGTGGGGCCAGAGTACAGAGTATAAAAAAATAGCTAAAATGTGAACAGGATTCATTAACATGCAATTACCTTTATTATGACCAAACCCACCTCACTGAGTAATCTACTACTAATCAACATATGAAGTGGGGTGACAGCTAGACTGGTTTGGAAACATGTGTGTGGCTGCAGACCCAGGGGCATAAAAATGACCATAAAAGTCTGCCCACCAGTGTGGCTCAGCTGGCCTGGCTCTAATCGGCTTCACCACAGGCCGCTCAGATAGTGGACAGAGGTCGGTATTCAACCTGTTACTGTAAAATGCCCTAAAGAAATCAGACCAATGGAGGGGACCATAACACATGGGGCCATCTGGCATGAACATCAACTTCAAAAATACCCTTCATGGCCAATGAACAGGAATATGGAAGCAGATTATGTGTGTTTCATTCCAGGTGGCATTTGTTTTCGAGAACCACAATCACTGTTGTTTTGACAGATGTTACACGTCTTTTTTTAACATTAGTAAACTTAAAATGTTTATCAGCTGTACTATAAAGGCATATGGGATGTTTAGTGATTAGTCACAGTCCTTTGGAATTGCAGAAATCTTCAAAATTGCTTAAAAATGTGTTCCCTGCACACAGTAAGTCCTTTAACGGTGCAATATGGAATATTTTCATAAAAAGCAATATTTTTTACAAAAAAAATACCTCCACGGGGTGTTTAGAGGAGTGTAGAATGAAAATACACTATTTTCTTTGTAAATTATATTTGAAGTAAAATCTAATAAAATATTTGAGCCTGTCACCCTGGTTGAAGGCTTTGTTCTGTTGTTGTGGTGTTCATATGTTCCATATGCTACCTTTAAATTGTATTTAGATTTTTTAAAACTAAGTTTTTAAAATCCTGTTTTCTTTTCATGGGTCATGTCATCTTTGACATATGACATTTGTTTGCTGCTACAACTGAGTTTATGGTTGGGCGACAGTTAACTTCTAGCATGATGGATATCCAGTGATCTAATTATTTTTTGGTCGATAGGACTGGCGACCTGTCCAGGGTGCCCCCATCCTCTCGTCCAAAGACTGCTGGAGATAGGCACCAGCTCCCTATGACCCTGAACAGGAAGAAGCAGGTTCAGAAAATGGATGGATGGATGAATCAGTATTTTAATCCATATTTCTTCAAATTAAATCATGTAGTGGTACATAGCCTATGGTTATATTTCTTATACATCAAGAAAAAAAGCTAGGGATGTTGTGGTAGATTTCATACTCAGTTTCAAATTGTACTGTGAACCCTTTTTGCATTTTCCCTCTATATGCCTTTGTTAATTTCTCACTATTCCACACATATTTTTCACTCTTCAGTGACTTATACCAGTGTTTTTCAACCTCTATTAAAACTAAAAAAGTTGTGTATGTGTGCATGAGGGTGGGAAGGTATGCTTGTGTATGTGTATGACTGTGTATGTATGTCTGTCTTTGTATATGTGTCAGGGTGGGTCTCAGACTCCTCCTCCGTCTTACAATACCTTATGCCCCTTTATCAGGGCCTACCCCCCCCCCCCACCAAGCTCCCCATTGCTTACTGGTTCCACCACCAGCCTGCGCACTAAGTGTTTGAGAGTTTGGGGCTGGGTGCTTGGGGTGTTTACTGGCCTGCTCCCGGTGGCTGGCTGGTGGGCTGACCGCTTCCTGGCTCTGTCAGATACCTGTTTGGGGGGGGGGTTGCCCTTGGGTCTTGGACTTCTGATCTGTTTCCAGGGGTGCTTGGGGGTGGCTGGCTCATGACGGGGCCTGTGGAATAGTTGCTATGGCTCCCTGGGGCACCTGTACTGTGGTTGCAGGGTGACTGTGCTGGGGGTTGCTGGATCCCACCTTGTTGTCTACTTTGGGGTCTGGGGCTTCTGTTAGGCATTTCTATGTATCTGGACAGAAATTTCAATTGCTTTATTGCCAGACAGAACATGGCAAAAAAAAAACAACTAAAAAAGTTGAATCCCCTGCAGAAATGACGGAATGACAGAGGTGTTTGGATTTTGGTTGCTTTTGATGTAGTTGCTTTTAAAATTAGGCAAATATCCTTTTCATTTACATGAAGGGGTGGATCCAGTACTTAATTTGTAAATCAAAAGTTATGAGACCAGAATTCAATGAGGCCAAACTGATACCGGAACGCACACACATACACAACCGTTGGACCAGACCAAGCGCTGTGCGCCGGCGCACAGCGAGTGTAAATTGTCAAGCAGGGCTAGAGAAAGTGATGATAAGCCCAGAAGAAGTAAGTTATACAGCCTTTTTGGCATTTTGATGCCGCTGTTATTTATCCCAACTGGCGCTGTTAACGGATCCCAGCAAACAGTTACCGGAACACACCCTTTCAAAATAAGACAGTTCCTGGATCTTGTTCCGGCAGGATCTGGCTCGAATTAAGCCCTGGGTGGATCGTTAAAGATATACTATGTACAAAATAATGTCCTTTATTTCCAACACCAGGTAACAGTAATAAACAAATTCACAACCCTGTAACTTCCACTGACCATCACAGGGAGGCAGAAATGAGTATTATTCTTCACTCCGTCATACAGAGCGGAAGCTCAAAAGACTCAATGTCCATATTTTCAACTCCAAGTGAAAAAAAAAACAGAAGCTAACTCAGGCAATGATACTGATCACTTTGAAGTGGCTTTTTCCATGCTCTCAATCAAATAAACTAGCACAACTTTAACTGAAAAGTCTCTACAATCTCTGCTCACATGCAGGCCCGAAGGTGAAATGAATGTTACTCCCCAAGTAATATTCACAGGTGTAAGCTGCGAGAGTCCAAAGCAAGAAGCACCCTTATTTTTTACTATTTTACTTTCTAAAAATGTCTCAGTAGCTACGTTTACATGTGCCAAATTCCCCAATCTGATTAAAATCTTGGTCGATCGGAATTCCCAAATCCCTGTTTACATGGACACTAACTGAAATGATCTGATCATGCCATGAGTACACATGCACCAAGCACTCAATCAGGTTAAATGAGTTGAGCATGCGCACAGCGAGTTGTCTTTCCGGGGGAAGAGAAAAGTAAACAAACTCCGTCCTTTCTGCGCGTCTTTCCCGCCCCATCGTGTGCTCGAGCTGACTCACGTTATCTCCAATATGGACCTTCTGCGGGTGATTACCTTTATGTTTGGGTTTTTACTGGTCACATTAACCAAGCTAGCGGCTGAATACATATTGCTACTGCTCCTCCTCCACAGGAGAGGAGAGCAGGATGACAGGATGACTGCGCCAGCAGACCACTTCTGTTTACTTACCGTTATGTTTTCTTCTTGGATCTCCGAAAGCGGAAAGACGTCACGCTGAAGTTGTACACATGCGCAGTGGCTTTTTTCACTCTTTCTTTCCGAATGGGTGTGTACATGCACGTCTATCTGAATGAAGATCGGACAAAACCACCCCTCTCAATCGGAAGTAAATTTCTTTCTGATCAGGCTGCATCGGATCAAAACATTCTGACTGACATGTTTACATGACAGATTTTTTTTCCGATTGGGCGTTTATTCCGATTAAATGTGCCCATGTAAACGTAGCTTGTGAAAATTAATATTTGGCTGTGAGAAATACAGAAATGTATTCACCACTTTATTCACGTAGCTCGAGGCTACGTCATAAAGGTGGGCTCTGAGATTGAATTAGCCAATAGCAGATCTGCATTGCCAAACGGCAATGCGGAAGAACTTACTTTAGCCAATAAACGGCGAGAAAATAACTTCATGCAGGGCGATTTTTAAAGCACCCCAAACCATGTTGAAGTACCACAAGATTATCTGCTATCAAACAGCCGGTAAATGAGAAAGGAAAGTAGTCGAGGCTTCTCTCTGAGCTAGCTGGATGTAGCTATGCTAACTCAGTTTGTTTAAAACAAGTGGCTCTGATCCTGCCTGGAGGGTTACAGAAGTGAGGAGGGATATTAAACATCTGTCCGAAAATATAAAGAAGAGAACACCAGGAGACACCCGGATAACAGAAGTAAGAACAATGTTTTATTTTTGTTTTCTGGTAGAATAAAACTGAACAGAAGGGAAACTTGTTAAACCCAGTGATAAAGAAGTCTGTAAAGAAAAAAAGTTGTTAGGAAGTTTAATATTATGACCAGTAGATGGCTGTAACTTTATTATAATGAAAAACTGTTTTCCAGGTGTGTGACACCTGCTGCACATTGAGAAGTGTTTTGTCTTCACTCAGCATCTCGTCAGTGTGACCTGCTGCATAGAGAACTGTTTTTACAGCACAGTGGGAGGTTTCCTGAGACACACTCGACACAACTGTGGAGGTTTATCCAGTGCTGGACAATTAAAATGGACATAATTAATAGGAATGTCCCGATCAAGATTTTTTGCCCTCGGGTCCAAGTCTGAGTCATTTGATTTCGAGTATCTGCCGATACCGAGTCCCGATCTGATCTTACATTAAAAAAATGAATAAAAATGGGTTAGGGTTAGATCCAGATCCAGGACATTCCTTATGTTGTATATAATTCACCCTATTTAATATTTAGCTACAGGGACAGGACAGCCAGCAGTCCCGGGACTGGGACAGCCGGTTGCGGCCACTCCAGCACGTCCTGGGGTTTTCCCTGGGCTTCTTCACGGTGGGGAGTAATGAAGTTGTTACTTGTGTGTAAAAACGAACATGACGAGAACGCATTTCTGTACTGTGAGCACGCAAACAGTCTGAACGCACACAAACAGGTGGACGGACATTACGTTATTAAATAAAACGTTATCTAATTAAAGAAGCTGATCAGAACGGCAGACATTGCAGAAAGAGTGACATGATCATGGACTGTCTTCTGCATCCAGTAAGTGGTCACCTCCACTCCATGAACGAGTTTAAGATAACATCATAGGGATTTAATATGACTATAAACTAACACCGAAACTCATGCTAATGCGGCTAGCGAAGCTAGTGGAGCTAACGTGGCAACATTCTCAACACAACATCAACACGAGCCAATTAAAAAAGCTTCCCTCGAAGAAAATATACACATCGAGGCCTTTATAAGTCATCTTCTCCACTGTTGTGTAGACTACAGGACTGTTAACATTCACATTTTCACACACGTTGCGGTCGGTCGTCATGGAAATGCGTCCCCTCTTAAAATGGCGGCCGTGGGTTGCGAGGGAAAATGTCCCGGATAATGACGTCACACGAAAAGGTGTATATGCATGGTGCATATGGTGTATATACAAATATGTCCGAGTCCTGATCGGGAGGTAAAGTCCCATTCCGATCGAGTCTGAAACTACGTGATCGAGCCCGATTTCCAATCACGTGATCGGATCTGGACATCCCTAATATTTAATGTTTCATATTGTATTAAATATTACTTAACACAAAATGTAATGTTAATACACAAAATTTATCTGTTTGGCTGACTAGATTAACCTGCTCTGGTGATTTTTTTTTTTATTTTACAATTAAATAAAGTCTTTGTTAAATATTTAACTGAAGTTGAAAATATATTTTTATACAGGGTTTACATGAACTCATCTTTACAAATCACCTAATTGGATTTATGCAGCCCCACCCAAAAATGATTTCACCAGCCGCCACTGGCCACAGTTAATTAATTAATGTTTGCCACTTGATGTCCTTAGTATAATATTTTCACACCTGATAGTCTTTGGACCAAAACTGCAACATTGTTGCTGTTTTCACTTGGTGTGGTTTGGATTCACGCTGCACACTATGAAACAGACTAAATAAGCCTTAGTGCATGTTTTCATCCCCGCCTGTGGTGGTGCTGTATAGTTTCTGCACTACTTTTTATTGTTGTCACTGCAGTTCCTAGTGCTGCCATGGGAGAATGTAACGTGAATACACTTGGAATAGCAGCAGATTCTGGTGGTTTTGGTTCTTTTGTGTTTGGAGAATGTACCAGATCAATATTCTGCAGCACTGGGTTCAGGATGAGCAGATTACGAGACAGAGAACTAATCGAGGCGCCTGAGACGGCTGCACAATATAGTCCACTTCCTGCTAATGGTGCGGGCAGAGTTCGTTTCAATCAAACCGAGACCCATGTTTTTAGGCGGACTAGAGTTTGATTGTTTAGTCCAAATCAGAGTTTGGTTGCCCGTTCACACCTTCCCAAACAAACTGAATATTCTGTGCAAACAAACTAGAGTTCGATTCAAGCGGACTAAATAGGGCTGGTTTGAATGCACCCTAGGTTTTTGCTTTAGTTTTGAGTTATTTGTCAGGTTCTTGACTATGTATAACTAACAAATGTGAGCTGATACACAAGCACATTCAATGTCAAATCAAATCAAATGAAGTCTAGTTAAAGTTTGTAGTTTATTTTGTTCAATGGATTTTTAATTAAAACACTTTGGATTTTACTCCTGCCTATCCTGCTGGTGCCCTCCTGCATTTCGTATCCCGTACCACGGCCATGTTCATGTTCCTGGTCTCATAACAGTGATAATCACTTTCTTTTTACTTCTGGAGGTTCAGGTTTTTTATATTCTGACTCTGTTGCCTTGTAGAATTTGGCAATTCGAATGTATTTCAAATCAAATCAAATCAAATCAAAAATACTTTATTAATCCCCGGAGGGAAATTCAAGTGTTGTTGTAGCTCAGTTCTTTGTCAGGGAGCCATAGAGAGTTCTAGCTGTGGACAGGAAGGATCTCCTGTAGAGGGTTCTAGGTGTGGACAGGAAGGATCTCCTGTAGCGGTCTGTGCTGCAGCGGATTATGAAGAATCTTCTGACTGAAGACACTCTGTTGTTGAGTTACTGTATTCTGAAGAGGATGATGAGGGTTTTCCATCATGTTCTTCATCCTCTTTTGGACAATCAACTCAAGAGACTCCAGTTCAGTCTCCATGACAGAATCAGTCCTCCTTCTCCATCTGTTCAGCCTCTTCATGTCACTTGCTCTGATGCTGCTTCCCCAACAGGTGACTGCAGATGTGATCAGCTGACAAACTCCTCTTCTTTTGCAGCTCCTCTTCAAATCTCTTTCTGCCCGTATTGTTTGAAAGCCAGACAGAGACACGCTGGAGTTCAGGATATGTTCCTTTAGTCATGTCTCAGTAAAACACATGATGCCGCATTCCTGATACTCTGACTGGGTCTTCAGCAGAGCTTTAAGTTCATCCATTTTGTTAGCAAGAGATCTCACATTCATCAACATGACTGATGGAAGTGAAGGGTTAAACTTCCTCTTTCTCTCTCTTCACTTTGCTCCTGTCCTGCATCCATGTCTTCTTCTTTTGAGCTCATCAGGGATCCAGAGTTTCAATTTCAGGATTATTTCAGCCTTAGAAATGTCAGTTAGCTGCTCTTTCTTGTAAACAAGTCTCTTGTTGCCATGGTTACGCATCATAACAAGTGGCAAAAAAGTGACAAATCAAGCAAAAAACTCAATCAGCACAGCACCCAAATCAGAAGGAAAGTATTTAGAAAATATTTCCAGAAGAAAAAACTAGCAAGAAATACTCAAAAAGAACAAAAAAATGCTAGCAAGTGCTAGCTAAGTCACAGAGCTACTCCAACAAGCTGCCACCAGTTGTAGCGCTAATTCCGGAATGTTTATTGTTCAATTTCCAACATTGGTAAAATCCAAGGCTATTACAAATAAATATGCATAAGAAAGAAGCTTTGATAAATGACTTTGGGATATAATAAATAGCCCTATAATTAATACATCATTTGGTGCAGCACCACAATGAATGATAATGTGTTGTACTGCATTCTTTTATTAAAATGTGAAAGAGCATTTATGCACAAATGAATGTGACGTTTAGATTTATGCAGCTAAGCAAAAGTTGTTAACTAGTGTTATCCTTGGAAGGCCCCAGTCCCTTTGGGCTGCACACTCTTATATTTGCTCTACCAGTAAAGTACACTTTAAGGATAAATGCCTTTTATCTGAAAATAATTAGGTGCAAAAATAACAATAAGCAGTATGTCACAAAAATAAGTATGACATAAGAGTGCACAAACAGGATTCTTGTTCATTTAACATAACAAGAAGGAAATGAAATGCTGGCTTTAACCTTGATTCTTAATGCCAGCACTCTTCACCGTTTGCCATGACTTCAGAAATATGTCCTATTTCCCTATTTACAATGACAGCAGGCTCACAGTGGTCAGAAACATGCTGTGTCCTGCTCAGGGCAGGCTATGACTCACTCAGTGAATCCAGTCTCAGGGTGACACATGATTAAATGGCTGTGCAGCTCCCCAGCTATGTGTCTATCTCAGCATAAGCACCTCCAAGCCTGTGACTGGGGCTGTTAAGCTGCTTGGTAAGCATTTAAAATGAACACTTGGATTGGTTGTGGAAGCACAGTTAACTAGTTTCCTGGGACATGATTAGAACACAGACAATTTCAATCACATAATTTATAAGCAGTTTCTTTATTAACCAAACTGTATTACCTTTAATCTTTTTTCAAACCACTTTTGAAAGATATTAGTCTAGATCTGACAGTAAATTCTAATTATTGACGGATTTCAAATATAATATTTCTTGGGGAAATTGTTGGAAAAGCACTTTATTGTCAGATAAATAGTGTTTCCCCTGCAGGAGGATGGCAGCACCAAGCAGCCTTTCGACCAGCACCACGGTTAAGGTAGAATAAGTTTCGGGGGATTTTCTGTCACGATCTCTGTTCATGCCACCCAGATCATGCCTGGTTTGCATTTAACAGTCTCTGTTAAACGCGTCTCTGTGTCTCTGTGTTCTTATTGGTCATTCAATTCCACCTAGTCACAACCTGTCATTTACCTTAATTGCTGCCACCTGTCTGCCTTGTTGATCTGGGATCTATATACAGCTTCTGCCTGGACCTGACTTCTGCCTGACCCTTGCCTTTACCTGATTATTTGGATCTCTGGAATTTGACCTGGCCTTTTCATGGACTGTGAGTTTGCTTTTCCCCATCATAGAAAGTAAGTCCCATACTTTCCATTCTTCTGACTGATGAAGAGGAACGTTAGATGATTTATGGTTTGGATTGTCTGGATAAGGATCACTTCAAGGAAGTGTTACTCCAAAGAGGAGATTGTTTGTGTTTTCACCTGTCTCTTTTCCCCTTTTTTACTATTTCCACCCGGAGCCCTTACGAAGTTGGACCCGGAGTTTTCACCAGTTTGGACATCAGGCAGTATTATTCCACTCATGGTTGGACAAACTGTAACAAGTGCCATCACTAATATCTTCCTCTTCCACTACAAAGTTTGCTGGGTCCAGTTCTTTATTAACAAGCTCTACCTGTATATAATCTTTTAGCCGCCATTTTTGTGTCCACTGTTTTGTGCATTTTTAAGTTCCGCCAAGGCAGATCTGATAAACATTACATTTTGGTTTTTATTTTAATGGGACAACAATGACAAAACATTTTAAAAAATATATAAAACATCATGACCAATGAAAATTTCTTTTTTGAGGTTGGTACATGGTATACGGATACAAATAACAAAAGCTACGTTTACATGGGCACATTTAATCGGAATAAACGCCCAATCGGATAAAAAATATGTCATGTAAACATGTCAATCAGAATGTTTTGATCCGATGCAGCCTGATCAGAATTAAATTTACTTCCGATCGAGAGGGGTGGTTTTGTCCGATCTTCATTCGGATAGACGTGCATGTATACACCCGTTCGGAAAGAAAGGGTGAAAAAAGCCCAATGCGCACGCGTACAACCTCAGCGTGACGTCTTTCCGCTTTTGCATACTCAAGTAAAAAACATAGCGGGAAGTAAATTTGAATTTTGCAAAGTGCATTTTTTCGGATTTCCACTGATTTACTGTCATTTTTTGCCTTAGTAGTTTATAAGCACTACTCTCTTAGCTGTTCTGCACTCCTGTCTTAAGGGAATCTTTGGTTTAAACTTCTCTTAGCTTTTATTTTTATAATACTGTTCGTTAGCTAGCCTAGCTTAGCTTAGCATGGCTTCTCTTTCACCGTCTCCTGCCTTGACCTGTTCTGTGTGTCAGATGTTTAGTTATTCCTCTGCCTCCTTTACTGATAATGGTACGTGTAACAAATGTAGTTTATTTGTAGCTTTGGAGGCGAGGCTGTCTGTTTTGGAATCGCGGCTCCGTGCTTTTGAGACTCCAGCAGTTAGTCAGGTTCCTTTAGCAAGCACGGAGCCACTAAGACAAGCTTCCCTTAGCCGTACTCTGGCAAATCCCGAGCAGCCGGGAGCCCAGGCCGGCTGGGTGACGGTCAGAAGGAAGCATAGTCCTAAGCAGCCCCCGGTTCACCATCGCCCCGTCCACGTTTCAAACCGTTTTTCCCCACTCAGCGACACACCCGCTGAGAAACAAACTCTGGTTATTGGCAGCTCCGTAGTCCGAAACGTGGCATTAGAGACACCAGCGACCATAGTCAAATGCCTTCCGGGGGCCAGAGCGGGCGACATAGAAGGCTACCTGAAACTGCTGGCTAAGGATAAGCGTAAATACCGTAAGATTGTTATTCACGTCAGCAGTAGCGACACCCGGTTACGCAAATCGGAGGTCACTAAGATTAATGTTGCTTCGGTGTGTAACTTTGCAAAAACAATGTCGGACTCCGTAATCTTCTCTGGTCCCCTCCCTAATCTGAGAAACGATGACATGTTTAGTCGTATGTCTTCATTTCGTCGCTGGTTGTCTAGGTGGTGTCCCGATAACAACGTGGGCTTT
>SSNP01000057.1:2856857-2922088 GCA_006937955.1 Pachypanchax playfairii | reverse complement strand
GAGACAGTAACAGAGCACTTCGCTCTCAGACTGCAGGTTTGCTTGTAGTTCCTAGAATTTCTAAAAGTAGAATGGGAGGAAGAGCTTTTAGTTATCAGGCTCCTCTCCTGTGGAACCAGCTTCCACTTTTTATTTGTGAGGCAGACACCTTGTGTAGTTTTAAGAATAGACTTAAAACTTTCCTTTTTACACAATCCTATAGTCAGGGTTAGCTTGGGTTCTCCTGAGCTTTCCCTTTAGTTATGCTGCTATAGGTTTAGACTGCCGGAGGACATACTGACGACATTTTTTCACTCTGCTGTCTTTCTTTACTCTGGCTGCTCTGAGGAGGGTGTATCTCACATAAACAAAGGATGAAATATTCCCACTAGAGCCATCAAATTGTTATTGCTTTGATTGTTGCTGCTGCCATTAACTGTTTCTCTGTTTATCTTTCTATAGACATGACGACTGGCCAAAATACATCTGTGTTTGTCTGTGTCTCTTTCCTGTCAGCTCAGACCCCAGTCGGCTAAGGCAGAAGGCCGCCCATCCTGAGCCGGGTTCTGCTAGAGGTTTCTTCCTGTTAAAAGGGAGTCGTTCCTTTCCACTGTCGCCAATTGTGCTTGCTCAGGATTGTGCTGAAATAACAATTCAGCCCAATCGGCTGGTTCCTTAGATAGAAAATGTTTTATTATTAATTGGTTGATTTTTCTGTGAAGTGCCTTGAAATGACTTTGTCATGAACTGGCGCTTTATAAATAAATAAACTTGAACTTAAACAGAAGTGGTCTGCTGGCAGCAGTCATCCTGTCATCCTGCTCTCCTCTCCTGTGGCGGAGGAGCAGTAGCAATATGTATTCAGCCTCTAGCTTGGTTAATGCGACCAGTAAAAACCCAAACATAAAGGTAATCGCCCGCAGAAGGTCCATATTGGGGATAACGTGAGTCAGCTCGAGCACACGATGGGGCAGGAAAGACGTGCTGAAAAGACGGAGCTTGTTTACTTTTTAGAAAACTATAGCAGTTAAAGGGTTGACGAATATTATCCTTATGGGGAAACTCTTGTTCCCAAAGTGTTAGGCAATCATGCCTAACACTTTGGGAAGTCCCAAAAGGAATATTGGGTATGAGTAAAAACATAGACTTGGACATAGAATCATCTATGTCCAAACTTATGTACTGTAGTACACATGTGACTTTATTTTTACACACGTGACTTTATTTTTATTTTTGAAAGGGCAGTCATTTTGTAATGGCCATGAAAAGTCATGGGACCGATCTTATTTGTTTATATGCTGTATAAACACATGAAACTTTAGATTTAGTGGGTGGTAGTGAATGGCTCCTCTTAGTTAATTTGTCTGATTAATTCTGATAACAAACTTCGGTAACGAAAACATTTTCGGCCAATGTTTTTGCTTTTGTATTAGCGGCAATGATTTTTGTCTTTAACCAAAGAAACTAGATTATGTAATTTCTTTGCTTTGACTGCAAAAATATGTCACATTTGGTAACGTTAACATCACTTAAAACATTTTTCTTAAATAGGACACATTTTACAACAGTCAGAAGTGGGAGCAAAAACATTTTGCCTGGCCCCCCCCTAAAAAAACATTGACACCTGGCCAAAAAGTTTTTCACAAAATATGTGCTCTAGTCCTACATCATTTAATACACATGATACAATCAGGCCTAGAAAAAGCTCAAAATTATATTTAATTCTCACAATGCAAATTTGTATCTTTAATAGGCCTAATTTAAAAAAAAAAAACTCTGGGGGATGGCCAAGGGGTACCATGCCTAACCCAGATGCCTAGCTTCCCAGGTCATGGAACCCTTCAAGGCCTAATGATATATAAAACATTATATTTGCATGCAGTGGTTACTACAGCCCCACTCGAATGCAGACACCAAATAGCTCAAATCCAGGAGCTCATAAACAAGGGCTCTGTAGCATCATGGACACAGTTCTGAAATGTCTGACGCGGAGCAGAAAACCGAACCATGCCTGTATCCATACAGTAATCTGGATCACCCCCAAAATCTAAATGATTGTTCCTTGGGTCATATATAAAATAAAGTATCTTAATATCATACAAACATTTTTTGCAGGTTAAGGCCCCATTTGATCCATCTCAGGCTGGTCAGATTCCCCAGTTGGCTCAAGCAGCAATAGGAAGGGGACATATAGTTTGTCTGTGTCCTATTAGGTTCAAAAATATCCCATTGCTTTGGTGTAGCAAAGACACAGTGTCTCATACCCAATATATTCCTTCAAAATCCATGCACATGCACACATGTACACACACACACTCCACATTGCCAAACCAGGAACTAATCCTGAGTAAAGTAGCTGCTGAGCGGCAAAGAGCATGCACAAATTTAATCATGCAGGACAGTTACCCCTCGAGATAATCTGTATGACCATAAATCATGTGGTGCTGAAAAAAAAAATCTAGAGTGCTTGGAAAATCTCTAAAAAAAGGTATACAATATCCCAACAGGCTTTATGTGATACCCTTTGATGGGTTTCCCAATAAATATAAAAAACACTGTTTACAGCAGTGGTTTTTCCATCACTTGGATGATGATTTACTGCATGCAGTAGTTACTACAGCCCCACTCGAATGCAGGCACCAGATAGCTCAAATCCAGGAGCTCATTCTTAAACAAGGGCTCTGTAGCATCATGGACACAGTTATGTTCTGGAATGTCTGACGTGGAGCAGAAAACTGAACCATGCCTGTATCCATACAGTAATCTGGATCACCCCCAAAATCTAACTGATTGTTCCTTGGGTTTTCTGACCTTTCCTGAAAATGAATCAAGGTAATGAATCAAAAGGGCCAAAGAGTCTGATAACTGAAGGAACACTGTGAGCAAAAGTGTAAATCAAGACCAAACACGATAAAGAATAAACCCATAACTAAGAACAAAGGACAAACTAATAAATATTAACATAACTTAAAGTGATGGCAAACACTGATCCTGAATTTATCCTGAAATTAAATGAAAAGGAATAAGAAAATGGGCCAAACAAAAACATAATGAAAATCCCTGGAACATGAAATGAATGAGACTATGTAAGTCATAATAAGCTTTAGAAATGTGAAAAGGTCTTTGCGACCTGTGTGTTTTAAAATCCAAAAAAACCAACAACAACTTCCAGATTAAATTAACAACTGAAATTATCTTTCTATTTTACTGTTACTTTCTATGCCATCAGTATGTTACAGTCGATAAAGATATAGAGAGAACTGAACTTAATGCTATTATTGGGTTTACATGCCACTGAATGTATGTGGACTATATCTAATTGGCCTGCAGGTCTAATTGATGTCTCACCTTGTTTTAGCAGATGTTCTCTTGTTGTCATTCAATCAGATGCATTGCTGAATGTATTTATGAGCCCAGGGATTGATACAAAGTCACTTTAAGAATGAAAACAAAAAAGTAAATTATGGTAGGGTGGTACCTAATTAAGTAATGGTCCTGCACTGTGAGAACGGAGAAAACCATTGCACTTTTTACAAAAAAGTAGAGGATATTTTACCATATGAAAATAGCAAAGTAGACTATCTACAATGATAACAAAATAGACTATATATGGATATACATATACACATACCCACGTACATATGCACTTATGCATATATACATACTGTAACTACACTGCATAGAGATCCATGGACTGAGGGATCCGTTTATGTGGCGTGACTTGAATTTATTAGTTTCATGGCAGTAGGATAAAAACTGTTTTGGAGCCTGACTATCCCACACTGCAGGCTGTGGTACCTTCTCCCTGAAGGCAGTGGTAAGAATAGACTGTGACATGGATAGGATATATCCTTTGTGATCCTAATTGCCCTCGAGAGGCAACGTTGTTGTGTCAGATCCTCCAGACATGGCAGTGAAACCCCAATGATCTGTTATTCTGCTCTCACTATTCTTTGCAGTGCCCCTCTGTCTGAGACACTGCTGCTCTGATGGCAAAGGGAGATGCTGCGTGTTAGCATGCTCTATAGTACAAAGTCATAGCCCTTGTAGAAGTGAGCCTTTTTTAACCTCCCTAGTAAGTGCTGATGCTGGTGTGCTTTTCTTCCAAGATGTTAATCACATGTACCTCCAGAAATACTGTATCCTCCTGCACTTTCTCCACAGCAGCGCTCTTGATGTAGATTGGGGTGTGTAGGGGCTGTTTTATTCTAAAATCAAAAACAATTTGTTTTTTTCCACATTCAGAATGAGGTTAATAGTGCACCAGTGTGCAAAAAGATTAATCTCCTCCCTGTATTTCATGTTGTTATTGTCCTTAATGAGACCCACCACTGTTACGTCATCGGTGTTCTTTGAGATGTAATTATTATTGAAGTATTAGGTAAGAGTGCATGTTTTAAATTACAGCTAACACCAGCTTCCATGTTAATCCTACATCATGTGTCCTGTTCTTCTTCTCATGTCAGTGGATTTGAGTTGAAAATCAGGCCAATCCGAAAAATTACTGCCCCCAACTGAGAAATACACCCCTAAACACAATGAGAAAGTGCAATTTTGCAGTGAGAACATACACATTAGTTAACACTAGGATCCCTGTTGCTTACAAAAAATTTTGTAAAATCCCTCTTTCGGTTCACTATGAGCCAACAAAGATTTTCACAGACCTCCCTTGTTCTCATACTTATGCAATTCAAATACACCAATCAGATGATCACATCCCACAGAGCAGCGCTGCAGTTGCTGCCTGATAAACTGAAATTCTTCTTATTTCTGTTCATTTACTCTGTTTCATTTACAATCTTTTTGTTCATTATACAGCTTCACAGTGATTTCATTGCATCATTTCTTGACCAGGTTTATGCTTCAGCATTTTTTTCTTTCAGAGCATATCGCCACAGATATTAATGTGCAAGTTGTCCCACTTAAAAAGATGAGAGAAGTCTGTAATTTTCATCATATGTTCACTTCAACTGTGAGAGACATAATCTGGAAAAAATCAGGAAATCATATTGTATGATTTTTAAATATTTTATTTTATATATGATTGTGGAAAATAAATATTTGAACAATAAAACAGTTTAACTCAATACTTTGTAATGTAATGGTGAATTACAGAGGTCAAATGTTTCCTGTAGTTCTTAACCAGGTTTGCCCACACTGTAGTAGGTATTTTGGTCCACTCTTCCATGCAGATCTTCTCTAGATTGTCATGTTTTGGGGCCGTCGCCAGGCAACAAACTTTCAATCCCTCCACAGATTTTCTATTGGATTGGGCTCTGGAGAGTGGCTTGGACATGGCTAGGACCTTGAAATGCATCTGACAGAGCCACTCCTTAGCTGCCTGGGCAATGTGTTTGGGGTCATTTTCAGACTGGAAGACCCATGTTCTATCTTCAATGCTCTTACTAAGGGAATGGTGATTTTGTCCAAAATGTCATGATATATGGCCCAATTTATCCACTCCTTAATTTGGAACAGCTATCCTGTCCCCTTTACAGAAAAGCAGCCTCAAAACATGATGTTTCCACCCTTGTGTTTCACAATATGTTTGGGGTTTTTGGGATGCCACTCATGATTCTCCTCCCTTCAAACACAGAACCAAAAAGTTCTAATTTTGTATCATCTGATCACATGGATTTCTCCCAATCCTCCTCTGGATCATCTAGATGGTCATTGGCAAACTTGATGGCCCTGGATATGTGCTGTTTCAGCAGGGGAACCTGCCAGGCACTGCAGGATTGGAATCCATGATGACATAGTGTTACTTATGGTAACCTTTGTGACTGTGGTCCCAGCTCTCTTCAGGTCATTCACCAGGTCCCCCTATGTAGTTCTGGGCTGATCCATCACCGTTCTGAAGATCACTGATACCTCATGAGGTAAGATCTTGCTTGGAGTTTCAGGTTGAGGGATATTATCAGTAATCTTGTACTTCTTCCATTAGCTCATCCCAGCCTTCTTCAGGTCTACAATTTTGTCCATGGTGTCCTTAGACATCTCTTTGGTTTTGGCCATGGTGGAGAGGTGACACTCTAACTGTGGACAGGTGTCTTTTATACAGATAACCAGTTCAAACAGGTGACATTAACACTGGTAAGGAGTAGAGGATGGAAGAGTTTCTTAAAGAACAAGTAACAGGTCTGTGAGAACTCAAAATTCTTGTTGATTGGTAGGTGTCCAGATATTTATTTTCCATAAGAATTCACAAATAAATTCTTTAAAAATCATACAATGTGATTTCCTGATTTTTTTCCCTCAGATTCTTTCCCTCACGGGACCAGAGTGAACCTATGATGAAAATTACAGACCTCTCTCATCTTTTTAAGTGGGAGAACTTGCACAATCGGTGGCTGTCCAAATTGGTTCTTGCCCCATTGTAAAGTATATTGTGCTGTCAGTAAGACCAAGGTGGTCTAGCTGAGCTGATCTGTTGAGACACTGCACGAGGGCAGAGTCAGTAGCTACGTTTACATGCGCCAAATTTCCCCAATCTGATTAAAATCTTGGTCGATCGGAATTCCCAAATCCCTGTTTACATGGACACTAACTGAAATGATCTGATCATGCCATGAGTACACATGCACCAAGCACTCGATCAGGTTAAATGAGTTGAGCATGCGCACAGCGAGTTGTCTTTCCGGGGGAAGAAAAAAAAGTACGTCCTTTCTCCCGCCCCATCGTGTGCTCGATCTGACTCACGTTATCCCCAATATGGACCTTCTGCGGGTGATTACCGTTATGTTTGGGTTTTTACTGGTCGCATTAACCAAGCTAGAGGCTGAATACATATTACTACTGCTCCTCCGCCACAGGAGAGGAGAGCAGGATGACATGATGACTGCACCAGCAGACCACTTCTGTTTACTTCCCGCTATGTTTCCTACTTGGGTCTGCGAAAGCGGAAAGACGTCACGCTGAAGTTGTACGCATGCGCAGTGGGCTCTTTTCACCCTTTCTTTCCGAATGGGTGTGTACATGCACGTCTATCCGAATGAAGATCGGACAAAACCACCCCTCTCGATCGGAAGTAAATTTCTTTCGGATCAGGCTGCATCGGATCAAAACATTCTGATTGACATGTTTACATGACGTCTTTTTTATCCGATTGGGCGTTTATTCCGATTAAATGTGCCCATGTAAACGTAGCTAATGTGTTAGTGTGAACTGATCAAACTCATCAATAAATAACTTTTCAAAATCTTTTTCTTTTTCCCATAACATCTCCTTAGAAAATTATCTTGGGTTGAAACTTCCAATGCCGTTATGAGTGAAACTTGTCCAGATGTCTGATATCAGCACAAATAGGTCAGTTTTCAGAAGGTCTGCTTAGATGATCATAACAGATAAAAGATCACAGAACATTTTCTCTTTGATTACTGGTACAGTGGTCGACGGTTATATGCACATCGCTTATATGCACAATACGCTTATATACACTTAAATGCACAAAAATTCATGTGTCATAGAGAATCCATACGCTTATATGCACAGCTCCGACGCATATATGCACAAAACATTAGGAGGTATACATGTTTCTCACTAAATCTTGCAGTTTCTCACTAGTTACTTGACCGTAAACCTCCGCTGGTGTTCTCACACACACTCTCGCTGTTAGGTGTGTGGAACTAGACTGCTCTGGTGTTTACGCATGCATGTCTCGCATGTCTGCCTGAAGCTGTCAGACGGTTGCCAAAAAATAATCACAGACTTCTTCAGTGTGAAATAGTGTCACGAGTAATGTTTTTTCTAGTTTTTAGTGTACGATCGTGAGTTCTTAATATCCGACATAGAAAACCATTCTGTTCTGTTACTAACTGTATGTCATGGTTCACGTTTTATAGGTCAGGACCCAAATGCAGGAGCAGACACGGGGTTGCAAGTAAAACGAGACTTTAATGAAAACAAAGGGAAAAAGCGCTGACTGGGCAGCCAGACTTACATGGGAGGAGATGAGAAGGATGAAGGCAGCAATGGATAATCCAAGCAAGCGAACAAAGGAGGCACAGAGAACAAACTAACATAACAAACAAACTAACACAATTCCCGAACGAAGACAAACTGAAGAAAACTCATTTAAATACCAACTGAACTAATTAAGTAACTCAAAACACATGGGACACTGAACTGAGGATGAACACACTGAGAAAGACTGACGATACAGGAAGTAAACAGGAAGACAGGAACAGAGGGACACCCTGAAGACACCAGACACACGGGGAAGGAAACAATAAGTACAACAGATGTCAAAATAAAAGTAGCGTCACATAGCATTACATTTTCCATTTTCAGGGTCCCTAGTGTTGATGGGGGGTGTTTTACAGCTCACTATGCTGGGTTCATGCAGCTGAGATTTAGAATTAAAGCTCTCCATCAGAACATTGTACATAAAGTACAGACCAAAAGTTTAGACACACCTTCTCATTCTCTTTGAATGAGGTGTGTCCAAACTTTTGGTCTGTACTGTACCTTGATTAATAAATGCACTGTAAGTTTAATTTTATGTCCACAATCAGAGTTATGCGCTTCCTCACAATGTTTGGCAAAGATTTGACACCATATAATGAGTCTGTGGTAAGAAACAGGTGCTGCAGATAGCGGTAATGAGCTGTGAGCAGGTGACTGGAATTAAACTAAACGAACAGTGAATGGTGCAATGAGAGGGTGACACACCAAGTAGAAGCAAGACTAGATAAAAAAATTGCTACCAGTTAGAGACAAAAACACAAAAAGGAAGGCAGGTTTAAAAAGTTAGAACACAAAACTCTAAGATCCAAAGAAAAATAAAAAATACTGTATTATTCCCTGCAGGGAAATTAAGTGTTGTTGTAGCTCAGTTCATCTTCAGGGAGCCATTGTAGAGGGTTCTAGCTGTGGACAGGAAGGATCTCCTCTAGCAGTTTGTGTTGCAGTGGATCTGAAGAAGCCTTTGGCTGATGACACTCTGTTGTTGATTTACTGTGTTGTGAAGAGGATTATGATTTTCATTTTCCAAACCATCCTCCTTTGGACAATCAGCTCAAGAGACCCCAGAACAGAACCAGCCCTCCTTATCAATATGTTCAACCTCTTTATGTCACTTCCTCTGATTCTGCTCCCCCAACAGGTGACTGCAGATGTGATCAGCTGACAAACTCCTCTGACGCTCCTCTTCAAATATCTGTCTGCCCGTATTGTTTGAAAGCCAGACTGAGACACACTGGGGTCCAGGATATGCTCCTTTAGCCATGTCTCAGTAAAACACACGATGCTGCATTCCCAATACTCTGGCTGGGTCTTCAACGGGCAGGCGGCATAGTCTAGCGGAAGGGCGATTGCCTTTCAGTCAAAAGATGGCGGGTTTGATCCCTGGTGCCGGCAAGCTGCGTTGAAATATCCTTGGGCAAGATACTAAACCCGCCGTTGCCTCGGGGCGGCCGTAGTCTGTCGGGAAGGAGGTCACATGTCAAAGTATCCTTGGGCAAGATACTGAACCCCGCAACTGTCCCCCGGGTGCTGTTCAAGATGGCTGCCCTCTGCTCCTCACCGTAATGCAGAGCCAAATTTCCCCACGAGGTATTAATATAGGAAAGAAGTTTAGAGTTCAAGTTCAGCCATTTTGTTAGCAAGAGATCTCACATTTGTCTGAATAAAGTGAAAGTTTCTCTCTCTTCAGTTTTCTCCTGCCCTGCATCCACGTCTTCCTCATTTTAGCTCATCAGAGATCCGGGGTTTCAATTTGAGGATTATTTGAGCCTTAGAAATGTCCATTAGCTGCTCTTTCCTGTAAACAAGTCTCTCGTTGCCATGGTTACGCTTCATAAAAAGTGGCAAAAAAGTAACAATTCAAGTAAAACTCAGTCAGCACAGCATCCAATTCAGAATAAATATTAACTCAAAAATAATATTTCCAGAGGAAAAAAACTAGCAAGAAATACTAAAAAAAAAAAATGCAAGCAATGTCACAGAGCTACCACCATGTGTAGCGCTATTCCGGAATGATCACATCAAGAAGCTTCCTGTCAAATAACTTCTAAGCTCAGGAAGCTTTAGTTTTATTATGGACTCTAAAAAAATGGAAGAAAGTTGAAAGTGAATCTAAAGAGGTATTAAGAAATGGATCTTCAATGTTTACACTCCAACATAAATAAGGGACACCAATACAGAGAAGACAGCACAGGTACTTATAAAAGGTCAGTGGGACTTCAAACAAGAATATGACTCTCAAAAATACAGAAAACTATACAATGTTTATACCAATGACATTTCACTTCATAACACAAATTATTTCTGAGAAGTAAGGTTTCCACAAGGAGTCAGTAGCACAATTATCACTAGCTGTCTACTGTGAGAAGTGTGACTGTTAGACCTGTGATAATACAAGCAGTGACATGTACAAATGACCCCACAAGGGCAAATGCACTCCTCAAGATTTACTTAAACACAGGCAATGATGATAAAAGGAATATGAAAAAAGATAAAACAACAGGCTTGTGTGATGAGGAAATTTCCTTAGTAGCTTGATGCGTTTCATCTTCATTATCAACAAGTTACCTGTTGATTAAACACTCAGAGGGATTCTGCAGAGACTCTGAGGTGATTCCTTCTATTTGTAAAAGAGATCAGTTAAAGTCCTCTATCAAAGCGCATTCAATGTCACAAAGCCTTTGGCTTTAACATGCAACACACTTTAATAAAGTCATCATTTAGCTTTACTGCCTGGAAGTGAATGACAGAATTACAAAAAAGCAGTGGGAAATTTTATATTACAGGCATGAGAATTAAACATTAAATTGAATCATTTTGAACTGAACTGAATCAAATCTGGAGCTTGTAATCTGATGGGTATCTTTGAAAGCCTTGAAATAATGTGTGTGGGAAAAGAATTAATATCAAATATTTTATGATGCAATAGTCATTGAAATAATGAAAGCATACAGCTAGTATCTTTCAGTAGATGTCTAGGTGTTAATACTTTAAAAAGAAATAATAGTGATAATAACAGCAAGATTCCAAAATTGTCGCATTGTCATTAACAGTCAAATAAATAAACACATCTACAGGACAACAGCATCTATTATTAAAGACAACTTAGCTGATTTCCACGCTAATACACAATTTCAGCAAAAAATGCACAACAACTTTGTAACTATTGTAAATGATCATTATTGAACTGCATAATGTTTAAATCAAACAACAAAAAAGACAGTAATCCCTGTTATATATACACTTTTACCAACAGATAGTGGCACAACTATGTTTTCAGAGATGTTTGCAAATCCATGTGTGGGTTCCTTTACTCAACACTCTAGACACTATTCTATTCACTCTATAATCTGTTTCAAAAGATATATCATACAAAACTGTAATAAAACTCAAACATTACTAATATAGAAGGTCTCCTGTCAAAGGTCATTTTTTCATCTACAGTATTGTTTTTAAAATTACAGTACAAGATCAAGTGCATGCATTTAAAAAATTTTCCATAAAATGATGCAAATACAATTCAATAATTCATAAATATATAATACACTATAAATCATGCTTGAAGCCTGACTGCTCTCACAAAAAGTTGATTTATTTACTGATAATTTTTGTTAATTCTTTAATATGTTAATATTATATGTTTAAAAATGTCACCATGGTAGTTGCCTTGACCGTGAAAATATATGATGGCATTAACACCTAAATGTGATCATTAGTGATCTGTTTACTTCAATGTTAATGTCCCTGTTAAGAGTACTGTGTTCTTATTGCTGCGTATCGGTGAGAGAAAATGTCTGCTTCCAACTAATTCACCTGGAGCTGCTTCTTTTGAACTTCAGCTTTCATACTGCCCGCTACCACAAATACATAGAACAAGGACTCAGCTTTTACAAAGGCAGCTTTGGCATGCGTCAAAAGTTCTTAACAAGATACTTTACCTGCCAGGCATCCCAAAAATGTCTGAAAAAGCAGCAGTTTCCGTAGCAACATCATCTTCAAATTCTCATGTCCAATCATAAATATACGGAATTTGATTAGCACTTCTGTCCTTTTCGCAATCCTGTAAAAAAAGGAGAGAATATAAGTTTGTGTGTATATATTCACACATAATGAGCGGAAAACACGAATAATGCTGAAGGTGAAAAAAATCAAATGCTTGCCAAAATAATAACTAAAAAAATGTGCTAGAAACAAAATAAAGTGTAACTATCGAATATTTTTATGTTTCATAACTGCTATGTTTTTAAGTCTGTTCAATTTTTTAAAGAGGCCCTTCCATTAAAAACGTTTTTTCTAAGGTTTCTGTTGAAAATTTTAGCTCCACAGGTGTTCTTACCTTCATACTGGGTGTGAAAACAGGTCAACAACTTCTCTTAACTATGCATGTGGCAATAAAACCCGAGTTCTCCCGAGTTTGAACAGCTTGTATTTGTTACGTAACAACTCATTTGCTCGTTAGTATTCACAGACCCGGAGCCAGGACAATTTAGATGGGGGGGCAGCAGTTTATTTTGGGGGCACAATTTTTATTTAACCCGTTAGCGTTTTGACCTCCTTTTGTCAGGGTCTGTGAGCTGCGGTGGTGTGTCTGTGTTTTGTGTGTCAAGTGAGTCATCTTCCCAGATCTAGGATCTATGCTGGAGAGTTGAAGCAGGCAATTACGCACGGCTGGAGGACATTCTGGTTGATGAGGAGAGGCAGCGTTTTTAAGCTACGGCCTGACGATCATTCATCGCCTGGTTGTAAACCTAAGTGGTAACTACAGCGCCACTCTTTTGAGTCTCCTTGAGTAAACATTCTTAGAAGTATTTTTGTAGATTTCTATAGCACTACATTTTTGTAACCTGTTCATCCCCAGGATTACATCAACGCTGCTGCTCACTCTGTGCTTGTGTTCCTGAGTCTCATCATCCCTGGCCTCATCAACCTGTGCCCCAGCACCATCCACCTGCCTGTCCGCTCTCTGGCACCTGCTCACTCGACGCACCTCCCTGGATCACTCAGCACCATCGCCTCACTGCAACTGTCTCCCCCTTGCCCCCTTGCATCATCCTGCCTCACCGTGAGTTCTCTTAACCATCTATGCACATTCCCCTGTTGCACCTCTAGACTCCCACTAACTGTTCCTCTCTCCCGCAGAACCAGATCTCTCAAGTTCCAGCACGTGTGAGTCTGCATGTGGGTCAAACACCTGCCTGAGTCCATGACACCTGTTGGCAGTGTGTGTTACATATTTCTGGGCCAAAACTGCCCTTTTTGACACTCTATGTCCATATTACTCATTTATATTTAAAAAGGGACTGGCTGAGGAAGGTTCTGGAGTTTTTCTGAACCATCACTCTGTTCTAGATCAGTGGTCAGAACGTTTGTTTTTGTTCTCCAAAAGGAGCTGTGGTTGAACTACTGTCAAGACCCTGCTGTGTACCTGCTTTGTGTGTGTGAGTGAGCCATTTTCCTCGATAGAAGATCTTTGGTTATATTGCGCTGATTTGGAGGGAAATGAACAGACGTAGCGAAACAACCGTTTTTTGTAAAGAGTTTCTCGCAATCCAGTTAATAACAACAAACAGAAAACACAACAACAAGCCCTGCTTCTTCCATGTTGATTCTATTTGATATTTTATCTGTGACACTACTCCCTGCTGAAACTGACCTGATGCACTCCGAAAGAAAAATAATGTAATGTAACTCACCATCACAGAGCAATCATCTCGAACAAAAACAATCCTTTTCATCCTACAGACCTATTTCGCTTTTACCACAATTCTCCAAAATTTTGGAAAAATTATTTGTAAATTGGCTTGACAGTTTTATTAATAAATATAACCTGTTAAGTGAACATCAGTATGGCTTTCTATCAAACCGATCCACTACAACTGCAATCATGGCTCTTGTGGAAAACATAGCTACAGCGATAGACAACAGTGAATATGTGGTAGGCGTTTTTATTGACTTGAGCAAGCCTTTGACACCATAAACCATATTAGAGTATTAAAAAAATTGAAAGATTTGGTGTTAGGGGACCTGCATATGCCTGGCTGAAAAGCTGTCTTAGCAAAAGGTATCAATATGTACATACAGTGGGGCAAAAAAGTATTTAGTCAGCCACCAATTGTGTAAGTTCTCCCACTTAAAAAGATCAGAGAGGCCTGTAATTTTCATCATAGGTATACCTCAACTATGAGAGACAAAATGAGGAAAAAATCCAGAAAATCACATTTTCTGATTTTTAAAGAATTGATTTGCAAATTATGGTGGAAAATAAGTATTTGGTCACCTACAAACAAGTAAGATTTCTGGCTTTCACAGACCTGTAACTTCTTTAAGAGGCTCCTCGGTCCTCCACTCGTTACCTGAATTAATGGCACCTGTGTGAACTCGTTATCAGTATAAAAGACACCTGTCCACAACCTCAAACAGTCACGCTCGAAACTCCACTATGGCCAAGACCAAAGAGCTGTCAAAGGACACCAGAAACAAAATTGTAGACCTTCACCAGGCTGGGAAGACTGAAACTGCAATAGGTAAGCAGCTTGGTGTGAAGAAATCAACTGTGGGAGCAATTATTAGAAACTGGAAGACATACAAGACCACTGATAATCTCCCTCGATCTGGGGCTCCACGCAAGATCTCACCCCGTGGGGTCAAAATGATCAGAAGAACGGTGAGCAAAAATCCCAGAACCACACGGAGGGACCTAGTGAATGACCTGCAGAGAGCTGGGACCAAAGTAACAAAGGCTACCATCAGTAACACACTACGCCGCCAGGGACTCAAATCCTGCAGTGCCAGACGTGTCCCCCTGCTGAAGCCAGGACACGTCCAGGCCCGTCTGCGGTTTGCTAGAGAGCATTTGGATGATCCAGAAGAGGATTGGGAGAACATCGTATGGTCAGATGAAACCAAAATAGAACTGTTTGGTAGAAACTCAACTTGCCGTGTTTGGAGGGGAAAGAATGCTGAGTTGGATCCAAAGAACACCATACCTACTGTAAAGCATGGGGGTGGAAACATCATGCTTTGGGGCTGTTTTTCTGCAAGGGGACCAGGACGACTGATCCGTGTACAGGAAAGAATGAATGGGGCCATGTATCGTAAGATTTTGAGTGAAAACCTCCTTCCATCAGCAAGGGCATTGAAAATGAGACGTGGCTGGGTCTTTCAGCATGACAATGATCCCAAACACACCGCCCGGGCAACGAAGGAGTGGCTTCGTAAGAAGCATTTTTAAGGTCCTGGAGTGGCCTAGCCAGTCTCCAGATCTCAACCCCATAGAAAATCTCTGGAGGGAGTTGAAAGTCCGTGTGGCCCAGCGTCAGCCCCAAAACATCACTGCTCTAGAGGAGATCTGCATGGAGGAATGGGCCAAAATACCAGCAACAGTGTGTGAAAACCTTGTGAAGACTTACAGAAAACGTTTGACCTCTGTCATTGCCACCAAAGGCTATATAACAAAGTATTGAGATTAACTTTTGTTATTGACCAAATACTTATTTTCCACCATAATTTGCAAATAAATTCTTTAAAAATCAGACAATGTGATTTTCTGGATTTTTTTCCTCATTGTGTCTCTCATAGTTGAGGTATACCTATGATGAAAATTACAGGCCTCTCTGATCTTTTTAAGTGGGAAAACTTACACAATTGGTGGCTGACTAAATACTTTTTTGCCCCACTGTATTCATAATGTTAACTCCGGGAAAATAACTAATCACACATGGAGTTCCTCAAGGCTCAATTATTGGTCAAAAATTGTTTATGATTTATGTCAATGATCTTTTTGAAGTTTTGGAAAATGTAAAATGCATATTATATGCAGATGATACTAGCCTGTACAGCTCTGGAAAGGACCTGACACAGCTCCTTCCTTCAGTAGAAGATGAGCTTTCGGCCCTAAAAAAGTGGTTTGGTCTAAATAAACTTTCAATGAATCTTAGTAAAACAAAATACATTATTTCTGGAAATAGAAGAATCAGCCATCATACAACCTTAAAAATTAATAATACTGAAATTGAACGGGTTTTTGGAAATAAATTTTTAGGCATCACCATCGATGGGAAACTTGAATGGAAATCTTATAAAGTGCATTAAAAATAAAATTAGCTAAACCATTGCTGTAATTGGTAAAATAAAAACAGTACTTGATGAAAAATCTCTTTCATTACTGTATAATTCCCTCATATTTCCTCACCTAAATTATGGCTTGAAAGAATGGGGGAACAATTACAATTGTCCATCCGATTTTCTTACTCCAAAAAAAGGCAATAAGAGTCATCTCTAAAGCAGCAACAAACAAATTGTTTGTAGAGTTAAAACTATTGAAAATCCATGATCTTGTTGACCTTAACACATTGATTTTAGTATATAAGGCATATAATAATCTCCTTCCTCGCAATGTCCAGGAACTTTTTGAACAAAGGAAGAGTACGTATAACCTCAGAGGAACTAGCGTATTTAAAAAAGTAAAAATTAGAACAAATAAAAAAGATGTGTTTCTGTAAGAGGTGTTAATCTTTGGAATGATTTGGAAAATCATTTGAAACAGGCCAAAACTGTTGAAATGTTTAAAAATATGTATAAATTAAGTAAAATTCACAAATATATAGTTCAGGATGAATAATGTTAGAAATTAATTAACAGAGTTTGAAATAGATCCTTAGTAGATGTGATGAATTAAATAACGACATGGTTTATGTGAAAATAAATTAATACTTTTTGAGATATTGATATCTACTGTATGTTTAAATCAATAATAAATATTTCCTAACGTCTCTTTTGTTTGATACCAGATAGCTTATTGTAAAAGTTTGTTTGTTTCTCGTATGGTAAGTCTGTAAATTGGGTTAGGCATTATAAGTATATACTTCAGCCTAAACCCTTTCGGTCCGGTTGTATATGAGTTGTAAATGTATAAAGCAATGTAATGACCTAATAAACTTCACTTCACTTTTACATCCAGTTAATGTACTCCAACACAGTAGTCTTCCTCAATCCAATTCTCCCACTAAAAACCTTTGTAAATTCCTTGTGTGTATTTCTCCAAATGTTTACATCATGACTACCAGTTAGCACGCGATTCTTCTTCTTGATAATCATTCACAACTAGGAATTAGTGCGTTACTGCCACCAACTTGCTTGAGGTGAAGAATGTCATTCAAATGACGGTGGTGGTCGGGTCGTGACGAGTTTTACCCACAATGCACTTAGAGCCGATATTGGTGATTCAGTTGTAAATTTGCTGTAAAATTTTTGTAAATCATAACGCTACATGTGAGAGTGAAAATAAAGACAGTCATGCAGCACAACATTTTATTTAATATTTTACACCTACTACATCACTAAAGTCAGTCGTTCTTCTAAAGTGTTTGGCAACCATGACTCAAACCTGACTGGGTAACGGATATAAACTCTGCATAGATCTGCATTGAGAATGACAAACTGATCTCAACCTCCATGTTCTGGTATTCAGTTGTTAAACAGCCAGCTTGCTTGCCTATAGCTTTTCTCTAATACACATGAATGTGGATGAGCTATGACTCTAACATCACACTTCTGAGCTGGGCCCATCGTGGACAAACCTGATGCGTGAATGGGTGGGCCCGGCCCGTCCATGACGCCGGGCCTGAGCATTCATCAGCTCCCGCAGTTGAAACCATGCCTAGCATGCAGCTGGCTAAAAGCTGTAGCATAACCCCTCCTTTCCACCGGATGCATCAGCAGCACGTTACTGAAGCAGCACGTCTTGCTCGTGTATTCTGCTGCTCGGTCCTTTCCACCAGGTGCGTATCAGATGCGTAGCAGCAGTGAAGCAACCCTCATTGAAAGAGCACGAAGTCATGCGAGATTAGCAAAAACACGCGTGACTTCGTCAGTATACACAACAACAAGCAGAAAAAAACTACAACATGACTCCAAAAGGTTTGTGTTTTATTTTCTGTCCGTTTTATGTAAAGATGAAGGGGATTTAAAGATCCAAAGGGCTCCCTCTGAGTGTATTTCGGTTTTGGAAAAGTTTACAGCGGGGGTCTGCAAAACCCAGTAGTGGAGTGCCATTGTTCAGCAATTGTCTCTGCTTCACCACACCTCAATCAAACAAGGTTGTGAGAAACTGTTTTTCAACCTCAATCTTCAAGCCAGGCGTCTTCCCCTTTCCAAAATGTCGAACTTGTGGCGCATTTCAGACGCGTAGCGCATAAAAAATAGAACCGGCGCATATGTGCCGTGAGATGTCGCTCCTGAGACACGTTCGACTCGTGCTGCTGACGGATGCGGTGGAAAGGGTTCTATTGACTACAGCGGTATGTATCAGCTGCGTATGACGTGCTGCTGCAGTAATGTGCTGCTGACGCGTCCGGTGGAAAGGAGGGGTAAGACGTATCAAACCAGAAGAGACTACGTGCACTGTTGCCATACACAGCGGGGCAGGAAACAGTATGCCTTGCTCTCATAGGCTAGATTGTTGGCCAATCTGAGTCCAGCAAATTAGAATGATGAATATTAATGAGTTACAGCCCGAAGCCGGACGAAGCGAACCGAATCTTGACACAGATAGATTGAAACAGCTGTAAATCAGTGTTTCCTAACGTCTTTTTTTAAATATAAAATGTTTCATATTACAAGTTAACACTTAAGAAATAACCACAATTTCTTAAAATTTGTTTAAAATGGTCTCTTTAAAAACCTTTGGTTGAAAATAAGGGTCTGAACGTACAGTAAATTAAGAGCTTTGCCTTTTTTTGCTTAGCCACTACAAAGGGCTGAAAATTCAAAAGTCCACACACTAAAGGATTATGAAGGAACCTCAGAGTATTTCAGATGATGAACAAAAAACACATTTGCTCTTTGCCGTCTGTTCTTTCCTAAAAATGACCTTGATGCCATGTTTCTTGAAAAGGCTTCTTTTTAAAGAAATCAGTATATGCACCAATCATGGGGTAATTCTCACTCCATTGCAGTGCTCCGTCACTAATTGTACTAATTCTACTTAACATTGTGATAATATATATTTTTTCTGCCTTTAGATTATTTGATAGTTAAATCAGTTAAACAATTTTGTCTCCACTTCTTCCATTTGTGAAATTAAAAAAGATTATACTTAGATGACAGAACACTTTCTTTTTACTCAGGCTTTTGAGGAGAGCTCTACTACTGTGGTAAAAAAAATAAGACCAAGCTAATGATTAATCTCTCTGACTGAATCCTTGTAAAATGTAGTAAATCTGTGTTTTTTCTAATCTTGTATAACCCTTTAGTTCCGGTCTTGTCAAGTCTGATTAAATGTCTGTGGAACAGATCACTCATATCTCTGGAGCTGCTTCTTCTTCACATGTAGCCTTTAACATCCCAGATCACTGTTCATGAGTAACACAAACTGAACCAGATTATAACTAACAGTGACGTTTACCGTTTCCATGTTTGTAAAGCTGAAAAGCCACAGTAATTTCAGTATATGGTTTAGTCACATGGGATAAAACTTCATAAATGCTAATATTGATGTAATACACAAAAATAGATTTAGATTATGTTAGATAACAGCTAAGACACTCAATGTCAACAAAAGAACCACAATTTACTTTCACCAATTATGTGAAACTTCTGATAAAGCCTCTGATAAAAACGTGCCTGAAAAGTAAACTCAAGTTTGTTAAACTGTTTTGTTTTTGTTGTTTGATTTTTAATCTTGTCCCATCCGGTGCAGCCTCGGGACAGATTCCCCCACCCATGGTGAGGTGGTCAGAAGATAAACGACCAAATCCTCGTGGATTATCGGATTGAAAGGGAGGGTCAATGCCGGCAGGATTACCGAACATCTGCACCAAGAAACGCGCTCACACGCAGATTACTTTACCTCCACCATGATAGTCCCACAACAAAGTAGATACGGGCAAATGGGATCAGCACGCGCGGAAATTCTGAGAGTGGCAATCCCGCATCTGCTGTCTCTCTTCCTCTTAATCCCAAAGTTTAAATGTAATCTGGGAAAAATTGGGATGTTCTGAGCTTGTTTTGTTTTCTGAGACACTCACAGCTGAGATCTTGGAGATTTTAAACAATGACCATTAAAAACATCGTTAATCACAATAAAAATACTCGAATAATTCTTACCTGATGTGCGCAGCAGTTGCCTTCTTCATAGAAAACCCACTCAAAGATTATTCCGTATTTTCGCCACTAAACAAAACTGTTGCCACATAAATCACCCTGGGTTTAAGCTTAAAGGAAAAGTCTAAAAAAATAATTAAAGAGAAAAGAAAAAGAGTGTTCCCCTTCAGACTTTTGCTCAGAAAAATGCTGCTGCCGTTTATTTCTTCTTCTCCTTCCCGAGCTGTGCTGCCGTGCCACTACTTGATATCCGTGCACGTCTCTTTGCCTCCTTTGCGTCTCTGCTGGTGTCAATGGCACATGTCGCTTGCGGCGCAACGTCTCGCAGGTGATATTAGTACATGAAGGTAAAGCCTCGATGTGCTCACTCGCTCCGACGCATCAGTTCATCCTCCCTCACTCACTCCGTCTCACATCGAGTCATGCTGGAGCGCAGCGCGGAGCAGGTCAAAATGCATGGAAACGCGGTGGTAGGAGAAAAAAAAACGAGGAAGAGCAAAAGCGAGATTGCTGTCTTGTCTATTTTCCTGAGCGAGCAGCCTTCTGACTGTTCCGGCGGCTATCCAAGCGGAACAGGCTCCTTCCTCCCCCTCCTCCTCCTGCTACCACTTCTTCAGCACCTCTTACCTCTCATTGTCCTCCTTCCGCTGCCGCTGGGATCTTCTCCTATGGCCCAAATACCTGTCGACTTGTGGTAAACAACAGCAATTTATTCTCAACAGTAATAACATCTACTATAAACAGAACAGTTCAATTAAGGACATTAAAGAAATAAATTATGCGAAAATAGTTTGAACCAGAGGCTCACCTTCTTATTAACAGGTATTAAACACATCTGGAAATTCATGGGTTACTGTTGTTGCTGCACCTTACAAAAGGTGCAGATTATCAAAAGTTACGTGGCTTCAGATGAAGTATAAAACCCTGAAAATGTTGACTGAGTTAACCTTGGTTGGAAATGAAAATTAAAATGTTTGGAAAACAATCTGATGGAACACAAATATGGGCTGATATTTGTGCCATGAGAAATTGAATTTGAATATGTTTGAATATGAATTGCTCAAACGGAATTTGAATTGCTCCAGTTGAATAAATGCTTTTAAAAGCGGAATCCAAATGAGCAAAATTTGAACTCAAATTTGTTAATTTAGAAATCAGTTTAATTAAATTGAAATTGAATGTGAGGATTTGAAACTGAATCTGAAACTGTATTTTATCCTATAAATTCAGCACTTTCGGTTTCACTCCTTAACTTTTGACTTTAGTTCTACGATTAATTTCTATTGTAAAGTTCACATTTTGGGTCACACATCCGGGTCCTCCTGAAAGCCAAAGAGTAATTGAGCACATATTGACAAAACTTCATTTTACTTCAGTAAAACTTCTTTGACGACTTCCTCAGGTGAATCGCAGGAGGGCAAATCAAATTGCCAGATGTCATTCGCCATGTCAAATGACCCGCACCTAAAATCTCAGGTTTGTATTGTAATTACTAGATGTATGACAAGAAGAATCATATAAACAATCAATAGCCATCTGTAACAGTTAATATATATCACCCATTATCCCAACTCCTTCGCCAACTGCATATCTTTAACTAAAGCTACCAGTTAGTCTACTCTGGGTTGGCTCGCTATCATCAAATAAATTACGATTTGCCTCAATCACTGTGTCAAACTACTGTCAATAGTTTCAACGAATAACTCAGATTTATTTTCAAAGTTATTTTGTAATATGTTTGACAGGTAAACAATTCAGAAGTTATCAGATCAGAAAGTTATCTCCTAGCCTCAATAACAGATACTACCCCTGCCACGCTATGGCCCAGTACTCAGACTGCACAAGAGCCTCTATTGTAGGCTACCTACATAAAGCATGCATAATTAAAGAGGTACTTGATGCATACAAAAGAACTGTTCAGTGTTTCCCCTAGTATTTCAGGTAGCGGGGGGGGGGGTTGTCTCTTGTTGTGAGAGGCTTTTTTGCAGACTTTTGCATCCCCATTGCTTTGCATAGACTAACCTCCCTGTTCACTGACTGGAAATTGGTTATTAAAAAACAATAAAACCTAAAATAAAGAAAATATAGACTTGCTGCAAAAGATTTACTGACTAAATGTTTAAACTGTTTCAATAATCACATTACATACATTATATACAGGCATATTCTATCTGCAATGGATACATTACTGATTTGTTCAGTAATAACTTACCAACTGGACTGATGAGTAAACAGTCTGATCTGGACCAAGAACACCGTTAATTACTACCAACAGTTCCAATATAAAAAATGTCAGTGTTTCATGCAAATGATGGTTTTTAAACCTTTTAAATTGTCAGTTTGGCATTTCATGGTTATTTACATAGAATTTTGTGGCAATACAAACACACAGAGACAGAGAGAGAGAGATGCACGGCTGCCTCTTCTTTCTCTTTCTTTCTCAGTGGAACTTAATCAATAAATTTGCTCAGAAAAAACACCTCACAAATCTTTTTTCTTCTTCACTTCAGATGTTTACACAGTGAAAGTAACGTTACATTTAACGGTTCGCATTTACAGAAACTGGCAGGTCCGCTGACACACAGATGCATATATTTGACCTTTTTGAGCACTAAATGCTGGGAGGCAGAAGGCAGGGAGGAGGAGGCGGGATGTTACGCTGTGGGTTTGGTATTCTCCGCTTTTCTACACTGACTGATTGAAACTGCTGCATGATGTTGTCAGATACGAGTAGGCTACTACACTTGTCGTGCATTTGCCACAAAACGGACATGTCCGCAGCTTTTTGCGTAGTTTAGAGCAACGAGTCATACCAGCGCTGCTCTAACTTCACCTTGCCTTTAGGCTAAAACTTAAGAGGAGTAATTATGTCCTTATGCCCCGCCTCCTTGCTGCCTGCATACTGTGTTCACGTAAAACAACAGAGACGCTAACGCTGCTGCTTCTGGAAGCAGCGGAAAAATAAATAAATCTCGGCATTTTGCAGCCGTGGCGCTGGAATTTCTGCCATGGTGCAGCACCATGATGAGGCCAATGTAGGGGAAACACTGTTGTATGAAAGTAAAGTGAGTACTGGCAAGCAAAAAGAGGCAAGTGTTCATATTCTGATCTTTGTTACAAAGGATGCTGTTTCTTTTATTAAAAGTAAAGTAACAGGTCTTTGATGTCAGTTTAACATTTTGATTGAACTCAAGGTTTTACATTGTTGTGCTTACCAGGCTGATGCTGAGTTCAATGAGAAGGGCTCCAGCAAAGAACAGGTGGAAATGAGCATCATAAACTATCTTTTTTATTTTTATTTTTGGCTACAGCTCAGCTAAAGAGAACCAGAGGAGATTCCTGTTGGTATATCATGCTGTATCTGATAAGCCTTTGGATTCTCAAACCCATTGCTTTCAACAGGAGACAGAGGAGAGAACAAGAGAGAGAGAGAAAAAAAAAAAGAAAGGGTAAACAATAGAAAAAAATATATGATGAAATATGGAGAGAAAACACAAAAGACTCAAAGTATCTGCTTCAACACCTGCGAAGACACAAAAACAAGAACAGAGAGAACAAGGCAACAGCAAACATTTATGCTAAAAGAAAAAAAAGAAAAGAAAAAATGATAATTTGACATAAAGTCACACCTAACTGACCTTTTTGAACACTGTGCTTTAGTGATGTCATAGCCAGATTTAATATTTGCAAACAGCTGAGTGGACTAGTCAGTGAATACCTGAGTGAACACCTGAGTGCAGTGACGTGCTTGTGATTGCGTAATTTCAACACTGAATAAAAATTTTTAAAAATTAAAAAATCCTCACCTACATCCCACATGCCCTAAAGTGGACCACGGGAGACCGAGGCCCAGGACACCTAAGGACCCCCCAGAGGCAGAGAAGTACCCGGGAGAACAGCGCAGGGCGAACCACGACTCCACCAGACAAGAGCAGCAATGACCACCAGAGCGGCCGCCCCACAACCACAGTGCAGTGAACTCCAGGGGGCCGTAGTGACGAGCCCAGTTGCCGGCTGGTTGCCCCCGCCGGCAACCAGCCACACCCGGAAAGACCGAGACACAGATCAGGAGATCTCAGGGCTCCCGCCCCCAACAGGGACCCAACCCATCCAGGAGGGTCCAGGCCCCATCAAGCAGCCGCCGGGAGCAAGCCAGCACATACCCAGGAGCCAAGACCCGAATCCCAAGGGCCACCATTGTGCCATCCAGCCGGGGCGCCACCCAGAAGGGGCAGCCCAACAAGGAGGGAGAGGCAGCCTCCCTGTAGAGAAGTCAAGGGTGCCACAAGAGAGAGGAACCCAAAGCCCAACCTGGCAGACAGACAAGAACATACATTCATACACATACACACATTCCCACCCTCATACACACTCACATACTCTCACACCCATGCAGACAAAAACAGGAATAGACAATAGACACTCACATCTGCTCCCCATACATACTCTACACTCCCAGATATACGCACCATTACCCAAGAAAGGCAACCAGTCCCAGAACCAGGAGCACCATAAACTAGCTTCAAGACTTCTTGTAAGAGCTAGAATCATGTACATAACTGCTCATATAGTTTTCCAACCACGTGTTTAGTTTATTGAGTTTCATGTACAGTAGTTTACACTATCCATGCTTGTAAACTTTTGTCAAATGTTACATTTCAAAATTATATCTTTGTGCAGTTACACATAAACAGTGTCTAATCTTTTATTTAAATGACCTTTCTTATAAAAGGTGAAAAGCCAGAGGTGGGTGACAGTCCAGTTCCCCTCTCCCCAGGTACATTCTTACAGTTGCTCAAAGGACAAGGCCATGTTCCTGTTCTGACAGAAGAGAACCGAGTCTCTGCATTTCAACCACACCTGTCATATTCAATACAGTGTCCACGCAGTTTGCTACCCACCAGTTACAGCTTGTAGTAATACATTCAGACTGGCTGTAGCATACGCAAACATGATGAGTTTAAAGCATGTGATGACACAGACTTTCTATCATGGGCAGGCAGTTCATCATGTTTAGGAGGATGATCATTGAAATGTAAATAAAATTTACAAGTTAAAAAAGAAACAATTTACTAATTCATTTATTGTTATGGTTTAAAGAATGTTTATTGTTTGGCATTATATAAATTGGCTTTAAAGGAACTTAAGGCAGCTTTACAAAATCTGACTCAGTGCTGCCGCGACAGGTACTGTGGCTAACTGCAGCCACCAGCCAAGCCGGCACGGGAGCGCGCACAGACACTTTACAGACTGTTCGTCTTCACAGCACTGCACCGGGGAGGCTAACATACTTCACGTCAGGTCTCTCCACTCTGTTATTTGATTTGATCTCATCATTTTCATACTGTATCAGGCTCTAAACACGACCTATAATGTTTTCTCACCTGGTCACAAGGAAATGAGCCATGTCAGCATCCGTTTTCACTCCCAAATGCAGCTGAAGTTCCCTCCATGAACCGAACGCATATCCAATATTTACTGTATATGCACCACAGACACACAATAACACCACAAGGGATTCTTTTCACAATATGACCCCTTTAAAGAGGCCCTTACATTAAAAACTTTTTTTCTGAGGTTTCTGTTGAATATTTTAGCTGCACATGTGTTCTTACCTTCATAGTGGGTGTGAAAACAGGTCAACAATTTCTCTTTCAGTTTTTATCTCTCAAACTACGCAGGTGGCGATAACACCAAAGTTCTCCCAAGTTCGAATCGCCTGTATCTCTTTCGTCACAACTCCTTTGCTCGTTAGTATTCATCAGCTCCCGCAGATGAAACCACGCCTAGCATGCTGCTGGCTAAAAGCTGTAGCTTAAAACATATCAAACCGGAAGAAAGAATGTCTGCTGTTACCATGCGCAGCAGGCAGGAAACCGTATATCTTTCTCTCATAGGCTAGTTTGTTAGTCAGTTTGAGCCAAATTTGAATAATGAATATTAATGAGTTGCTGCCCAGAGCCTGACAAAACCATCTCAATCTTCATGCAGACAGAATGAAAGGTCTGTTAATCAGTATTTCCTGTGTTTACATTTTTTAGATATTAAAATATTTCATATTACTGGTTAATACTTAAGGAATAACCACAAAGTCATGAAAGTCTGTCATCTATTTGAGTTCCACTAACAACATAAACCTGATAGGATTCAACCAAGATTCAACATTATGGTGTGAAAGGAAGCTGTCCACTTAGGGTCTGATTTATCAATATTCCAAGTAAGGAGCGCAAAATTGCATGCGCTGCAAAAATTTTGCTCGTGTTCCTGATTTGCGGGTGATCTACTAAAACTGATTGCGCAATTGTTAACCGGCGCAAAAAGCAATATTCAAATGAGGAGTTTGATGGCGCTATTCTCTTGCGGGCGCAAGAAAGGCACAAACAGAAGATTAAATTCGAGCCATTGGAGCTTCAAATGTGAGCGGAAAAGGCAAAAAATATATTGCTGAGCCGCAGCACAGACATCTTCAGGCTCCACTCTGTGATGTTGTGAATGTTGTGCAACACACAGCAAACAACAGCGGTCAGAGCGACCTGGTGCGTAAAGTTCCCCTCCAGTGCGGTCCAAACCGAAACACCTGCAATGTCTCTCGTGCGTATGTGGGTCAGATTATATTGATCTTACTCCCCAGCAGTCGGGTTGAGTACGTGTGTTAGGAGATAGGGGTAAAGTGGGTCTGTGCCACCTTAGGAATAGATCATGAGCTTCTATTAGTTTCATAAATGTGTGGAATGATATTAACGGCACAATTAACGTAACACATGCACCCAGACCCATCTCCATATTCACCATCTCTCAACCTCGTGAATATAACACTGTTCCACAGAATGAAACAGTCGTGAGCCTTGATAATTTTCCACAACATTTACATCACAAGTGTTTGGAAAATTAATGTATCTGCTCGCGTAACACTGCATTCAAAGCCTGTGACACACACCAGACAATCTACAGAAGACGCAGCACTGTCACAGCGTGCTGGAATGATCCACGCGTCTGTCTGTGTCTTCTCCTCGCAACAATCACTGAAGTTATGTTTGCTCCGAGTTTAGACATGCTTTTCAAAGGCGGCAAAAATCTGCTCAAATTTGAAGCTGCAAACAGTTTCAGGTTTGATAAATCACACTGCACCTGGAACGCCCACTTATTTACATGTTCTCCTCCCAATATTTTGCGTCTTCTGACAAAAATGCCTTACCTGATCAACCAGGCCCTCACGTCCTTGACAGATTACTTTACAAAGACGTGAGGGCCTGGAGCTGAACCGCTGTCTCTCAATTTCGAAGGCGGGCTTAGCCAGTTGAGAGAGAACCAATCACAGAAACCCGGAAGTGATGCAACATATGTGACGCAAAAGCGGATACACACGAGGCGGAACAAAAACAAAAGGTTTAGCGAGCGGAGCCGTAATGATAGCTACATGGTTAATGGAGGAGAAAAGACGAATATTAATGACAGTTGTCGCTTTTGTGTCAATAACTTGCGAATACGAGGTGTCATTGCACACTCGGTTCAGGTATTTTACCGTCCCAAGCAAACACAGAAGTAAACATTTCATCCACAGCCGAGTCCGCCATGTTGAATGCTGTTCTCTGGGTGGAAAACGCTGGTTCTGTGTTTTCAGGATGACGAACAACAAAGGTGATATGTAAATGGTCCGTCCTAAAATTTGACGTGGAAATGATTGGGTGGGGCTCCGGTGTCAGACCCTTCTGCATTTGAACACAATGCAGGAGGATCTGATGGCTCAGGCTAAGAAATGCCCACATTGCATTTCAATCAAGGGCAAAGGCGCAAAAATGACTTTGCACGTCTGACAGCAGGTTTAACAGGTGCAGTTTTGCCTGCGGCCGTCAGTAAATCACCCGTTGCCTGATTTTGCAGCTGCTGAATGGTTTGTGCCTGTTTTAACAACCGCAAACCTTTGACAAATCAGGACCTCAGTGTTCACAAAAACTGCTGTAGGTTTTCCATTGCATAATTTCTCGACTCCTTTTACCTTGGACTTTTTTTCCTTTCAGCGCAGATCACCTGTTAATCTGTTTATGGAAACCATTCACTGTTGGTGATAAATCATTAATCTTTTTGTAAAGTTCTGTAGTGACCCTGCTTTGATGTTCTGTTGCACGTTATGTTTGTAGCTGATGTCAGAGTTGTGTTTCTTTGGGTTTCTTGTTGTTGGTTTTTGGAATATGTTCTCCAGGGATTTCCTGTGCTTTTAGTTTCTAAGCTCTTCTTATGTTTCCTGGTATTCCCCCATTATCTGGTGTTTGTGTTTGTGTTTATAGTGAGTTAAGTCTTTCTTGTGATTTTATTTTGGTAGGCCCATTGATTGTCATGGGTTTATGTACTGGTTAATTAGGGGTTTTTGTGAGTTACTTTACCTTTCATGTGTGTTTGTCTGTTTCTCTGCTTATTTCTCATGCTTGGGTTTTTTATTATTAGGTCATCATTGTATTCCTTCTGTGTCTGTCTCCTGTTTCCCATAAAAACCCTAACATTTCGTCCTCAGCTCTGTTCCTAGTCTTCTCTCCCAAGCTGCTCCCATTCAGTCATCACCTGCCCTCTGTATACAGACATGGACAAAATTGTTAGTACCCTTTAGTCATTGAAAGATAAACTCACAGTGGTAACAGAAATAACTATAATCTGTCAAAAGTTGAAGTATCAGGTGCAGATGAAGTATCGGGTGCTGTAGACGTGTTGCATGATGGAATAGTTGAGTATAAACAATGGAAGCTTCTATCACGTTGTGTGTGAACGATGTCAAAATTAAGAGTAGGGGTAATTAAAACAAGCTCTCTTCAATCATTTCATGATATTATTAACTTATCCGTGAAAAAATACCTCAGAATAAAAAGATGAGCAGAAGTGCTTTGTGAACCGTTGCAGAGAAATATGCATCTAGTGTGAACAGGGGAGCAGCTGAGCTCACAGCTGAGCCCACCACTTCGCAGCACATCGCAGCACTTGGTAGCCAATGTGAACCAGGCTTAAGTTGTAAGACCTGGAGCAAGAACTTTATGGTAAAATAAAACAACACTAAATTAGACACAAAGTTTAGTTATATCCAGGGGTGCAAATAATATTTTTGGCCTGGTTCTCAGAAGAGAACATAGGGTTGTTGCTTGGTCCTCACATTTTTAAATGTGTCTTGCTGTGTCTCTTCCGAGCTCCTCTGCTTTGTTTTTGGTTTCATCAAGCTTCAAATTCAGTCTGTTTACTTTACCTGGCTCTATATTTGTTTCAATAAAAATCCTTTAATTGTTGAAAAAATCAAGAGAAACCAGTAAGATATATAAATATACTGGTAAAAAAAAAACCCTTCAGAGTTCAGGTTGGATTGTTTACAGGTTTGATTGTTCACTTTAATCTACATTTAACAGTTTGGTGTTGAAATTTATTAGTCAGCTGTTGGAGCTTCTGTCATTTACTGTAACTGTTTTTTGTTTTGAAATGATGAGGATGTTTGTAATGTGATGCAGTCAGATAAAAAGATACAGTGGACAGTTATGGGGCATTGACTGCATATTCCATAGTGCTTTGCGCGCATTCAAAATGGCGCAGATCACAGACAAATACGCTGATACTGTTGATTAAAACAGGTGGTTTTCTGTATTTTATAGCACAAAAAGGTAGTTCTACATGTCTGTGCCACGATGGTCTATTTGTCTTATTCAGTGAATTTTTTCAGTTTTGACGCGATGCAGAATCCTGCAGTCAGCTGCACTGATCTGACTGACTGAAAATCCGTCACACTGACAAACTGATACACAGAGACAGAGAGAGACGCAGCATCAGCTGATCAGCTGGAACTTCGGAGATCTGGCTGAGAAACATATCAGTCAAACAAAAGAAGTCAACGGGATTCTTCATTTATTTGACAATGAACCCGCCTCTGATTAACCTAAAAATTCACGCAGCTCAGCCAAACCAATGTTAAGTACGCAAACGCATGTTGCAACTTTTCATCTGGTGCGCATTTTATATTTTGACAGTGTGTGCGGACCTGCGGACCACTTATGTGCACCCCTGATTATATCATTATCTGAAAACAAAGACTTCAAAAGGCAATTCTCTCTCTCTCTAATCCACACACACACAAACATAGTTTGTGTACTAAGATGTAGATTTGTACATAAATCACACACAACTCTATAGGTTAATATTCTACATGTTCTAAGTCTTCCCTGAATGAAATAAATCATGTAATAATTTCTTATGTTAACCATTTGATCACTGTCTTCAGATACTATTCCATGAAGATGATTAGATGTTTTATCATTTTTAAATGTAATAATTTAACTACTTTCTAAAATTTCCAACTTTTTTCTTTCTTTTATTTTACATTTTGTGTTTTAATTCACTATAATAATTATTATTATTTTCATCATTATTATATACATCCCAAAACATGTTCATTGTTAATTTCACGGGTCATTATGACACATACTAGCCCTCCTCCCTCCTTAGATGAAATGTCTCTTATCATAAACATTTCAGCTGCTTCTTACCGGACTGACAGTCACTGAACTCTTCCTCAATCTGTCCGAGTCTCCTACTCCTCCGAATCAGTCTGGATCACTAACTGTCCTTCCTTCAGCAGCCCTGGACCTGCTGCTGCAGTCAAAATTGTGGTGGTAATTGCAATTATATCATAAAGTTTAGCAAATTTTACTGTGTTCTTTGTGGTATTTCAGTCCTTTTCCTTTTTTTTTTTGTTCTGCTTACACTTTTCTGGTTTATCCTTTTCTCATCAGTTCTCTCTAGCTTTGGTCTACTCAAAGAGTCAAGTTTGAAACCTTGGTTAAGAGGCAGGGGAAGGACAGACCTAAGAGGGCTAAGAGACTTTATTGGATTTGCCTACTGTCCTTCAAGAAAATCAACCAATGGGCTGTCACGGTCAATAAAAATGATTTATTAGTTACTTTTTTGGTTAAATTATGACAGTCCTGGTCCAAAAATGGGAATCAGACCATTGGGAATTGCCCAGTAAGCCAGATGACTAGTCAAATTTATGAATGTCACCCATCCTTTCCACTGGACGTGTAAGTGGTGTGTAACGTCAGTAAAGAGTAGTACACGGCTTATAGCCGCCATTAGAGTCAATGCTACCGTTTCCTCCGGGCGTGAAGCAGCGCGAATCTGTGTCCCTGCCTTTACGCAGCAGGTCTATTTTTTTACACGGTACGCTTCTAAAACGAGTAAACCTTAGTAGTTTAGTTTGGACCAGACCGGAAATCATGTGTTTGTGAAAAGTAAAATTCCTGGAAATTTCAAAATAAAAGGACACATGCAGATTTTCTTTTGCTTGACAACGAAAGGGTACAGTACCTGTGACAGGTTTGAAGTTCGTAGGTGGTGTGAAAATTAGCCACATACATCCTGGATACATATTGTCATCTTTTTACCTGCTTGTTTTTGTGGGTACGGACACAAGAGGTGACTCCATGAAAGTTGAACTGCAAAGTGAGTGATCCCTGTATACCGGTCAGATCACTTGGGTCTTCAGACTGGGGTCATTTACTTTTAACTGCCATCTCGTCCAAATCAGGAGAAGCAGCTTTCTGCCTTTGTATACCAAAGAAATGGAACATCCTGCCTCTCGATATCAGACAAAACTCATTCTAAATGTTTTAAAAACAAAGTTAAAAACTTTTTTGCACTAACATTCAGGTAATTTTTAGTACTTCAGCTTTTTTTCCCTCTGTGAATAAGCATTTCTGTAAAACATCTCGCTGAGTAAAATTAGGGTAAACAATGATTTTATTGGACTTCCTTTGTTCTCACATTTTTGTGATGAAAATACACCAATTCCAACGTGCCACAGGTGCACTAAATTTCAGCTGCCTGATCAGCTGAAATTCTTCCATTTTCTGTTTTTTTGAAAGTGTGTTTTTCATTTACAGTCTTATTGCACATTAGACAGTCGGGTTCAGTTCACATAAGTGGCTCCGGTGATTTTATTGCGTCATTTCTTGATCTGGTTTACACTTTTTTTTCCCCATTCAGCGCATATCGCCACAGATATGAACATCAGGTAGATCATTGGTCTGCTGGAAAATGTTTGCTGTTGGTTTCTTGCTGGTGAAACTACATGACTGATTTATCTGTAAATTTAAATTTTTACTATTAGTCAGACTTCGGTGTTTCCCAGCTGATCTGATGAAATGCTGCATGAGGGTGGAGTGTTGCAATTATACCTGTATTATCTTACGTAAATGAATGCTTACAACATTTAAATTTACATCTTGTCACATAATGATTAGTTGAGGCTTTGTGGGTTGAAAGGCGCTGAATTAACAATTCAACCCAATCAGCTGGTTCCTTAGATAGCAAATGTTTTATTTTTAATTGGTTGATTTTTCTGTAAAGTGCCTTGAAATTACTTTGTTTTGAACTGGCGCTTTATAAATAAAAAGAACTTGAACTTAAAATGAAGAATTTTTCAGGATCAAACATTAAGCTCTGAAGCATGAGGACAATGTGGTTTCAACATCTTGAGTTTAAAAATGTGGGATTCAGATAGACACAACATGCTGCAGCCACCTGCAACTTTTTCTGCCCTTGACTTGTTTTAAAAGACAAAAATTAGTTGCTGAAAGTGCTTATGATTCGTTTTTTTAGTTTGTGGTTCTATTATCTGTTCGTTGCTCTTCAGTCTAACATACAAAGAGAACCAAAATCAATATACTTGAGGAGTGGTTGGAGGGCCTTTATTTTCTGCAGCAGATGAATTGACTGTGTGAATTATTCATCAGCAGAAAGCTATTGCCTGTGATGATGGGGATAGAGGATAGAAATAACAGCTTTTCCTTATCACTCTTAATCCTAGAAGCTGAAGTAATGTAATTCTCAACATTTAGCACTTAATGGTGTGTCAGAAAGGCAACTTGATCTTACACCATTAGGGCTATTTTGTGCTGAGGCTCAAAACAGCCTTTTTCCTCTTATCTCTGTCACTGAGCTGATCGAAGAAGCAGAAAAACCCACAAAAGGTGTGAGAAAGTCAACTTTTGGGATACAATCATTCCATCAAATGGACCATAGTGCTTGAACATTTTACCTTTACTCAGCTTGTAGTCCTTGCTTAGCACAGTGAAACAGTTTGAAGATACTATTGACCTTTTTGACTTCTTTGTAAAACTGAAGTACAGCAAGTGTAGGTGTGAGATAAAGAGAAACCTTGTATTGAAAAGTGGCCATTAAAATAAAGTTATATGAGATATGTCATATTTTTAGTTTTGTACCCTAAATATGTATATTTATTTTTATGTGTTTCTTTTGTTGAAGACTCTGGGTCACACTTACTGTATATTAAAAATATAATATTTTGATGGAATACATATTGCCTACCATCTTTCATGCCAGACTTTTTAAACTAAAATCTTACTTTTTATAGAAATTATTGATTTGTGTTTTAGTCAAATCTAAAAAATGATGTCATGCACGATCCCACAGAATAACACAAGATCTTGCATAATCTTTTCATACTAAGAGTATTTGCTGTGAATGATCTCGCCTACTGCTGTATAAAATTGTAGGTCAATATCAGGAAAATTGACAGAATCATGTTTAAGCCCTGTGCCTATAGTGTAAATAATACATGTAATGTAATAAATGTAATAAACTACAATTTATCAAAACAAATTAGAAACCAAATGTCTGCTTAGATATAGAAAAAGAATGTGACAGTGTTAATTGGAAATTTATTAAAGCAGTTTGGCACAAATTTTCTTCCCTGAACAGGAAGAAGCAGGTTTAGAAAATAGATGGATGATAGAACAATGCAGGAATAAGGGTTACAAGACATACATGAGATGTACAAAATGCAATATGTTTCTCTGAATCACCAAAAGGAAAACATGCTTCCAGGATTATTACCACAAAAATATCCAGAACAAAAAAGTGGAATTCCTTGTGTTTTGTATCAGTCTTCAAAGTTACATTAAACTAATTACATAGGCTACTGTTGTTCTTGTAAGCAAAATAAAACATTCAAGAATTTTGTTTTTATATCAAATTAAATGAGTTCACTCCAAAGCCATAATGTTGTCATTTTCCCATAAAAATTGTCCTGTTATCCTCTACAGTGCACATGCTGTGAAATTAAAATTAAGTTAAAAAAAACTCTAAATTGGAAGCTTTTACTTTTGACTAAAATATTGGAAATCACACAAAAACAAAAAAAATTGAAGACACTTTTTGTAGATCCCAGGAGGTCAATAAGAGACCCAAAGTTCATGGTTCTCCATGGCATTATTATTACACACAGCCAAATTAAATAAAGCCTCTCATGGGGGTGGAACGACATTCATATGGCCTGTCCAGCTAAGTTCATTATGGCTACTGTATTTCTTCAATAGGGAACTAGTTGAGCAGCCCTTGGCTTTGCTCCCACCTAACCGGGTCCCATGACGGTCTGTGTAAATGGTGCTGTTGGTGTATGACATTTAGTTTTTTTTTAGTTTTTTCCAGTCAGTAATGGTTGAATTCATTTAAATATTGGCTTTAATCTTTTGTATTCATCACTGATTTGTAACAAGCAGTCAGTTTTGGGGCAATGTCTTTAAGCAATTTTGTTGTTTTTCCATGACCTTTCCCTTATGCTTGCTATAGAAATAGTATATTGTGACTGCTACTCAACAATTACCCAGTTATGTTTTTTCAGGTGGTGTGACCTTACCACAAGTCTTTATTGAACTTGTACAATTTACTGAATTTGTTTAATAAAAGGGATTTCTTCTGCCACTTCCATAAAACTACATTATAGATGAAATAGTACATTTTTTGCTGGATTGTATCAATTAAATAAATGACCCATGGTTGTTGCATTCATTTTTAAGCTTTAAACTAATTTGAAGTATCCCAAAGAGAATGAACTCAGCTCATGTCTAAATTGTGTTTTGAACAACAAAAGACACACTGAGAAGAAAGTAAAGACTTTTAGAAACCAACATTTGCTTGTTCCCTGATGTAAAATTATCAAACCATTTCTATTTAGCTTGTAGAGTAAAAAAAGGACACCTGAGGTCAAGACAGTCTTACCTTTAAAATTTGCTGTCCTTTTAGCCCATGTAGTTTTAACTTAAGCATACTAATAGATTTGGGGAAATTAGTAGTAATTACCTTAGCTCAAGTTGTATGCCTATTTGTACTTGGATTTTAGCTTTGTTAAAAAGCAGGATTTGACACAGAAGAAATTGGAATGACAACAGTACATATATGTAACATATATGGGGATTTATTAGCAGATATATACAATATAAACATATTGTGAAATGAATGAGTGACTCCAAATCAGATTATGGCAAGATGAGGGAACTATATTGGCCAAGACACATAAGTCAAAAAGTCAATCAAACAAGTCAAAAAGAAAATGACTGGTTAAGTAATTATTCTGAAAGAGAGAAAAAGTATTTGATACATTTGATAAAATGTTATCAAGGATTGTTTAAAACAAATATGTACTGCTGCAATTGTGGATTTTCAAGCTCAGGATTATTATTGTGGTGGACCGAGCAGTAAAGGACAGTCGAGCACAGGTTAAAGTTCTCAAAAAACAGGGTTTTATTTAACCCACAAAATAAAGTGGATAGGTTTTACAAATACATAAGTTCTTGGGCCCCTAAAAGCAGGTCAAAATAACAGAACTCTAATCAAAAGACTTGGCAACACAACATCATTAACTCAAACAAACTGACCTGACAACAGAAACACAGAGAATACTTAAATAGGGACTGATCAGACCACAAAAAAACACAAAACCTAACTGAAACTAATATAACCACACCCATATCCCCCTACTGATCCTGAGCTATGGTGTGAGCCAATTTACAGGTCTCCAGAGAAACTTGCTCCGCCCTTTCTCCACCTCTTGGTTCAGCCAAGGGATTGGAGCAGCCATCACAAAGGTAACTCAAGAAAAGAAAAGTTAAACTCACATACATAACACTGTATTCTAAAATGTGTGCACCTATTTTAGAATACACTGTTAAAATATGCAATTGTAAACCAAAGCAAAACTGTTTTTCTGCAAATTAAATCCTATATTTAATGTATTATGAAAACAGTTCTTTTGTTCAGTGGTGTGTAGATGTTACCAGACTTGTGTGGTGCTAATGGCAGCCATCACAATTATCAATGCATCTCCAGTTATGGACACAAACCATGAACCACAGCATAGACCTGACCACATTTTTGGATCCAGTGAAGGTGAGGTGAGTACATGACTGGGTTTTCACTCCAGGTGGTTCCCCCCTTACTGGGAATCTCTTACATGCTGAAAGAACGGCTTATTAATAAAAATACAGCTTTAAAACAGTTGATTAAACATTGATGTTATTAAAGTAACAATATACTGTTAGATATGTATGTATATACAAAGAAACTGAAAATACACACACACAGGGAGGGAGAAACATAAGCAGAAACAGAAAGAAGGCACCAAGCCCATGACTAAAAAAAAAGGCTGTCAACAAGAGACAAGGGAAAACAGCACACAGAAAACAACTTCTTATGAAAAATATACCAAAATGAACACAAAATATTAAAATGCCACGTTTTCCACACAGAAGTTTAAATAATCAGTCACACACTTAGTCATAACATTGGTGTCCTTTCCATGTGGCTTACAGAGTACATCCCAGTTTGTAGCCTCAAAACATCCTGTGACCTCCTCACAGTTTTTTGATCACAGGTTGCCTCTAAATAAAGGGATTATACACAGACCAGAGAAAGACTAGATTATAAACTTCCTTTCCAAGAGCACATTTTGCTGAGTACCTGAATGCACCCGATATTTCCATAAAACTACTGGAGAAGTTGACAAACTGTTGAAATCTCAGAAGTATAGAAGAGAGAGGCATTAAAATCTCTCAATATTGCAAAAATACCCGTGGTCTGCATGGGACCTCATTGGCTCAACTGTTGCCAAACTACATACGTATTTGGCATTAGCTGAAGGTGGAATGTAAACTGCTACTAAATTAACACTGGTGAACTCACTTGGTAGATAATATGGACAAAGACCAAACGCTAACAGTTCAATATCTAGGTTGCAGAGATACATATCCTGGATGACACAATCTTTTGTTAAAAAGGATAGCTATCCCACCTCCTTTTCTTCTGCTGCTCCTTATTGTTTGAAAGCCAGGCAGAGACATACTAGAGTTATGGGAGATGTTCCTTTAGCCTCCTCCTTTGTAATTGGAAGAAACGGTTTTTAAAATAAATTCAGTTAGATTTCAAAAGAGGATGAATAGACAGATGCCAGAAGAGAATGATGGTTACTTTCTTGTGTCATAGCCATATTGCTAACTGGAAGAAGAACATTACTGAAAGAATTTTGTGAAGGGATGCTTCCACAGTTGAAAGGAGAAGAAGAATTGTTTCATCCCTGATAAAGAAGTAAAATACTCTTATTGGATTATGAGACAAACTGAGGAAAAAAAAATACTAGAAAAAAACAAACCAAAAGAAGATGGCAAACACATCCAACATGAATAAAAAAAGCAGACAAATGCAAGGTCAAACTTAAAACATATGAAATACATACATCAAATGCTTACATTATATGAACATGTTATGAAATACATAGTTTACTTTTTTTTCTCCTGCTCTGCTTTTTTCATGTTGTCCTTCTCGTTTATTGTTGTTTTTTTATTTGTGCCGTTCTCATGTTTTCCAGGCTTTGTTGTAACTCAGTTTTGGTTCCTTGTGTTTCAGATACCCTTTACTCCTCTGTACACTCTTTCTGGTTTGTTCTCACCTGTTCAGCATTTCCCTGATTAGCTTCCATGCTTCTCAGTTGAACTCAGCCAGTAATCACCCACCCTTCAGCATAAGTTATGTTTCTCATTTAGTTTGTTTTATCCTCCTGTTAACATCACCATGAACTCTTCGTTTACTGCGTCAGATAACTTTTTATAATATAAGAGCACATTCACAACAAAGCAAGTGTATAAACAGGTTGGGCAGAGGGTGAAATGATACTGTGGAGAAGAAAATTGTTATCATGGACACAGAAATGTTGCATACAGTGAATTTTTTCCCTCAGTTTTCTAAAATATTCTCCCTTTTGCAAACCTTCCTCTCAGTTTTTTCTTCCTGTGTTTAATTATCCAGTCTACTCCCTCACACGTCAGAGTGCTGCGCTCCCTCGCTTCAAGATTTTTTTGAGTGACATCATAAATCCAGACCTGACTAGACGATACAGTGATTCTTCTTACTTGCTGACTTTACATAACACTGTCATACAGTGTAGATGGATGTCTCAAACCATCTAAATTATATTTAATTATTCACAAGTTTTAGGTTTCTGTTGATATAAACGTTTTTGAGTTGCACCTTCATGAAAATTAAAGTTATTTGACAAGTTATTCATGTCTTTTCGTTATTTTTCTTGGATGTTGTTATTTGGTACATCATCAGCGTTTTTCTTGATTAAAGTGTTTTAACTATACTATTTGAACCTTTGAATCCTGCCAGAGTTTCAGTCCTGCACCATTCTCATACATGACAAATAGGAGGCACAAATTTTAAACTTCAGTTCGTGACTATGAAAAGACACATAAGACAGTACAACAATGTAGAAAGGTAAAACAATTTAATGATGTCAAAAGAACAACAAAAATATACCAATTAACATCTGTGACATGCAATGGCTAAATCCTTACAAAACGTTGCAATTTTCTGATCGTTATAAAATGCTAAAATCAGAATAATTGTGTTTTGACTGGCAGTACAGTGGCAAAAAACTTATTAAGAAAACGCATGTTGGATAAAAAGATCTGATGGAGGTAAAGAAGTATAAATTATAGTATTAAAGTATAATGTAACCAGTACATGGTTACATGATCATGTAATTACAATTCAGTTTGGATTCACTGGGTCCCTTTTGAAGTAGGTGAAAATAACTCATAACAACAACTCATAAATTTACAACAGAAAGCATTTGCAGCATTGCTTTACCACATAAATGGTGAAGATGTGAATGAGTCAGAAGCGCCTCAGTAAATGTGTTACACGTTTTTACTTGTATTTTTTGTGTAGCAGTTTTATCACTTATTGATTTCTGTTGTATAAATAAAGCTCTGTTGGTATCAGTTGATTCTGAGGATGCTTGTTAATCCAGATGGATAGATGTTACAGAGCAAATCACTTTTTTACACAAAGAGCAGCATGCATCGCCCCATCGGTCCATATCACACTGAGTTCTGTTTGACCCGTCTATAACAAATTAGCAAATTTAAGTTTTTAAATCTCAGTTTTCACTAAGCTGAATTATTTATTCACCAATCAGGTTCATGAGAACCTGGAATGAATTTTTGGCAGTGACTTGACTGGTGTTGGGAGGTTACATAAAATGAAGACTGAATCCTGTGATTTAAAGGTACAATAAGGAAGAATCAGACCTTGTTGTCAAATCCGAGACCCGTAGTTCATGTAGGGAAAAAAACTGTCCGTTCTCAGCCACTCACACCCTCCCCTCCCTGATTTTTCTGCTGAATTTAGTTTAGTTTCTCTTGTATTTGTTCCATTTATGGGAATGACTGAAGGCCTATTTGATCAGTGTTAAATTTTCCTAAGTGTGTTTGAATGCCCCATCACATGAACTACACCAAAGGAGTGCAACTCGGCTGCTCACTTGTTTGTATTTACACGGAAAGATGTTGTGGTTTCTTAGGTGTACTTCAAGTTACCTTAGATCTGCTTCTTTTACTCTTTGCTGCTGGTCGTTGTGGAATTCCAGCTGCTTGTGTAGAAGACTTGGCAGCCTTGCAGACTCACATGTGATTCGTTATGGAACCAGGAAGTCTGGACGTGTAAATAATGATTCTGGTCCGGACCAGCATTTTTAAAATGACCATCCAGCCGGCTGAGATCCAGATCTGTTACACTGTGATTTTATTTTCAACATTGGTGGGACATTAGACTGTTGTGTGAGTATTTCACTGTAAAATTCTCACATATTGTACCTTTAAATATCTATTGGATCTAAATGCTCTGAAACAAGCTTTTATAACTGAACATTACAGGAAAAGTGATGATTTATAAAACAAACTCAATGTTATGTGAATTCTCTCGTTACTTTGTCAGGTACAAAACCACTGAAAAAATAAGTTAATTGGCAAACCTTTATACACATCTTACATCATATTGAATGAATCATTTTAAATATAAAAAAGGTCAGAAATAATTGCTCCACTTGAAAAATATCAGCTTGCTTGTGGTGATCTGAGGAAAAACATTCGTATGATGATAGAAAAATGTGATGTGACATTTTACATAACATTTCTACAAATGGAAGAGCTTAAAACCATGGACATGAAAACCCCCCTGAACAGAATCACGCCCTCTAGATTTTGTGCGATAACTGTAAAAAAAAAAGACACAACACGAAGCATATCAAGTATATATACATGGATTTTAGTAATGGTGTTGCAACATAACAAAACAGCTTTATAAAATGAGTGTGGCAGTATGCACTTGGCAATGACACATTACCTTTGTACACAAAATGTGTACTCATTATAGATAATGTCTGTTTCCCTTTTATTTGTTCCTTGTAGGAGGAAGATGGATGAATGACTTCCCCACCCTTATGCTGGGGTCTGAATGGAGGCTTTGATCTCAGTGGACACTTGCTTTTCCTTCCTTGGCCCGTACTCGCCGATAAAAGAGCCGTCTTCATTGAACTGAGCATCCTCGTCACCGTAGTCCACCAGACTGTCCCCACTGTCCCCTGCTTTGATGTCTCTGCTCAAGGAGTGTTGGCTTCCCTTCAGTGGCTTCTCATCGTTGTCACTACAAGAGAGGTAAAGTGGATTTAGAATCACTTGGTTTCACCCATGACTTCATTCATTGGCCTCTTGGAGAGGATGGGAGTGCAGGTCAATTACCACTGCTGCTACAGGAAGCTTCAGTAACTGAGATTAGCTTTTACCTCAAGCTGAAAAACTATGAAACAACTACAAATATGCTACTGCTACTAATAGTTGGACTATACTGTACATGCATTAACGCATGTGACAGCTAGGAGACAGATGAACTACTGGGGAACTTTGTGTCAAGGCTGATGATGAACCTGCTTGTGCTTTCATCCTTGAATGTAATTAACTCTAGAATGTTCTATGTAATATTTTATGGTTTCAGGAGAAGGTTGTGATCTAAAGATTCAGTCATTCAGGAGCCAGCTGCAAACGCTAGCAAAAACAGTTAATAGAAAAAAATCGGATTTATTTTAAATAAGAGGTGAAATACATGTGGCTGAACCTGTAAAAACTACACAAAGCAAAACATTCAAATGTTTATGTTCAGGTGAAATTATTTATCCATCCATCCATTTTCTGTACCTGCCTCTACCTTTTCTGAGTCGCAGAGAGCTGGTGCCGATCTTTAGCGGTCTTTGGATGAGAGGAAGGGGACACCCTGGACAGCTCGCCAGTCCATCGCAGGGCCATGAAATTATTTATTTTTAAAGGAATTAAAACTCAACTGTGGGTAGCATATAAAGCTACTTTAGCATCATGGAGGATTTAAATGTGCGCCTGTTAAAGTTACACTCCCAGCGACCCTGAAGAGGAATAAGCTGACTGCCATTCATGAACACTATGTAGAAAAGCAAACAGGCATGCTGACATCATCCTGTGATGTTCTAAGTTCAGAAATTGTAATTTGTTAAAAAAAACAAGTTCATTTTTTATTAAATAACAAAGAAACAGCCAAAAACATTTCTAGTTTTTAAACTACAACAGTCAAAGTGTCATAATTTGATTAGCACATGGTGTAAAGCTGGACAGTGACTCTGAAACACACCACACTAATATTTAACTAACTTAGTAAAGATTGAACATAAAATTACTGTTCTGCTGTTTTAATGATTAAAAGGGGTCAAAAATATCTTCTTCTTTTTGCACGGAGACCAAACATCAGTTAGTTTAAATATAGCAGCACGTTCTTCTGCATTGCTACTTCACACCTCACAGTCGGGACATTAAACACACAAATGGGTGAAACGTCACCTTGAAGAAAACAGGATAATGACAGACAGACAGAGAAAAATGAAAAAACACATTACCATTCAAAAAAAATATTTGATTTCACACCGGCTTTTGGCTTCTACACAACTAATATACAAGATGTTGCATTTCACATGTAGACTACATTTTGTTTATCCAGACAACTTCTAATGCGCTTTTTGCATTTATAGTTTCACAGATATTTTGCTGTTATTTTATTTATTTTATTGTCTAATATACTATTTTAGGAGATTTATTGAATCATGATCATGATTGGGCTGCATGGTAGCGCAGTTAGCAGCATTTGCTTGTAGTAATAAGGTCGTGGGTTCAAAACTGGGTGGGACCTTTCTGCATGGAGTTTACATTCTCCTGGTTCTGGCTTCCTCCCACAGGCCAGAAATATACATGAGGTTAATTGGCAACTCTAAATTGTCCCTAGGTGTGTGTGAATATATATATGTGACCCTGTGATGGACTGATGACCTGTCCAGGTGTAACCCCGCCCCTCACCTAATGACTGGGGTAGATAGAAACCAGCTCCCAGTGACCCTGAACAGGAAAAGCAGGTATAGATAACGACTGACTGATATTATGGGTCATTACCACCTTTTCAGGGGTTGTTTGTCTGTCTGTCTGATTGTTAGCAATAACTCAAAAACTTCTGGATGGATTTTGAGGTAATTTTCAGGATGTGTTTGAAATGGTACAAGGATCATTCGACTAGATCACCACCAAAATCTAATCGATTGGTCCTTGTACCATTTCAAACATATCCTGAAAATATTATCAAAATCCATCCAGAAATTGAGTTATCTTGTTCTAAGCTGCTTGGAGGAGGTCTGTGCTCTCAGAGAGCTTTTCTACTTGTTGAAATGTATCTTGAGATTCGCACCTTTGTAATGACTTTGATCCACCGTGGCCTGTCATCTGGCCATACATGTAAGGGAAATATTTGTAATTAATATTTTTTATGGGAAATTAAAGTCTTTGTTGGCAGTATTTGAGTTCAGCACAGTGCCAGCAAGCAGCTTGTCCTTCTCCCTGTTCATAAGCATGTGATTTGGTACATCTGATCAATGAACCCAGGAGGTTAGGATAGCAAACCCAAACCCAGGTAGGTCTGAGGGTGGCTTTTTATGCATTTTCTTAATTTGTGTAGCATGCAACAGAAACATCAGCAGCTGGCTGTGAGATGTGGCAACATGTTTATTTGTATGTAATTTAGGTAACTGAGATCCAGTCCTAGTGGTCGTTAATACATTTTACAGCCCGTTGTAAATACAAGTATTTACTGTTGCTAGGGTGAGATTAAATCAGCCAGGACAAACGTGACCGCCAGGCCTGAAAAGGACATTTGTCTTAAAATCATTATTCCAACAATCCCACTATCACGATAAGTTAAAGCTTTACTAAGAAATCTAAACAAAACTCTACAACCAAAAGAAGCTGCTGTGGTCTCAGACTAGCTCATGAGTTAGGGTCCCAAACACTGTCATCAAACTGAGTACAAACTGAAATTAACTGCTGGCACCAGTTTAAAAAACTTTCCTCATCAATATATTATGCAAATCATCTTATTTAATGCTTGGCAAGTTTTCATATTAGCATAGCTACATCCCAAAATACTGAACTTGGCCTGCTTTAGCTTTCAGTCTTTGTTTTTCCAGTTCTACCAATGACAGTAAATTACTTGTTTGAAACATGGTAGAAGTTGATGAAAACTTAAAAGCAAATTTAAAAAAATAAAAACAACAAAAAATGCCAACTGGCTTCTGAAGCCATCATGATGAAATGTTGCCACACTGAGCCACTTTAACATTCATCACATTAGCATTTGTTGTGCTGTGCAGATCCCACTGATGGGAGGATTACATCCAAACGCAGGTAGACTGTCATGAATACGACCACTAACGGATTAATGAAACGTGTCCTGATATTAATGTCCTAGAGGTGAGCTGCATTCAGTTTCACTGATTGGGTTCAGCTTGCTGCCTGATTTCAGATCTGAGCAACTCGTTCAGCTACAACACACCAACACAACATCAAATCTAAGAATAACTACACTGACAACACTAACATGTAAACAGCTTGCTATTGCTGTTTATCACATACTTCACAATTACTCAGTCCATCAAATGTCTTCAGCAGAAGAGACGTGAGGCTCCACATGAACCTCAAGGATTCTGGGAAGTCTTTCCAGTGAAAGGAGAAATGTAGAGAAAATTACAGAGAAGAAAATAGGACAAGAAATTCATAAGCTTACTTGCAGCGAGGTGTTTGAGATGAGAAGGTGACACTTACCTGTATTCACAGAACGTGTCATCATTCATGCCTTGGGACTCCACGTCTGGATGAAGGTCTTCTTTTTCTTTTACTGCTCACAAGTCGAAAAAAAAAGATCAGTCATTTCCACAAGAGACAAATGAAAGTGAATCTAATATCCACCTGCAATAATAGAGTAATTCCTTCTTTATAAAGCTCTTTAAGATTTCACATATTTAACTGTTATTTAAACTCAATGTTAGTACCTGCATATAAATTCTTATTTCACTTTTTAAAAAATCATATAATAACACCTACACATAAAAAACAACATGTCTCATAGAAATATATATATATATATATATTGAGCTTTGTGCCTCTTCTTTCTGCTGACTTGTCGACATCAACCTGATGGCAATTAGCGCTGGACATGCATTTTTGTCAAGTTGTGGCCTGCACATTTGCTTGGAAATGATCCTGGTGAAAAGAAATCTAGATGACCAAAGCAATAAACATGCAGTAGAAATGCTTGTTTCTTTATCAACACAGCTGCTGTTTTATGACTAGATTTGCATTCAAAAGTTTTGTGGTATAAACAATGGTCTTACAAATTCTTGAATTAGCTTCTGGAATAATGAATCCCTTTTTTTTTGTATTAAAATCATTGTTAAGGTGTGTGTGTGTTTTGTGTTAGTACATACCGGAATATTTTCCTCCTTTATTTCTGTTGACAAAGCAGGCAATCAACACAATGAGGGTGAGAAGAGCGATAGCACACATCAGGCCAATAAACCAGCCCTGAGTGGATATTCCTCCCTGGACGCTGGCCCGATCTGAGGAGAACAAAAAGAATCCTGTGACTTTGACTCGCCTTGGCCTTTTCATTGGGGCACCTGATTAAATGTTTACATCGACAAAGCTTATCTGATGGCAGAAGGTGGATTGCTGATGGAAATGAACCAATACTAATATTAAACAGCTAATCCTGCTTGTCTAATTAATCAAAAAAGAAATGCTGAACAAACGTAATTCCCCTTTCAGAGCCAAATGAGATTCTGATGACACTAAAACAAACACACTTCAATCACTGCTCAAGGACACTTTGAAGAGAAACTACCTCTTCTTTTTATGTTTTAACGTCCCTCCTCACCTGTAGACCTGGTCATAATAACATTTTCAAATGTACTGAAATGATCAACCCAGCTGTTAGGAATGAGCTGCACAGTGTACTCAGTCTCAGGTTCAAACATATCAGAGGTGTTTCGGGTCTGGGATATCATCCCGTGACCCTCACCTGTGCAGAAGGGTGAATGTGTCAACACTAACAAAAACCCAGCAGAATGATAAGAAATGAGGCAACTGACAACATTAAATGTTTCACAAATAATTCCCCATGTTAACCACAAATTGGAGAGAAATGGAGGTCAGAGCTGAAGTTTGTTTATACATGCAATGTATGAATAAATCTCTGCATGCTCTCCTCTAGACATCCAGCTGTTATTTACCAAGCTGCCACTTACAGCTGAGCTGACATTCAACAGGATGGAGGGAGTAATGAGACAGGATGAGGAAAAGGAGACAATATTACAGCATGTGAGAGCTGCACTGGCATGTTAAGGTGAGACGACATTCCTTTCACTACGTGAACAACCAACATCATGTGTTATGTGATTATCTTCACAGCTAGGATGTTGGCACAGAAATGGAGAGGGGGGGGCTGAAGGGAGGATAAACACCTTTGAGGATCCTAAGAGAGATTTGACATGATGATTGACATTTTGAGCATCTCTATGAGTTACATACAGATGATTAAAGAGACCATTTCATACAAATTTCAGGACTTTGTGGTTATTTCTTAAGTATTAACCAGTAATATAAAACATTTTATATCTAAAAAACGTCAGGAAACACTGATTAACAGACCTTTCAATCTGTCTGCGTTAAAATTCGAGTGGTTCCGGCTCCTTCCGTCAGGCTGCTTCGTCAGCAGCTCGTTCATATTCATTATTCGAATTTGCTGGACTCTGATTGGTTAACAAACTAGCCTATGAGAGCAAGATATACTGTTTCCTGCCCCGCTGCGCATGGTAACGTCAGGCATGCTAGGTGTGGTTTAAACTGCAGGAGCTGATGAATACTAACAAACAAAGGAGTTGTGATGAAACAGATACAGGCCTTTCAGACTCGGGAGAACTTGGGTGTTATCACCACCTGTGTTGTTTGAGAGATTAAAACTGAAAGAGAAGTTGTTGACCTGTTTTCACACCCACTATGAAGGTAAGAACACCTGTGGAGCTAAAATATTCAACAGAAACCTCAGAAAAAAAGTTTTTAATAGAAGGGCCTCTTTAAGAATACAACTTACAGTTATACTGTAAAACCCCTCAAACACAGTAATAACCCTAACCCTAATTACTTTAAAAGGAAAATTTCTCACTCTTACACCTCTTTCAGCTCAAAAAGTCTTACCTTAAATCAAAAATTGTTCTATTTTTTATTTCAGTTGTCTTTTATTCAATAGTCTTTCTTCCTGTCACTTAATTGTTAAATAAAACACTACATGGCAATAAAAGCTTTTAAACATCAGACAGTAATGCTGAATTATACTGTGTAATTTAGATTATCTAAATTTAAATCCATTTAAATCCACATTTAAACTCTAAAAAAAATGAACATACCTGATATTAAACCGTTAGCAGAAAGGTGAATTGATGTTACTAATGGCATCTATGATCTTTCACTCAATTTATTATTTCAACTCAGTTATATGATAATTAGTTGGATTTAATTATCAGACTTTCAGGATTTTCTTTTGTTGTGAAAGTCATATTAAATAGGACATTCTTATTAATGTTTCATTTGGAATATGGTGTCCCTCTCACACACAATCATAATAACATTTCTCCAAGCTGTGAGTGCTACGTGTGCTCATTATGGGAAGCAGATATTTTAACAGGATATTTTACAGCTGGTTGCAAAACATGATCCACATGTTTTTAGCACAGCAAACATGAAAATCTTTTATTCTATTTCCAGCTCAGATGCATCATTTACTCAGATGATAATTCAGACAAAAGGACACCTGTGTCTGGGATTTCTCTCCCAATTAATGCAACTGACACTCCTGCACTAATGTTGATGAATTAGTTGGTAACTATGGTAATTTCACACACCCAAACTGTGTTGAATTCAACTAACAGGTTGCAATGCTAAAAATATTCCTAGGTGACTGCTGTGTTTATCTCTGCTTTCCTCAGCCTGCTATTAAATGAAGCACAGAGCAGCTGCTCAATTAGCAGGAAGCAGGTACCCCAGAAGACTGTCCATCAAAGTCAGAAGGTGTTGACAAAAGGGCCAGTTAAGAATTAGGCCCATACATACTGATAGAAGCTTTCATCAGCTTCCACTAATCTGCTCAGGGTTCTGGAAACATCACCTCTAAGTATGAACTCACACCTCCCAACATGACACAGAAGGGTGTCTTCTCCACTACTTCCTTTCACCTAAGATAACCGAGAACATCTTTTTTTTAATTTTTGCTGTTTACCTTGTTGAAGATTACATGGAAATCTCTAGTGACTTCTGGTCAATATGGCGCTGCATACAGACGAGGCCAAGACCCAGCAAATCAATTACTTACAATTAGACATATTGGTTCTGCTCAAGTGAAAGTCTGTGCAGCTGGATCAGGATCTAGATCTTGGATCCTTGATTTCCCTGAGGTACACCAACGATATTAAACCTCACCAACAGTAAAAAGAGCTGTCACCTTCCACTTCACCAATTTGTTAGACATAGAAGAATACAAAAAAGCGGACTGAAGTTTAAAATGTTCAAAACACTACTGACTACATATTTGGCATTTTAACTTGTGCTTCCAGTGTGTTTTTGTGTCAGAAATGGCTGCGGCTCTACCTATGCTGGAACGAGTGGGTTTGGTCACATGCGACTTTGGAGTGCTTGCAGGTGAGGTGGAAGCTGACTTGCCTAGAAAGAAATACAAACTTTGTGGTTATTGGAGTCAGAGCTCAGAATCTACATTCTATTGTTAGCACACATGCTATTCTGAGCTAAAATTAGTCACTACACTAGAACAATCTAAAAACAAAATGTTACACTGTTACACTTGTGCACAAAGTAATAAGTTCTGGTTTTTATTTTAAAGTTACTAGCAGACTTGTGTATAAAACATGATGGAGGTATAGTTTCTTGCCAGTGTAACAAAAAAAAAAACAGTTGCCATTTTCTCTTTTTGTTTAGCCAGATATTTAAAAGTACATTATTATTTAATTGCAATAAATTCTATTTGTAAACACACATGGGCGGACTGGGCAGATATCTGATCACAACACACAAGGCAGAAGTCAATTGTCTGTCTATATACAGCCCTGTAATGGTCTGCTGGAGACAGACACCAGTTCTCTGTGACCCTGAACAGGAATAAACAGGTTTAGATACTGACTGACTGTTTCTGATGCAGGATTTTGCAAAGAGTCCTCCTTAAATATAGTGTACAGCTGAAGCAGAACACTGCCTGGATTTTAGGATCATTTTGGAAGTGGTTAGTGAAGAGGCATATAACAATGTCATGAATCCAGTCAACTCCAAAGGAAAAACATCACATTTCTTCAGAAACAGGAATAAAAATAGATGTATTAAATTCTTGAAAAGATCAATGTGCTTTTCACTATTTGTTTCAGCTTCACTTAACATGACTCACTGTAATTAAACTATGATTTAAACAGGTACAACCTGGTATTGTATAATCTTTATCATATTATTCCTCATCTGAGTTGTATTTCTAAGAGGATTTCATGTTTCATTCTGTTCTGAGGCTTCGGTCTGTGTTCTGTGTCTCTTCACACCTGTTGTGATCGTTTTGTCCTGTGAAGTGTGTTTTTGTTCCTGCAGTGTCTCGTGTGTATTCAGTTCACCTTAGTCTCTAGTGTGTGTGTAGCTCTACTTCTGTGTTTTGTGTCTGCTCTGGTGTGTTGAGTTAGTTTAGTATCTTGTGTCTGTTAACTTCCATCTGTCCTGTTATTTATTAGTTTTGTGTTTAGTGATTTTTCCTCTGAACAACATCTAGTTTCACTTCAGTTATCGTGTGTTTTGTTGGTCCACACTCACTCCCTCACTTAGACACGTAATTAGGTTTATGTCCTGCACCTGATTTCCTTTCACCGTACCCCGATCAGTCTCACTGCACACACCTGTCTCACTATTTATTCCTCTGTCTGTCACTTACACATTATGCTTCTTCACCAGCACCTATCTGCTTTGAGAACCTGTCTGTCCGTTGTGTTGGATTTGCAGTGTTTGGACCCTGGATCTTCCCGACCTCGTCTCTGCCTGCTCCTTTGGATCTTTTTTCTTTGTTTGCAGATTACCTGGTTTTGACTCTCTTCTGGACTATTACTCTGCTCTGACAGTTCACCCTGTTCAGTTTGGTTTTTCCTCCAGAACAAACTCATCATCTCTCTCCATCGGTGCATTTGAACAAATCCTTGAACTGCATGAAATCCGGTACATGTATTCTTCAAATACCACTCTTTTAAGCTGATAATGCAAAATTTCCAGATGGCAATCCTTAAATCCAATATGTCTACCCCAAATTTAATTATAACTCATATGCATTGATTTTAAGCCCCATACATGTTCTAAAGATGAATAAAAAATTGGGTATTGCAAAAAATGTTGGTACAAAGTCCATGTCTGTATCTATTACAGTTCCTGAGATACAGCATTTATCTACTTTTACAGACTTGGGAGAGCAAAAATGGGTTCATGATCAGTTTCTTTGAAAATCTAGATTTTTTAAAAATAATTGTATTGCAATCAAATATAAGTATGGTTATGTATAAGTATGATGATATTGCTCAAATGCAACCACATCTGCTTTAGCCCAGACTCTTGACGAACAGTGAGGACAATTAGTGCTAGGACTACAACATCTGGGTCACTTTCCTGGATCATGATGGATTTGTGAGGTTTCTGGGGAGTTTTCTCTCCTTTTCTGTCTGTCCCTGTTTTCCTCTCTTCTCTTTCCTCATTTAGTTTGGCTGTTGTCTCCACAGTCCCACCTGTGGGTGGTGAGTGCTGCTGCATGTAATGGGCTGCAACTGAGGATAATAACTCATCACTCCACTACTTCAGGAGAGTATATCTACTTACCTATCTCCACTCTTTGAAGCCAGACCCTTTGGTCACTTCTGCTCCTTTCCAGTTCCTCGTCTGCAGCCTGCCAGAGTGCAGATTCTCATTGTGTTTATGTCTGGCAAAAACCTCTGATTCACATCTCCTGTTTAGTGGTTTCCACTTACCTGCCAGTGAGGACTAACATCCACTGCTCAGCTCATTCATCTGGATATCAAAAGTTGTAATCTCCAATGTCTCCACTGCCATGTCACTCACTCTCCACCCGCTGACATCATCATCATCCTGGGTGTTTCTCAATGTCAAGGAACCTTGCTTACCAAGACATTGCCTTGGTAGAAGGAGGCGTCTTGCTTACAAGGACACTGTGACCGCGGCTGCCTGCTCACGCGCACTGTTTACGTCCCGCCCATCACTCATGGAGCTAGAAATGTTAATAAAAATAAAATAAAATAAATGTGCAAGCGAGTTAATACCTTCTAGCCACCGAAGCTGCAACTAAAAAACAACTAACCAACCGTATAACTGCTTTGGATTAAAAAAAAAACAAAAAAAAACATTTTAAATAGAAGCCCAATAGCAACAATCAGTTAACTTACATTTAAATCTTTGAAGCCTTTGAAGTAGCTGCTGTCGGCTCCTCGACCGCCATTTTTTGAAAATACCGCAATGTATTCTGGGAAATTTGTGACCGAGGGAAGGCATCAAGGCACGTCCCCTGTATCCTTGATATATGTTAGCTAAATAGCGGACAAACCGAGTACAGATGCCTTGGAAGCACATGAACATTGGAGCGCGCCTTGGCGGGTCCCAATGACGTATCTCCTAGGCAACCGGGGAGGGACCAAGGCATCACGGCAAGGTTCCTTGGCTTTGGGAAACACACCCTGTCTTGGACTACTTACCTTCTCTCTCACTTCTTTAGTTGGCTCCTCGCCCTTCCTTCTGGAACTTTACTCTTCCGACACAAAGTCAGTTGTTTCTTCCAAATAAACTTTTTTACATTTTACAGTTTTGGGTTCAGCGTCTCCTTTGAGTCCACATATCTAGTAAATCTACAGGATGGTTTGGACTCAGCTGAATCATGTTACTTACAGAATGCCATAACCCAGCAAGGGATCCTCCTTGCACACCTTGTAAAAGGGATAACCTTGCATCCATGTTACAGGAAATCAACCTCAAGCTCCTCAGTTCACAATTACATCTGGAACCCACATCTGCTCCACCCCGCCCCCTCCACGTCACAACTTCTCCTGCTTGTACATTTTTCAGCCCAGATCCTGAATGTTATAGGGCTTTTCTACTGGAATCTATCCCCGCACTGCATTGCACAGCTCAGTTTGAGAGTATTCTTATTATCCATTTTCGAGGCTGAGCTTAGTACTACCTCTTGAGATAGTACCGGCAAAAAGATTCTAGTAATCTTGAGGTAGTACTACCTCGGCTAAGTCAGGCTGCGGCATCCGTTGTGCAGTGATTGGCTAGGATAATTGATGATGCTAGTACCCCCACCCGTTCATTAATGTCCAGGAGCAACTTGTGAAATGTTTGAGTGGAGAAATATCTGTTATTAGTTTGTTTCTTTGTTTGAATGGCCGCCGATGGCGTAACACGGGTTGGCTAGCTAGTATTAGCTAAGAGGCTAACTCGGGATTGTTACTGAGCCTGTTAGCTATCAGCACCAGTAAGTTCTAGGTGAACATGGGCGATACATTCAGAGTTCTGGGCTTAATATAAGTTAAAAGTAGGCTCCATGATTAATAAATATGTATTGTTGAACATGATTTGTTTAAACATGATTTAATTGGTGTGTGGCTAAATATGGTTAAATGTTAAAAAGAACAATGGTTTCATGCATTGATTAAAAATGTTACAATATAAGTTTGTTAAAGTGGTAATAGTTAAAAAAAAAGGATTATATCTCGAGGAAGCTGCAAGTGTCCAAACGGTACATCACAATATGTGAATGAAAAGGCATTAGTAGTATGAAAGGCCTGCGTGTTTCATGACATTGTAACAAGTAAGGAATTTGTTGTTGTGGTTTACAAAGCCAATGTCAGTGTTTTCTGTGGTAAGGCACAATATGGAATATGTCTAGAGAGACAATTAACATATGCAGTATAATACTGAAGTATAAATTGGACAGTAGTAATGGCAGAAATGAGTTTTTATGTTCAATAAACAAGCTGAGAGATCCTGTGAGAACGGCAGTCACGTCTCCTCTGTGTTTATTGTTGCTGTATTTTTCAGCTTATCCACTGTCAGCGGGTCACGGGTTCCGGTACCCGTTACATGAACACAATGGACACACAACACAATACTGACCATGTGGCGTCGGGCTGAGTTGGGCGGGCTGAGTATAGATGCCAGTGGAAAAGAGGCATTATGTGAGTGAGTCTGACGAGGTTAGAGGGTTTCTTCTCCAGCATAACATATTATTGTTTTCCCAAGCACATCCCACTTTTCAGTCTCATGCCTCAAAGATAACCTTCATCATAACTTCCATATGTGGCTGAGCTCTCAGAGCTCGGCAACTCACTAAATTACTCTGTCGAAGATCAGCTGTCAACCCGTGATGGTTCCACCACTCACCATTAACTCACCTGTCCTCACCAGCTCATCTCTGTCCTCGGCTTCATCAGTTCTTCTTTACTCCCTCCTGTAAATCGATTCATTCTGTGGACTTCCCATTCGCTCCTCTGCCTCTGACAAACGATAACAACATGGACCGAAGTTCATGCATGTACCGGTATTGCCACTTGAACAATTCTTGCTATATTTGCAATTATCTTCTCCACTAGTTGGTCTCTTTGTAAATAAAGATTTCTGCAGAGATTGGCATTTTAGTCAAAAAATGCATGAAAAGTTGTTTTATTTTTTCCTATTTTTTTCCTGGGGCGGCTGTGGTTCAGTGGTTAGAGCGTTCGTCCTCCAATTTGAAGGTTGGTGGATCGATCCCGGCTTCCACCGCTACATGTCGAAGTGTCCTTGGGCAAGAAACTGAACCCCATGTTGCCCCCCGATCTGCGTATCAGGTTGTATGAGTGTTAGCCCCTACCCTCTACCCCCGGTTTACATATCGGGTTGTGTGAATGGGTGAATGGGTGAATGCAAAACCTTGTAGTGTGAAAGCGCTTTGAGTGGTCTGAATGACTAGAAAAGCACTATACAAATACAGGACATTTACCATTTCCTATTTTTTAATTCTATAAACACACACCCTTTGTGTTGGATGTAATGAAAAGTTTGATGAGGCTTTTATTGTTATTGTATTGCAAAAAGTCTGTTTAAAAAAAACTATATGCCTCCTTTTCTTCTTATAGTATTTACTGATCACTTGCTGCACTGTGTGACATCTGAATACGTAATATGTGCAATTATATATTTTTTTCATTTGTATCTATTTTTTATAAATAAAATAAATGCTAATAAAAGGTATTTAACATGTTTGTGTTAAATGTGTAAATTCAGGTGTTTACTGTTGCTGTGTTTTTTTGTTATTGTACTATTGTCAGGGAACAGAAATACAACTTTAAATGAAGCGTAAAATGAACTTATTGTGTATTAATTTGAAATGTCTGTTGATGCTCATCAGTTTGGCTCTTAAAGGCACAATTTATTACCTCAGCTGAACATGTTGCACCAAGTCTGCCGTGACTTGGATAAAAATCAACATTTGTTTACTGATACTAATGAGTTCAGATTAATACGTCTTTATAATTAATTGACTTATTTGATGTTACTGCCATTACAGAGTAACTTTTCTTGTGAGGAAGTTGAAAGTTTTCCAATGACCGAGGCACCAAGTGCTCTCTGCTGAAGATGAGAGCAAACAGTCAACACAAGGTGCAGAATTTCTTTCAATGACAAATACAATACATCCAGCTGTTTGAGTGTAATGCACAGCGGTCCAGATTGTTTAATCTAAAGCAGAAGCACCCAACTCAAGACCTCAGGCTACTATCCTGCATGTTTTAGATGTTTTCCTGCTTCAACACACCTGATTCCAATCTGCAACATGCAGCAAGTCCCACAGAAGCCTGTTAATGACCCGTTCATCAGGTGTGTTGAAATAGGGGAACATCTACAACATGTAGGATAGTGGACTTCGAAGCCTGGATCAGGACACTCCTGATCTAAAGCATGCAACTTCTATCTAAAAATATAAACTAACAGAACATGTCAACAAAGTGGACCACATCAAAACATGTAGAATTTCTGAGTCTACAGGTAGTGCTATCAGAAACGACTAGGCTACATACTGAGACCATGAGTGGGAGCCAAGAAAGAAGCTGCAGGAAAACAATGACAAAAGAACAAAGACAGAGGAGATGAGTGTTGTTTGGCAAAGCAGACACACACAGTCACAGACACATTTATGTTTGACAAAGCCAAGATCAGAAAATCGTACATTTGGCAGAGAGAAGGCAGATGAAACTAACAATGACATGTGCATTATATATTGACTGAATTTTCACAAACAATTCTGAAGCATTTATTTCTCTCCAGCACACGTAACAGCTCAACAAAGTGACATGAAACTACGTAAAGTAAATTATTCTCCCTGTAACATTTTTCAGCTCACAAATAAGAAACTGCCGAAAGCTAGTTATGTATTTTTCTGTGATTAGGACAATTCTTTCAGTAAAAACTGAGTCATTTTGATCATTCTGCTGTAACTATATACCGCTTTCATAACAATAACTGATACTTTATTGACCTCTCTTGGGGAAATTATTTTTCTACCAACCTTGAAGACCAGAGGGCAGTTTTTTTTTTCTTTTGGTTCAGTATCTAACCCATGCAGGGATACGTCTATACCTGGCCTGCTGAGGCCTGGAATTGAACCACTCCCAAATGATTTATGATGGTGAAAACATTCCTAACTCATTTACACAGCTCTCCACAGCTGCTTGTGACTTCCTTGGAAGCAGCAGACATACAAACAATCACAAAACTAAGCTGACAAACAACATCTGGTTGTTTGGCTTTTTGGATCCATCTGTCACTCACTTGCTTCCAGGCGGGTTGTGCATTCCTCACTGACAACAGGCCCACAGCCCACTGTGGTGCAGGAGCGCAGGTACAACTTGTATTTGCTCAGAGGCTCCAAATCACGTAGGACAAACGTAGTTATTTCTGGCTTGTTGATGTTGACTGTCTGTAGGGGTCCCACATCTTCTGTGTCATTGACTGAATGAAAAAAGGAAAATCAACTTTTAAACACACTGAAGTCATGTTGTACATTCTTCTAGATGCCAATCACAAAACATTTTCATGATGTTGAAGACCTTGTGAGTCCTCTCTGTAATCTTTAAAAAAGACATTGTATCATTTTGTTTTTGTGATGTAAAACTCTGTAAAGTTTCTAACTGTAAAACTTAGTTAGGATTGAACTAAGAATCATGTTTTATCTTTGTGTTGTGGTGTTTGTCTTGCTGTGATGGAACTTTATTTTTCACGGAGTAAAACAGGCAGGTCGGTAGAGAAGTGGCATTTATGTTCTATGCTACAAAAGCAGAGACGGAAGGTGTGGAGGTGACCTTTGTTGTAAAGGTGCTGCAACTTTTTCTTCAGGGTGACAACAGAAACATGAATACTGTTCTGGTGTGTTTCTTGTTGTGTCACAGAATCTCCTTCTCATGAATAAAAATCAAATTATTTATTTTTTCCATTATTTTTAAGGTTTGTTTTAAGCATCAAAAGACACTTTGGGGTAGATTCTTTAATCCACACTGGCACAAAGAAGAAGCCACAAGCTGCATGTTTCCATTTTGTTGAGGCATTATTTTCTCAGTTAACCTGTGACACTGTGGAAATTCATGCTCTTACAGAGTGAACTGACTGAAGGCTGCAGACTTTGGCTCCTCTACTTACTACAAACAACAGCTGATCCAAATATTCTTCAGCCTAGTGACAAATAAAGTTGGTCTTGTGTAACAAGCCAATATTTTACAACACAGACTGAAATCAAGTCAAGGTCATGTTCATCTCCCACTTGAGACAATGTTTCTATACTGAACAATACAAACTGTCTTCAGATAGTGCCCTGATTAATCTCCCAAAACATACAAACTGGAAATAAAACTAAAAATGAAACTGTGTTCTTTTATAAACTGAATAAATGCAGCTGCAATATTAATACAAAAAAGGTGATCCAATGTGTATTTTACAATATTTAGTGATATAGAAATTCACTACTATAACAATATGTCATGGTATCTGTAAGATTTTAGTGACACGTGTCACAACCAGAACTTCCTCAGAAAACTGAGCAATGTGAATCAGTTGAATATTTTAGGCTTGTGAACATCTTTGTTATGAGAGTCTACTTTTGTCACTGCTGATTCACTAACACCTGCCTGCTTTATCTTCAACATTTCACACATCACTTCCTACAAGGACACTTCAGAATTCACGCTTCAAGGAGCCCATCGGGCTAATTGCTATGGTGCACTCAAAATGTCCTTTCCTGAAACACCCCCCGAATTTCTAGTGCTGCAACTAGATCAAACTCAATTAGCCAGAAAATGCTGCTTTATGACTGTTCGGCATTATATTTGTTGTGATTTTTGTTTTAAATCAGCAAAGCATGTGGGTGTGTAGGTGTTCAGTAAATATATCTCCAGGAGCTCTGGGTTCTGCTGAACATATCCACTGCAGACATAATTGGGTCAATAAAAGTGGGATTCAGCATACTGGGACAAAGTGGCCTGAGCTAGCGCTGACACGCAGGCTGACATGCTCACTCTGACTTATTTTCTCTACTCACACTTTGACACCAGACTTATTAGAGCAGCACAATTATTTTTCTTTCCATGTCTTGGACGATCCCCAGCAGGCCAAGAACACAACTTTATTTCTATCATAAGACAGTCTCAAAGCTCTACACATAAAACACACAATCTACAGTATAATAACAAAGGCACTGATATGTTGTCAGTGTTCCTAAAATTTCACTTTATGGCCAGAATGTTTCTTTTTTATTGTTCAAAATAAGAAGAAAATATAAAAACACAGAAGATTTTACTGCAGCATCATCAATCTTTCTAAAATGGTGAAAAAATAACATGAAGCAGAAATATACATACTAAGTTGGTACTCAAGGAGATACCCAGTAAGGATCCCATTAGTCTCCGATGGAGGAGCCCAGGTCAGAGAGACTGAGTGCTTCTGTATATCCATGACCCTGAAAACTGGACCTCTCTCTGGGACTGCGTAGACAAAGAGAACCACGTAAACAATAAGCAGCAACCTACTTTTCTTGGTTATTATTAGATGGTCCCTTCAGTAGCTAGAAATCAATACACCATGCTGTTTTTCCAATCCTACCTCCCTCTGGGGTTTTAAAGTTCACGGGATGGCTGCCTGGCCCATTGCCCCGCCCATTGAAGGTCATGACGATGAGACTGTACTCGGAGAAGGGGATCAGTCCTGGCACCACCCCGTGCATTCGATCCCCGGGGAATGTCAGTGTGTGCTTGTCTCCGTGGTTTTTCTTTGAGTCCACCAGACTGCGTAGACGCCACCAGTTTATCTGAATCAGTAGAAGAACACAAGCACTCATTTTTACTTTGCAGAGGCAACTGAAAGCAGCTGTTGCAGAAAGATTGTTTGAAATGTGTGAGCAGGAAAACAAAGAGATGATTGGTTGAAAAGACAGACTAGGGTGATAGCAGCAAATATTTGGAGCAGGGTTAGGGTCATTCCTTTTAAACTGTGTCTCTGCAAAGCTGTCAAATATTACCCTGTAGCCTCCTAGATGTCCATTCAGCTTGTCCTTGTGTACTTGTGTCCAGGTGACGTTGACTACTGAGCTGTTTATCACCTCCACAGCTACATCATCAGGCGCAGCAGAGGGAACTGCAAAAACACATATTAGAATCATTGTAAAATGTGATTATACCTCAGTACTCATCAACCAGAACTAAACAGATACAAGGAGCTAGTTTAGGAGCTTAACTGTTTACAAGAACTATGAAAAATGAATCTAAAAACAATCCAGTAGGTTAAAACAGCTAATGGGTGGTTGCTACAGTTCCTCACACCACATTCATGTAAACACACAACACTGAATAATTATCACAACCTGAGGTGACTTCCAGGGGACAAATCCAGAAGACAGCTAAACAAAGGAAATCCAGTGAAGTTCTGTCCAGGCTGCTCTTTTCTTACAAAACTACAACTGAACTGAAGGCAAGACAAACTTCTAAAGATCAAAAGCTCATTAGCTGAGAAATGTTCAGAAAAGATGAAAAAGAATAAAAAAGAGCAATTTCTGTTGGATCTACTAGTAGGATATCATTTCCCTCTTCTGCTAGCATTATTGTGTTTAAACATAACTAGGTTGAAAGTTGACACATAGAAACGAAAATGAAGCACACGTCCTTCATTTTATCTTTAGAACATTTATTATCTCTGAGCTGCATATTGAAAAACTAACATATAATTTAAAGTTGATCTCGTCGGCAAATTCCAGAGAAAAAAGCCCAACAGAGAAACAAATTGCTGTGACACAATGTATCCTGTAAACAAAAAGTTTCATGTGGCTAGACGCACCATGAGATAACGCTGTTCACCTGATAAAACCAGGTTGTGTTGATAATTATATTCCACAGATAGAAAGATTTTCTTTTTGCAGTGTTTTAAATGCTAACAGTCAGTTCTGTGTCCTCCTGGGCTTGGTCTTCCTAGGTTGGGTCTTCCTAGGTTGGGTCTTCCTGGGTTGGGTCTTCCTGGGCTGGGTCTTCCTGGGCTGGGTCTTCCTGGGCTGCGTCTTCCTGGGCTGGGTCCATCTAATCATTAATCACCTGCTCTTTAACTCGAGTTTTGCTCAAGTTAAATTAAAGTCTCTAGTTTTGTTTTTCCTCAGTCAAACATCCTGGTACAATTCAAGTATGGACTACTACACACCTTCTTGTCTCTCCACCAGTTGGACCACCACAACTCTTTGGTCTGTTTGTCTCTCGTCCTCTTCGCGGACCAACACATGTTCTACTTACCGTTCACTCACCGGCACTAGGCTCTCCACCTCACCTCCAGCCTCTGCTTCTTCTGCTCTGTTCCATTCTACTCCACGCTCCTCTGGTTGGTTTCCCTGACCTTGGATTTCATTATCCTTCTCAGAAGAAGAGCGACCAGAGAAGATCAAAAACCAGAGTGAGTTTAGGTCCGGGCAATATGGCTTAAAAATAAAATCTACACTTCTTTTTTTTAATTCGATTTATGATTTTTTCTGATTTTCCCCCTTTTTAAGTAAATGGCGTGCGCTTGTGCAGCGCTTTAATTAGGTCCTACGACCCCCAAAGCGCTTCACACTACAGTTTTTTTTTGTCATTCACCCATTCACACGGGAGAGGGTAGGGGCTAACACTCACACAATCCGATAAGCAGATCGGGGGCAACATGGGGTTCAGCGTCTTGTCCAGAGACACTTCAATATGTGGCGGTGGTAGCCGGGTTCGATCCACAAACCTTCAAGTTGGAGGACAACCGCTCTAACCACTGACCCACAGTTGCCCCCTTTAAGCAAAGCAACAAGTACAAACGACAGACAACTTTAAGTGTCCACTTCAGTGACTTTCAGTTGTTAAACAAGTGCAACATTTACAAATCTTTTCTTTTGAAAGTGTGTGGGTGCAGCAAATATTCAGGGGTCTCATTTATAAAACATTGAGTAGAAACCCTACTAAAAGTGTACGTACGACCAAAACAAAAAGTTTGCGTACGTCAAAAAGATTTCCAATTTATAAAACCATGCGTACGCACAGTTGTAAGCAACTTCCCCTTTATAAATCACACTCTACCTGGAAGCTTGCGTACGTGAATTTGGCTCATGTCCCTCCCTGAACACGCCCAAACCAGGCCATATAAGGTCAATGCAAAGCAGGACATGAATATTAATGCATGTGAGGAAGACGGGAAATATCGCAACTAAACAAAAAAACAAGAAGATAAACTTCACAGAGATGAAAATTAAAGTGTTAGTGGGTGAAGTGGAGGCTAGGAGAGACATTTTATTTGGTGGAAACAGCAGCGGTGTCACAAATAAAAGAAAAAACTACGAGTGGCAGCGTCTGCAGTGCACCTGACTTTGTAATATGTGGCTACGTTAACAAATTTTAGCATGTTTTAAGGAGACAGACTAATATGTCGTGTCTTTTCAGCACTTCCACACTCGGTAGATGGTGAGGACGTCGTCAGACTGTCCCTAGCACCAGTGCTGCCGGTGGCCACGGTGCATCCAGCAGTGGTCGGGTTCTGACTGAAGCTGTGATGAAGACACAGAGAAACACATTTTAGGAAAAAAAAAGAGCGGTCGTCCTCCAACTTAAAGGTTGATGGATCGATCCCGGCTTCCACGGCCACATGTCAAAGTGTCCTTGGGCAAGACACTGAACCCCATGTTGCCCCCTGGTTTACATATCGGGTTGTGTGAGTGTTAGCCCCTACCCTCTCCCCTGGTTTACATATCAGGTTGCGTGAATAGGTAAATGCAAAACCTTGTAATGTGAAAGCGCTTTGAGTGATCTGAATGACTAGAAAAGCGCTATACAAATACAGGACATTTACAATTTTACCATAACCTGCTTAATAAAGTTTTTACTTACCTTTTAAAAGATGCTTTGGGTCAGTACCTTTAGTTCTAAAAAACCAAACAATGGTTTGGCTAAGCTGTCCCACCTGTCTTCCAGACTGTGCTAGGGACATACAAGAACTCAGAACCAGTTCCCAGAATAAGTCTCTTCAAATTAATGTAGTAACTAAAGCTTTACAGGAGGACCAATGTAGACTTTCCACACCTTGGCCTACACCTGCTTCGCCTGCCACTCATCCTTTGACACCTCCTTTGGTTTGTGAACCCTTCAACCCAACCCCAGACAGTTTTGAGGATGGGTCAGACAAGTTTAGGGGATTTCTCATCCAATGTTAACTTTGTTTTTTTTATGCTCCTAGAACCAACTGAACTCACGCTTGATTCATCTCTTCATCACCTCACCTCTCTCCCATAGATTAGAAACCCTCAGCTATGATCAGTTTTTAAATGGGTTTTAAAAGAGTTTTGCACCACCTACCTTTGTAATGCAGCTGCTAGAAGAATGTTAACACTCAAATAAGATTCTTACTGTCTTTGCTTTGTCTATTGAATTTTGTATTCTAGCAGCAGAGACTAGATGAGATGAGCCAGCGCTAAAAAGTGCCTCTTATCACTCCCTCTGTGACTCCCTTAAAGTCCAGTTATCCACTAGTGATGAGGCCAGAACACTTGATGAGCTCATTTCCCTGGTCACTTGAATTGACGACAGATTAAGAGATTGACAAAAAGAGAAGGGCTTGTGCTGTTGAGTCTCCAGCCTTCAGTCTAACCTGTAGTAACCACTCCTGTATCTGAGCTAACCAGTTCCCTTCCTGAGGGAGAACCCATGCAGACAGGATGTACCCACTTAACCCCCAAAGAACATCCTGTCTCTGCTTGTACTGCAGAGAACCTCAACATCAAGTACCTAACTGCCCACTACTGTTAACTCAAGCTCATCAATAAAATAGGGAGGACTGGTGCATGAACCACCTTCAAACACAGTCAAATCCCTCGTATGCCTTCCTGTAAAACTTTCTGTTAAATGTAATGTTTTCTCATTGCAAGCCATGACTAACTCTCTTTGCAGAACAAAATGTGTTTGATAAAGGACTGCCAAAACAGTTGTCTCTTATCCTTAGTGGATAAGTGGATGAAATTTGTGTGAAATGGCCTCTTTAAGAAAAGAAATGAGTGTTTCATGTTCTTCATGGTTATGATATTAATTTTTCACAAACTGCTGTACTGGTAAATAGCTAAGACAATATCTGGAATGTTGGCAGTGGGAAACGTATGTCTCCAGGGACCAATTCCAGTGCTACAAGCTAAAACCACACGTGAAGTAAAATATGTTTTAAATAAAGACTGGCTGCTGTAGGGGGCTCTAACTGCGATGTATAGATTACTGACCAAGAACAACTTAATCCAAAAAGAGGACCTACGTCTGTAGTATTGAAACAGGTAGGACTTTGACCATGACGGTAATACGAGCAATTTAACTTAATTACTGCACCCTATTGGCAATCATATTTTGAAGCGGCTGTGCAACAAAAACATGTCATATGCACATCTGTGCATATGACGTAAAATGAACAATTTAAAGCCAATTCAATGCAGTAGTTCTTTACTTATTAGAAGATAATGTGTGTAACAATGGTTGTATAAAAAAATACTGTCAAATACAGTAAAACTGATATAATTTAGAAAAAAAAATGTGATTCGAAAATGTTGCCATATATACCACCCAGCCCTAGTTACTTTGCTTGGTCACATCTTTGATGCATTAAAACCAACCCTGAAAAGATAACTTGTGCTTTTTTTTTCTTAAATGTTATCTTGTAATCATATAATTATGAAATGGGAACTGTTGGCCATCAAACTTGGCTTGAGACAGCCAGTCAGCTCTTCATGGTTTGGACCGACCACAGTTTCGGATTTTTTTCCTTCTATTTTCTCTCCTCCTTAGTTGAGCCTGCGTTGCCTCTCCTCAGCTCTCACTGGTGAAACTGTTGCTATTGCTTTTCGGCTCACACCTGAATCTGATCATTAATCACCTGCTCTCCAGAGAGTATATACTCAGCATCTTCATCTCTCCTGTGCCAGACTACTGAAGTCACTTCTGTTGAAAGTCTTGAATAAGTTTCTCTTGTGCTATTTTAAGAATTTGTCTCTTAGTTAAATTGAATTCTCCAGTTTTGCTGGCTGTCCAGTTATTTCTTATGTGTTTTGGTATTACAAACCTTCTTGTCTCTTCACCAGTTGGACCACCAGAATTGTTTTTGGAAAGCTCAGCTGTATGTCTTGTGTGTGGAACAAAGTATAAATTCCTGAAACTGATCTCTCCTCTTCCCGGATCAAAGCATGTTCTACTTACCGATGCTCCTTCGCTCACCCTCTCACCTCCAGCCTCCACTTCTTCTGCTTCATTCTCCTCTTGGTTCCTCCAGACCTTGTTATCTTCTCCTCATGGACACCTGCAAAGAAAGACTGAAGCATCCATGTTCCGGTAAACTCTAAAAACATATTATTTTATAAAACTCACCTTTGTCTCTTCTGCCTCCAAGACTCATGTGACCTGTATCCTGTCCACCAGATAATATCCTGTTTAATAAACTTTTACTTACCTTTTAAAGGCCCTTTGTGTTTGCTCCTTTGGTTCATGTTCTAACAAACATGACAAGGTTGTTTGAGTAGTGTTCACCTTCTACAAACAAACCATGAGGTGCTGCAGGTACAGAATAATTACTGATAATAACTTCACAGAAGCAAACATCTAAATAACTGAACTTTAACTGTGTAATTGTTACCAGGTTGATTTGACTTGTTCTGCTGACATCATTCACCGTTCAGATTTAAGACTCTATACTTACTTAATCAATCTTTAACAATATTTCATAAATATTTACTACTATATCTGATTTCCTCTCAGGGAACAATAAAGTATTATTGAATTGAACTGAACTGAATTTTGGCTTCAGCTGAACAATGTTTATTAATTGGTGCTGAGCAGATGAAACACTTGATGTGCATTTATGTCAGTGGTAGAAGCAGAAATGATGACATCACGACCACAATCACAATCAAAAATCAAGGCAAAGTTGTCTGAAATAGCTTTTGCAGTTTACAGATAATATTATTTTCTGAGCTGCTGCTTATGCAGTCTTAGAAAAATCACAACACAAAGACAAGACACAGGATTACTCACAGTCCTCCCCCGAGTAGCCAGTCACAATCTTAGGCTCAGGGCCCCAACCCTGACTGTTCTTGGTTTGGATCTTGATTTCATATGGCACAAATGTTGGAGTGTTCTTGACCACAAATGAGTGTCTCTTCACGGTATGTTCCGTCCATTCGTCCTCCACGTCCTGTCGTCTGTAACTCACCTTGTACTCCAGACCGGGACCATTGTGCTCGATAGGTAACAGGGGCTGAATGATTCAACATAAAAAATAAAAAGTGTTATTGATATATCTACATCTCCAGTTCCACATACAGTGGGGCAAAAAAGTATTTAGTCAGCCACCAATTGTGTAAGTTCTCCCACTTAAAAAGATCAGAGAGGCCTGTAATTTTCATCATAGGTATACCTCAACTATGAGAGACAAAATGAGGAAAAAAATCCAGAAAATCACATTGTCTGATTTTTAAAGAATTTATTTGCAAATTATGGTGGAAAATAAGTATTTGGTCACCTACAAACAAGTAAGATTTCTGGCTTTCACAGACCTGTAACTTCTTTAAGAGGCTCCTCGGTCCTCCACTCGTTACCTGTATTAATGGCACCTGTGTGAACTCATTATCAGTATAAAAGACACCTGTCCACAACCTCAAACAGTCACGCTCCAAACTCCACTATGGCCAAGACCAAAGAGCTGTCAAAGGACACCAGAAACAAAATTGTAGACCTTCACCAGGCTGGGAAGACTGAATCTGCAATAGGTAAGCAGCTTGGTGTGAAGAAATCAACTGTGGGAGCAATTATTAGAAAATGGAAGACATACAAGACCACTGATAATCTCCCTCGATCTGGGGCTCCACGCAAGATCTCACCCCGTGGGGTCAAAATGATCACAAGAACAGTGAGCAAAAATCCCAGAACCACACGGAGGGTCCTAGTGAATGACCTGCAGAGAGCTGGGACCAAAGTAACAAAGGCTACCATCAGTAACACACTA